>JAVGVS010000021.1:535800-683300 GCA_032718565.1 Distichodus sexfasciatus | reverse complement strand
GATGTGATGGGGTGTGAATGGCTTGACAGTGCATGCATTAGATTTAACAACTGGCTGTGGCGTCTAACTCCAAGTAGTTTTGGGGACGCGACCGCAGTTCTCTCCGCCTCTATACTGATATAGTATATAACCAATTTGCATGCGTGTTAATATGAGACATTACATCACTTTCGATATTAATCTTATGTAAACACACCTTAAAATGTTAAACTTTTCAGGTTTGAACATGCTACTGTTTTACTGTAAGGTAAATGCATGAGGCATTTTTAAGTATCATTTTTCTTTACAGTTGGTGTGATCTTTCACTAGTCTTTTCATTAGTGAAAATTATTTGATGCGTAGACTTCTTAATTGAATTAATTAACGTTTCTTTTGTCGAAGGCGGATAAAATCGACTTAGACACTTTTTTCTCTATGTATTGTTCTAGCTTTTTAGACCTAACTCTGCTTGCTTTCTCCGTGGTATATATTTTTAAATTTTAAGGTGGACATTTGTAATAATAATAATAATAACACAATAATAATAATAATAATAATAATAATAATAATAATAATAATAATAATACATAGGTTGTAAACAGTAGTATATACTGTATTCCACAGCTTCGAAATTTTAAACCCAATATTTGATAATATATATTATACTAATATTTAACATATACTAACATTTTCCAAATTATTGGACATTCTTATCTTGAGGGAGCACATACTCACATTTTGTTTTAGAAAGGCACATCATTGTAAGCCACTACATTCCTTTTATTTTGATATCCTATAGAAGGGATTTGCAATGTGTTTGTGTGTGTGCTTTACAAGTGTACTTGTGTACTTTACTTGTGAGTGCTCGAATTCATTGCTTTTACTTGTTTTAAGTGTGCGGACTAAACAATATAGCATCTATTCTTTTGAAAGCAACGATAGGATTTTTTAAAACCAGTACTACAACGACTTTGCAGTAGTGGCGTGTTACCTTTGATGGTGTTCTGCATTGTCAGGATTCAAGACTGATATGATGTACAGCGGGATTATTCTCTTTTAGTTCTGTTCTTTTGGTCTGCTAATTTCCCTCCGTTATTCGATTTCCTGTGCTCTGTCTTCGTAGCAGATGTCTCTAACGCCTGCCTAAAGGCGGACGCCAATTGCGCTGTACAGGTGCATCATTACTTTGTGTATGTGAATGTGTGTGTGTGTGTGTGTGTGCGCGCCTGCGCAAGCACGCATGCATGCATTTATTTGCGCATACGGTTGTGTCCAAGCATTCGTGGATTTCTGCGTGTATAGGGAAAAGTATTGAAATGAGTATTGAGATAACACCTGAAGGACTCGTCTCAAACCCTTAAAACTCGAAAAACTTGTAAAACACGATATACTGTGTATACAATATATACAACATACAGTTGTAAATACAAGTTATATACACAATATATTGGTAATTTTTAGCAGTGAATAAAATGCTATTAATTCTGTGATTGTAAGATGATGTGTTTTGCCTTGACGCTCACTCTAACTTTCTACGCAAAAGAACATCTCTGGTAAAATTAAAAATAAGAACAAAAGAAACTAATTTAAACTTGCTAGAAATAGAGAGCCAACATAAATGTCAAGTAGATCTATATCACTGAAGTCAAAAAGGCTTAGACAATATATTTTTTAAAAAGAACAACTTTGCCATAACAACTTTTAACCTCACTTGCTTTTCCTTGTCAAGCAAACTAGGCCTAAATTCTCTGACAGCTCTGAAGATGTTTCTACTTTCTTTCACATATAGAAGATTTATACTGTGTCATAATTGGCTTATGCCATTGCTGAACATGCTAAAAGTCGCTGTCTCGTTCCCTCATTTCTCTCTATTATTTGTGCTCTTTTTCAATTGCGCTCACACACACACACACAGGCACACGTGCACAAATCCCTAGAGAGCAGAGAAATGGTTGGTGGGAGGAATGCTTAAAAGACTGAATATTTCTGAAAATCAATGAGAAGAGCATTCTGGGATACACTTTGAGGACCAGTATCGGCTGGGTGGCTGCATGTGAGCGTGTTTGTGGGTGAGACAGAATTTGGGAACTTGTAGACATGCAATATGCACAGGAGTGAGCCTTGAAGTTCACTCTAAATTAAGAATCTCTCCCTCCTTCCCTCCATTCCCTTACCTAAAACACACTCACGTCCACACCTCCCACCCCATGACCCTTTATTTTATTGAAAGGTGGCATTTTGTGACCGTGAAAGCTTCACTTTGTGAAGCACTACCCTAAAAGCAGACTTCAACCCAGTTGAGCCCTCAGTTGTCTTTGCCATTTCTTGGACCTGGTCCTGTCTAAGTAATCATCTATGTCATCTGCTGTTTTCCTGCACTCCCCCTCCACCGCTTGTCTTCCTTCTTCCAATCTGCTCCTCTGTAAATTCTGTGTAGTGGTCCTTTTCCGTGACACTTTGGTGAAAAGTGGCCTGCCAATCTTGCATTGACAAGGATAGTAGTTCAGTTCGAGTGCTGTTTTACTTCTCCCTTTTTTCTCTGCCCATCTCCTTTATCTTTTCATCTCCTGTTGTATGTGGTCTGTTTCTATTTTTTTCAGTGAGTGTAAATGATTTTGGGATGAATGAAGTTTCAGTTTTTTGGTAGAGATTGTAAGTCTTGAGGAGCTACATCTGAAATGTTATCAGCCTCATACCTTATACCGATGGGCAAAGCAGTGGTGAGAGAATGATAGATGGAGAAAGAAAGAAAGAAAAAGAGAGGGAGGGAGTAGAGGAGAACACAGAGACTGAATGTTTCCACCTGGTTGGTAATCTGCCCCAATTACCTCTGCTTGGTAGCACAGAGCCTGGCGTGTTCCATCGCCACTCACTCTCTTTGCCAGCTGAGCATGGTGTGTATGTGTGTGCAAATGAGTGTGTGTGTGTGTGTGAGCGAGAGTGAGTGTGGCCTCATACAGGATGATTTAGCAGAGTTGCGCTGGCATAACTGGGCACAGTCCCCCTCCTAACACACACACACACACACACGGTCACTGCTGGCAAAGGGCTTTCATGTGTCCCAGCACGCTAAGAGCTCTGCTCCCTGCCTTGTGTAAAACCGCTGTCTCTGAGCTCAAATAATGTCTCTGCATGTCCCCAGCGCCTGCAGAAAAACTTGATGAATATTTCATCTCCACCTTTGTATGTTTCTTCCCATCTTCAGCAGCTCTTGCAATGTTGACATTATTGACTAGTTCTTATTAATTATTGATTTGATTTGCAACAGCATATTAACGCGGGGATTTACATAGAGTGCACAGTCATTTAGAGTGGTTTGAAAGGATGACTTTTTAAAGCGTGAGCCTGGGAGTTATTCTGAGGAAGTGTGTAACACCCTTCCTATGTGCACAAACACACACATGCTAACTTGTGACCTTGGTGTTTTCACACCAAATCTGAAATTTGTCACCCTCTCACCTTGTATTTATGTAAGTGATACAAAAAGACTACAGTAAACGTGCCACACATACACATATGCACGTAGAGACACACACAGAGGCAGGCACAGAATAAGGCATACTACTAGAAACCGTTTGAAGTCAGTCTCTGTGCTTGCACTTGCTGTTTAGCTCAAGTTCACACTGTATGGCACACTAACACAGAAGTGAGCTTTTTAAGACACAGAACATACAAACAGTGAGAGAGGGGGACGCTGGACTTGTCTGCCATGCATTGGATCAGCACAACAATCAGACAAGGCTGTGAGCTTCAGCACTCATTTAAAAAGATCTCTCTCTCCCTCTCTCTCTCTCTCTCTCTCTCTCTCTCTCTCTCACACACACACACACATGCACACGCTCCTTTTCTCCTCTAATGTTTCCCTATCAGCTCCCATTTTCACATGAAAAAGCCTCCCTCATTCATCACTGTTGCTGTTTAGATTTCATCAGACCACTACTCTTGAAGTTTCTATTTTTAAATCCAAAATTTTCCAGCTATTTGACTGTAATTTGTTTAAAATATATTTCCACTCAAATTTCTTTTCACAAGGTATGGTCAGTGGTTGATAAAGATAAGCATATTTTCACCCAGTCAGATTAGTTTGATGTTTCTTTTGTACAGAGTGAAAAGGTTTAGAGTGTGCGAGAGATATTTCCAATCCTTCATTAGTCTTGTTCAGGCAGGACATTCCCTTTATTGGGTCTGTGTGTATCTGTTTGTGTGTGTGTGTGTGTTCACATGTGCTGCTTGCTACATCCTGCGAGCTACTTTTCATTTTGACACTTTACTGATGAACCTAGCTACCATAACCCATTTTATTCATAATCATGAGTAAGAGTCTCTCTCTCTCTCATACATACACACATGTACACACTGCTGTTATTAAATCCAAACGCTGCTAGGCCTGTGGCCAGCTCTCTACATCAGAAACAATTTTGGGATTTGGCTAAGAAAATAAAAGCCCTCCAAGCTGGCTTTGATGTCTGATAACAAGAGAGAAATGACATTTTAAACAGGGTGCAAAACAAAACGCTAAAAGAGCTTTTGTACTAGTGGTAAGAAGAGGGAATGCTTGATTAGGAAGCTCAGGATGAGGAGAGAGCGGCAGTAATGGGGTCTATACACCTCTCTCCCTGTAGTGAGGACGGGATTGTATTGAGTGATAGTTTCCTTTTATGCCTGCTTGCTCTCTCTCTCTGTGCATGTGTGTAGACATTCTGTGTGCCCCCTGAGACCTTGTCAGCATCGACTCCATTAAGTGTGTGTGTGAGTGTGCGCAAGAGAGAGAGAATATAATGTAAATACTCAGACCAGAGGTGTGTGCGTGTGTTTGCTGATCAGTCCAGATTAGTCTGCATCTTGTCTTTGCCAAGGTTATTAGTGTAGTGTTTCCCCTTGTTTGTGTTGTATTGTGATGACATCACACTCAGGTGCAGACGTGATGTCAGACGATGAGACTTCTTGCCTTGACATCCAACACCTAACCTGTCCTGCATGATGCAGTGCATAAGCTTCTTCCTCCCCCACCTGTCTTTGTCCCCTCCCCTTCCTTTCTCATCCCTTCCTCCCCCTCCTTCTTTTATCTCTCCCTTCCTCCTCTCTCACTCTGTATCTTCCTTTCTCACACCTCTTCCTCATTCTTTTCTCTCTCTACTCTCACTCCTTTTCCTTCTGTCCTCCCCTTTCTCCTCTTTTCTCTCCCTCCTTCCCTCTCTTGGTTTCCCCTTATTCTTTTCTCTTCCCCACCCTCTTCCCTACTCCATTCTCTTCTGTCTCCTTTCTTATACTGTTTCACTCCCTACCTCCTTCTCCCTCCCTCCCTCCCTCCCTCCCTCCTTCTCCCCCTCAGTCCTTCTCTCTCCCTCCTCATTCTCTATCACCCTCTCTCCCTCAGTCCTTTTCTCATCACTACTCTCTGCCTCCGTCTCTCCCCACTTCTCTCTCTCTCCCTCCCCATCTTTCTTACTCAGCCCTTCCTACCTTGCTTCTCTCTCCCCCTCCCTCCTTCTCCATTCTCCCTGCCTCAGTCTTTTCTATCACCCCCCACTTCCACCCTTGCTCCTTCTCACTCCACTCCCCTCCCTACATCCTCCTCCACCCGGCTTTGCTCCCTCGCTCTTCCTTCCTTCCTCCTCCTTCTCTCTCGCCCCTTGCTTCGTCCTCCCACCCTCCTCTCTCTCACTCCCTCCTTCTCCCTCTCTTCGCTCGTGTTTGAATCCCACCACACTTCTGCGTTAATGAGGGTTAAAAAAACGCACATAAGGAGCCACGCGCGCGCGGAACGCCACGCGGCGCTAAATGAATGCGGAGCCTTCATTAAATATACATAAGGCGCGCTTCTTGAGGACGTGTCAGCTTCGACACCAGTAAAGGAAAAAAAAAAGTGCAAAACAAAGATTAGCATCAGGAATTCAATATTAATCAGTCTCCAGGGACAATCTCTCTCCCCCACTCTGTCTCTCGCAGCCGCTCGCTTTCATTCGAGAGGGACAACTGTTGCTGCGGCGCTGCGCCTCCGAATATTCTCATGTTCTCTGATTAAAACAAAACTGTCGTCGCCGCGTTCCTCTTTGTCTTTCCCATTGCGCTTTGATTGCTCGTTGAGTTTCCCTCGCTCACTTTCATTTCCCCGAGATCGTCATCCTCTCGTCTTATTTTTGTATTTGCCTCTTATTTTCTTCTTCAAGAAGGTGTTTGTTTTGGCACGCCGGCAGCCCGTCTCTTTTTATGATTGTTTCTCATTCAAACTCGGACAGCAAGTTTGCGCGTCACGTCATGGTCACGAAGTCTGACGTCATTATGTAAGAGTTTTCTTTGATCTCTGATTTTAAACTGTGAGTTTCTTATACTGAAAAATTTCAAGATTCATAGTTATAGTAAAACATAGTGAAACGAAACTCTTGTTCTCACCTGGGATTGTGCACTGTAATTGTTTTCATAAAATACAAGAAATTTTATTAAATTTAATAAACAAAAAAGTTAATTAAAGATGATTTTAAATAAATTAATCAAATAGGTTTTATTTTAAAATATCAAGTTTTGAGGACAGTACAGAACAATCCTACAAATAAACCTCATGTGTAAACATTTTTTATAACTGTGCAACAGACCTCATATAGTTGCAGGGCAAAAAAAATCTAAATTACTAATCTAGTGAAAGCAATGAGTAGATGTTCACGCGAACATGGGATCCTCACCCTTAAATATCATCTTGTTGCTTACATTTTCCTCTATTAAAAATCTAGCGTCACTTTGTCTTAGTGCAGTAACGTCTTGTGTTTTTTAATGCAACATTTGAGCAATTGAACTCACAATGTTGCTTTTAAGGGGCACAAATCATCCTTTGTTGTTCTGAAACAGGCCTTAAACTAAAAGTTGGATGCCTAAAGCTATGTGAGCACATTTTTTGTCCTCTCAACTTCAACCCATCTTGCAAATCAGTCCTTATTAAGAATTGCACTATTGATGTGCTGTATTCTGTGTCTTGAGGTTTCCAGTAATAATGATCCCATTCAACTTGATTAGGCAGCAAACATGTTCAATGGCCATCCGCATGGCAACATAATGAATGTTATTTAGACTGAACAGGAATGCATGACTTTCTAAAATACTGTGTGTTTGTTTATCTGTGTGTATGTGCATGTGCACATGTGCATCGTTATCACATACCATACCCCTGAAAGACAGCCCCCTTCTGTTAACATTGTTAGACATGAATTGTTAGTTTGAAAACGCACAAATAGATAGAGATGATGGAAGTCCACTGAAGCACTTTTGGGAGTGGGTATGTGCAGGGCAGTGAAGTGGGTCTCATTCCCTGTTGTAATCCCTCTTTGGGCTGTGGGTTCCATCCCGAGTACCATAGGGGCTGGTTAGTGCAGGATTAGACCAGGCTACAGTGCGAGAAAAAGAGACAGAAAGAGAGAGGGATGAAGGGCAGAGTTAAGTTAAAATTAGTGAGAAACTGAGAGAGCGGGAGCGACAGATAGAGCCACTGATCCATTCAGAGCCAAATACACACTAGGCCAGAATGCACATTAGACTAATTCATTAATGACTGTACTGAACTCAAAGCATGTTGCAAAATATATGCAGGGACTATATTGATGCTTGTAGGTGCACCATGAATTAAAGTGAGATCCTGTTTTGTTACCAGGTTACCTTGATCATGAAATGTGTGTGTGAAATGTTGAATTCAGCCAGTGGCTAAAAGGCAAATGATTTGCTTACAGTATTCCATATTATGCACTAAAGACATAAAGCTTAGCATTATACTGCATGTTTGGACCATTGTGCAAAATGAACCATGATGTATTTAAGAGCAAAATGCTTGGCAGCACTGCAGAGGTGTGCTTTGCATTCAGCATTCAGAGGCTGTGTATATGCATGTGCAGTGTGTGTATTCATTTTTTGGGCCATAGTTTATGCACCAGCGAGAATGCTGATGTCATGTACATGCTGCTGAGTGGCACAAGTGCTATATGTGCCGTCTGGGGTGTAAACATACTCTACACATTAAATACAATGGAGCGAATGAAGGAGGGGGAGGAGATGGGTGGGGAAGGAGTATGAGAGAGAGATAGAGAGAGGAAAGAAAGAAAGACAAGTCCGCTGATTAATGAGGAGGAATGCTGGATAGTGACATCCAGCGCACAGCTAGCTAATAGGGCCAACTAATGGCAATGACATCGCCCCCGGCTCCCTGCATCTTCATTAACAAACACACACACTCGTCCATTCATTTACCACTCTCTGCTCTTCACTCTTCAGTACCTTTCTTATTGCTTTTATTTAGAAGTCATCAAATTAACTTGACATATCATGTGCATTTGTCTTATTTCATATGCCATAATGCTGGTCACCTGAAATTCTGAATTTGTGAGTAGTCATGAAAGTTGAATAATTTATTATAATAGCCAATGGTCATGTGAATTTGATTTCAACTGATGGTTTGTGTGTTGGTTTGAGAGAGGGAGAGAGAGAGAGATGGAAGAAGGGTAATGTGTATGAATGAGAGAGAGAGAAATAAAGGGGGAAAAGGGATATGGAAGGATTATGTGTGTGTGTGTGTGTGTGTGTGTGTGTGTGGAAGTGTTTGTGTTGTGGGGGAGGGAGTACAAGAGAGACATAGAAGAAAGGTAGTGTGTGGGTGTGTGTTACAGAGAGAAGTGGAAAAAGAGAAATGGAAGAAGTGTAATATGTGTATGTGTGAGAGAGAGGGAGAGAAAGAAAGAGAGGGAAGGGGAACAAGAGAGATATGGAAGAGTAATGTGTAGTTGTGTGTGAGAGAGAGAAAATGAAAAAGAAGGGGAATATGAGAGGGAGATGGAAGGGTGATGTGTGTGTGTATACATGTGTGTGTGTGTGTGTACGTGTGTGTGTGTGAATGTGGTGTTGGTCTCCGTTGGTGCGTGTGGTGCAGCGTTGGCTCCAGTCGGCGGTTGTTATCAAAGGCCTTGCTGGTGTTGTTTTGTCCCGCTGCCTTTATCAGCAGGGCTTCAGCGTGGCTGCCTAAGCTTGGCCTGTCCTCTATCACGCCTGCCACATAGAGCTTCCTCTGTGCTTAGCTTTGTTTGGGGGTCAGCAGCCTGACACACAGCTGTGGACACAACACAGGGGCAGTCAGAGCCTCACAGTCCACAGCATCATCTCCCCTTCCCACACACACATTCACACACGCAGGCAGAGAGTGAGAGCGGCACGGATGTGGAGCCTGTCCAGGCTGATGAAAAAGGGCCGAGTGTAGAGCATGAATGGAAGCTTTGGTAATCCCTCCACCTCAGTGCCAGGAGCTCTGCCTTACTCTAATGGAGCTTTAATGAAAATTGCAGGGGATGTGTGGCAGGGAAGAGGGCGTAGCTGCTGCCTACTGCACATCTTTGATGGTGACTTGATGTGATTGTGATTCCAGTGGTTTGATCTTCCCTTCTCATTTACATTTACAGCATTTGGCTGACATTCTCGATCCATCCATCTACACTGTTTTAATGATCAATGAGCCCATAGCATCGATCTAACAATGGAAATATTGATCAGATGTCATACATATTGTAATGTGCTTCGTCAAGCAAGCTCGGAGACGTCACCTGTTATCGCTTTTTTGTGATTTGATATTAAAATCAGCATATGATATTGTCAACGATCGTTGGCTCCTGAACTGAATCAAATCAAAATCTCATCATAGCAGATTGTGTAATATCGGCAGGTATTAAATAATTGTCCACTGAATCAATATAATATTGTATAGCGATGAAACTTGGTATTTACATCACAGCCGTCAGCCAAGAAAACATGTTCCTCATGCATGTAATTTAGACCTAAATTGAGATCTGCTAATTGACTAAGCTACAGCCAAATTTAAATCCTTTCTCATTTATCAGACACTCTTATCCAGCAAAATTTTACATTTCCTAATTACAAGTACCTGGGGTTAAGAGTCTTGCTCATGGACCCAAATGTGGGAGTGCTGGGGGTAGAACAGAGCCAGACTTGAACCTAGCAGTAAACACTATCAACAGAGTTGAGATTAGACAAATGAAAAGCTGCTAGATAACTACAATTCAACCAAAAGATAGCCTCACTGCATGAAAGTCAAGTGTTCAAAACAGGGAAGTTAGTAATAGATTCTCCTCCACTTCATTTTCTCTCCACCAAGCTGGAATGCTGCTGTAGTGTGTGAGCAAACACAGGGAGACAGGACAATGTTATGTTTCCACTTTAAAGAGTGCCGAATCAGCCCTTAATGCTCTTAATAGCAGGAAGGTCAGACTATTTGGCTAATACATGGTGTTCCTTTTGGCCCAGAGTCAGTTCAGTTCAGTTCCTTCTCTTGCTCGCTTTCTTTAATGGCATCTATTTATCTCTCTTATGTCCATATTTCCTCTCTTTTCTGCTGCATGCTCTTCAATCTGTCCCTGTATTTCTCAAACAGCACTATATACTGCACATACATACATAGGAGCCTACACAGAAAAAAAAGCTTTTACGTTCAACCTTGACTCCTAACTAACAATCAACAAAAGCACATTCTCTCCCCCATGCCATGTATGTGTGTGTGCATGGTCAATCCAGAGGTCATTAGCTCTTAAGCGGGGTTAGAGGGAGTGGCTGCAGGTGGCTGCAGGTGGCGGCTTCAGTCCCTCCTTCTCCTCTTTCACACACAGTATCTTGATAAGGTTCAGGCCCAGCTCATGTTTGCTTTTAATGAATCTTTCTCAACTGTCCACAGTGCACAAGGGAGGGTGTTTGTTAGAAGGCCACCAGAAAATGGCCTTATTATTTAGCCGCCCCCCAGCTCATACACGTACACACCTTGCCTCCTTCCCTTACCTCATTTAGCATGGTCGTGTGAAGTGTTTGCACAGGGTCGGGAGGGCAAACTACCACCCCAAACTTTTCCGTTCACCGTAAGTCATTCATAACCCTCTTTTGTCTGAAATTTCACCTTATCATGGATCTGAGGCCAGCTTGGCCTTTTCACCTGCGATTATAATGAAACGCACCACTGGGCAGGAACCTGATTTGAGACCAGCCTTCGTGGAGCCTCTGCCTCAGAGCCAAGCACTTTGATCGCGCTTGAAGGCGAGCTTGTTTTCCTCCTTGCGCATTTCATCAGTTTTGAAACGTGAGGCGAGAGTGTTCTCGGGGGTTCCTTTTCTGATCACTTAGTGTGGCGCTGTCTTCCTCTCTCTCTCTCTCTCTCTCTCTCTCGTTTTATTTGCAGAACGCACACACGCAGGACCCCCTCTTAACGGCGTAGTGCTACGACATGTCAATATTCAGAAGGGGTTAGAATGGATGGCTGGCATTTGCATGCATTGATTGAGCATGTGTTTGTCCGATATTTCAGCAGGGCTGATGACTTTATTAGACACATTGATTTAGGAGGCAGATGGATGGAGGGAGGGGGGAGAAGGACTTAGGGAATGAACAAGGGAGCAAGAAAGGAAAAGAAGAGGAAGCAAAGAGAAAATCGAGTCTCACAGAGCTCTACTAAGAGACTCTGTGCTTGAGAATTGAGTATTGGACAAGGGCCGATGATGCTGAGACTGGGGTGTGTGCGTGTGTGTGCAGTCTTTTGCAAGTGTGTGTGTGGTCAACTGTGATAGTCTGTTGTTTAGAGACACCTCTACTTTGTGGTTCACTCACAGCAGTGCTGAACAGCACTTTGTGCTTTCCGCTTCAGAGCTTCTGTAGAAGCGTTACAATCACTTACTGTGGAATTTTTTGTGTATGCTGCAAACTTTTTGGTGCTGATTTTTCTTTATGATTGTGACATTTTTCGCCCTGCCTATAAAGGTAAAGATGTGCTTGTAAAGCAAAATAATGTTTTTGTAATAAAGTGAAAAATTTAATGGTACTTCAGTGTGTGTGTCCATATATCTGCCAAAAAAGAGGAACTACATATGAGAGGTTTATAAAAGGAAACAGTGGGAACTTACCTCCTTTATCTTATAACACATTAATAATTTGCACACCACACACACAATCTTCACTGGCTCCTGTTATCTAATTTCATCTCGCTCATCTAATTTCTTCTCCCTCCAAAACACGGACTTCTCTCCATCCCCCTAAAAAACAATAACTACTGTCCCTCCAGAAATAGCCACGAATTGTTCGCTTTTCATTTCGTCCTTTTTTAGTATGTGTGTGTGTTTTCTGTCAGTCCAGCAGATGTGGTTTTGGATCACACATCTGCACTAAGCCCCTGAGAAGTCATTCTCTCTCTCTCTCTCTAATATGAATATGAGAAGTCTCGTTTATTGTTTCTATTTTCTCAGACTCTGGTTTGGGGTTTTCTGCAGGCTTCACGCTCTCTTACAGAGGCCAAATTTAGACGCTTGTCCCAGTGTGGGCGAGACACCAAGCCAGACCAGACCCCTCTGCATCTGCACCACTGTTATTTCCTCTCCACAGGAAACTGGCTGTGTGGATTCAGCTTGGAGAGAAACGGGGAACGGGAGGGAGTGGGAACCTGTATGTGTGTGTACACCAGCCTCACCACACTCCACGTCCCACCCATATCTGGTAGAGCGAGTAGTGGGTAGTTAACTGAGGGCAACCCAAGAACAGGAAGGCACCCTAAAACGCTCCACTGCTCATATTCCTACTTTTTCCCTCTGTCCCCATTCCCTTTATCCCTAATTTAACTGCCCAATCCTCTGACACTTTTTTGACCTTGAATATCATTGTCTCCAAATCTGTAGTTGCTATCAGATTTTATTCACATAAGAGTGATTCATCTTCTCTTTTCTTACTTTCTTATGATGAGAGATGCGGTATACTGGGGTGGTGGCAGACTCTAGGGAATAAAGGGCCTGACTGCACTGTGAGATGTTTGGTTTGGATCTTGTGCTATTTGAAAAAAAGTGTTAAACAACCAGGAGAAGACTTTCAGTAAATTTTGTATGAAAACCTATAGATTAGCTCAGATGGGTTCTGTACTCTTTATCAGCTTGGTCAGATCACACAAACAGATAAGGATGCAGTTTAGAATAAAAAGAGGAAAAAACGAGGCTTGTGTAGTAATTCGTTTACAGGCCTCTACATGTCTGTTTGCGAAAGCTGTGTAAATGTGTGCATGTGTGTGTGAATGAAAGAAAGTTGGACAGTGGAAAAAAGTCATTTGTTTCTGTGATTACTCATTAATGATCAGCCCCTATCCTGTCACTCCCTGTTTTCTTTTGTGCTTGTGTGTTCTTGTGTGTGTATGTATTTGTATGTGTGTGTGTGCACTCATGGGTGTGTGAAAAGAGTGTGTTTACTTCCCCCTTGTTCATTGTGGTTAATTGCCCTCTCCTCCTCCCCCTGCTCTTGGCTTAATGAGGTGACTGACCCTTACTCTCCCTCTAGCTCTGTCAGAGCTTTATCATAACACACACACACACACACACACAGCACTCAGACAGTAACACTAGCTGTTTTTTTGCATTGCACTCTGACTCTTATGAGACCACAGAGAGACCTGCAGGGATTGCTCTGTATCTTGCTATCATCCGAGAGCTGACCCTTTGACAGCCGATCTAACCTCGCGGTTCTGCTGCTTACAGTAAAGCGATGCCATGCAGTGTATCTGGCGGCTTGTCATGGCTTTGCTACGACTGTGTTAAAGCTGTTTAACGCTGACTCATACTGCATGCTCAGACTGGCTGGAATGAAGGAGGAGAAGGAATGTTGGACTTACTCTAATCTTCCTTTATACAATCAAAGAGAGAGAGAGAGAGAGAGAGAGAGAGAGAGATTTAGAACATACCAATCCAATACGTATGCTTTTTGTAGTGCTCTGAGAATATGAGCATGATTACACATACCCTTAGGGTTTATTGGTCATCTTATATTATACAAGCCAGTAACTAGAAAAGTATGAACAGCTGTGGAAGACTGAATGATTGAATGTGTTTCTTATGATTTAACTGACCACAGTGATGTGAAATGCAGACGTTATGTGTCTTTTGCCTTTCTGAAATGGTGCAGAGACTTTTGATATTGGGATCTGGAATGGACAAAAAGAAACCTGGTTTTTAAAAACGAATACCAAAAGTATTGGTTTAGCAGAAATTGTTCCAAAACACTAGATCTTTTTGAAGTAAATTATTAAAAGGAGATGTGTTATTTGTGTGTGTATTTGTGTGTGTATGTGTTGTGCTGATGGGAGATGTGGTGTTTCTGATTACCTCTCTGTGTTAACTGCCATTTTGCTGAATCTAATCAGACCCGTGCATGGCCCCCTGTGGCTGCCTCTGATTGGCTCCTCTCTGCTGCTCCGCCATCACAGGAAATACACAAACCTTAGACTTGGTAGCCAATCAGTAGTGTCCCGTTTGAGGTCACTGGGTGAATGCTTGTGTGTGTGCCTGTGTAGATTTTGTAAACCGTCTGTTGTTTTGGTGGACATATTCAGTAAGATTTTTTTTTAAAGTGTTTTTTGACAGTCAGAAAATGATGATTTGAGGTCTTTGAGATGGTTTTGCTCTAGTCATAGAGATCGCTGGACTTTTCTATATTCTTATATATCACATACCCCACCTTCTTAGTGTGTGTCTTTATGTGTTTTTCCATCTAAGTGAGAGATGCCACAATCTGTGGACAACCTCTATTCGAGAAGTCACTCTGCTGAAACAAATCTTTGGTGATGTGTGCCGCTCTCCTCCTTTCCCGTCATTCTGCTGATGAAAAATAGAGTTTGGGAAGAGATTCACATATACACAAAACTCTTCTTGTTTCCTTTTGTAATTACTTGGATTGTGTAGAATCATGCTGTCCATAAGATAAAATGTTACCCGGGTTAGAACAGCCTTGCAGTGAAAGGCCATTGTGGCCGCCTGACCTACACGCATTAGGCAAACGCATGAAGAGAAGAGAGATGAATCGATTGTTAGTGAACGAGTCTCTGTGGAAACTCAGCTCTTTGAGTCATGCATCTCCTGAGAAGGAAGCCACGTCTTTGGTCTTGCCTATGACTGCAGCGTTTTCTGTATTGCGCCAGCTGGGCCACTATGGCTGCGGCTGTAGGTTTGGCTATGTATGTGTGTGTGTGTGTGTGTGTTTTATTTGAGTGTGGGAGCATGGGGCTTGTTTATGGAGGCCCCCAGTATGACAGCTGTCTGCTTTGAAGCTCTACACTGCTCCCAGGAGTGATTGATTTTATGGGCTTCCATCCCTGTGCCAGGCCAGCGGCGGCCCGCTGGGATGTCCCACCTCACGTGTGTGTGAGTGTGTGTGTGCACAATTGAAACTGAGGCAAAGTCTGGCTTTTAAAGGACTTTCATTTCTCACAGCAAATTGCCTATGTCTGCTGATTTATGCTAGTGAGAAGGAATTCTCTAATTTTGATTCTTCACCTCCCTTTCATTCTATTTTTCCCCCATCCACCCATTCTCTGTTTTTCTGTCATTAATATAAGTCTAAGTTTGATGCTCTTTTGGGCAATGCACTCCCCTTTGCACATTCTCTCTATTTCTTCCTCTCTCGCTTGCACATTCTGTTTCTCAGCCTCTCTTCTGCTCTCCCGTGCTCATTCGTGCTCTAGTGTTTGCTCTCTCGTGCCTTTTTTTCCTGTCGTTTGCTCTTTCCACCACTCTTGCTCTTTCTGTGACAGAGTCGGTGAGTGAAAAAGAATGCAAAAGCAAGGCTGGGAAAAGGCAGTAAAAGAATTGCAAGAGGGTTGAAGTCAGAAGTCATCCAAATGTTGTTGAGCAAAAAGGCTCTCTTTAGCTGCTTGTCTCTGTAAACACTCACACATTCTTGTAAGACTAAAGTGCGTTCATCTTTTTTTTTTGCTTTTCTCACATAGTGCTAGTGACTTTTGTTTTTCTACTGCCTCTAAATAATAGAATAAAACAGAGCAACAGAACAACCCCGCTCTCCTTTTCTGTTTGTGGGGATTTCACAAAGAATCACTTCTTCTTGTGTGGGATTTCAGTTTAGTCCAAATTGCAGTAGAGCTGATCAACACTAACAAAGATTTCCAGTCTTATTCTAGATCTCTGCACATTTGTACCACTTTTATGTAATACTCCACTGTAGACAGTTTGCATATTGTCAATGAATATGTATAAACATTAAGGAAATTTTCAGAAAATTTGGCAACTACTTCTTCAATGACATTCAACTTCTCATTTATGGCATTTAGCAGACGCTCTTATCCAGAGCAACTTTCATTTCCTAATTTTTTGTTTAATTTTAGGGACAGTCTCCTTGGAGCAACTTGAGGTTAAGGGTCTTGCTCAGGTACCCCATGATAGTTGTGCTGGACATGAGATTCAAACTCCCAACCTCTTGCCCCAGAGGCAAGTGTGCTAACCACTAGACCACCACCATGAATTCTCAACATATTGGTTTATCTTTCTAAAGAAACATTAAAACTGTGAAGAAACTGACAGATATTTTTTCAATAAGTAATGGATCTTGATAGGACATCATACCATCCTGTTGCTATTATAAACAGATAAAAAAGCATTAAACTTAATTAGAAACCACTAGAAACTGTAATGATTTGAATGTATATATATATTTGCCATTCAACACCATATCTGATTTCAGTGCATGAAAGTTGAGTAAAAGATGGCTACCTGAATCCTAGGCTAGGAAAAACACCTTAGCTTCATTTCAGTTGCCAAAGAAACAACATTCAGTAGATGCCAAGGACTTGTGGTAGTTGTTGTGTCTGTTTGGGAGTTTGTATGAACTCCGTTGGTGTGTTTTGACTAGTCAGTCTTCCTGATTATGCAAATCAAACACAGTTTCTTCATGTTTGCTTCATCACATTTCACAGCAACAGTTGGATTATTCCATTTGTATTTTCATTATTACATCAAATACTAGTAACATCAATCAGAGGACTAAATGTCTGGCTTTGTAAAGTATACTTCCAGCCATGTTTTTCTCCTTCCCTAGTCAGAAATTCTATTTGAGGTGGTAAATGTGGCTGTCAATTAAAATAAAAGCTTATGGTGGCTTTAGGGTGAGTGTGAACTCATGTTGAAAGTCCTTATGATCTTTCATTGTTAGCCAAATGAGCACCTCAAATAGAATTTTGGGGTTCTTTTTTTTTGTTTGAGATGGTTAGGAGAAAAACCTGGCAACAATTTGACTTTCTGAAGCTAATTTGACTTTCCACCTCTGGCTAACACCAAATTGTAGTGTGTGCGCATGCAGCAATGGCTTTCATTCATTGTTAGCCACATTAGCGTATTTGGGTGGAGTGCCTCTTTAAGGCTATAGCTGAGTGCTGCACATGTGCACGCTTTGTGGCATCAGTAGGGGGCGACACTCTGTCTATCCCTCCACCAGGCAGTCATATGGTGAGAGTGTGTGTGTGAGGGGTTCAGGCATGTGGTCAAAGTGTTTGCTGTAAACAGATTGTAGAGCAAATACTGGTGAACATGCTCGCTGGCAGGCATGCAGGGTCCGCTGTTGACATAACTGCACTCTTATCAGAGAAAAACGAAAAGAGTGCAGCTCACGGTCAGCCCTGAGTAAACACCGCACACACAGGAAGTCTGTGTATGTAAAAGACAGAAAGTCACTATGACCCACACTAATGAAGAAATTTATACCTTTTTCTCAAACACTCGACCTGCATGTGATGCTTGTTTTGTCATTGTGCATCTATGTGTGTGTGTTTGCGTGTGTGCTGGAAGCGCTCAGTCATCCACAGTGCTCAAGCCGGCAGATGCAGTATCTAAGATGACACGAGTACCAGTGTGTAGGGCCTTGGGCCAGAATCAACCCAGCTCCGAACAGACAGGGTCTGTCTCCTCCTCCCCCTCGTTCTCTTTCTCCTCCTCCTCCTCCTCCTCCTCCTTCTATTCTGTTCTGCAATCTCGAACAGCACCACAATGCTTTTCTCAAGGCTCAGTCAATCATCTTGGGATTGAAGTTGACATGACTGTGGATGGAGTTTTGTGAATGTGTGTGTGTGTTGTTTTCAATCCACACATCCAGTTAAATATTGCTGCAGAGTGCTATGTTAGCATGATACATTACGGAGGAGTTTAGAGTCTATTAAAGCACATTATATTGGGAGCACTTCTGCCAAACTGTGTGTGTGTGGCTGACAGTCAGTGTAACAGCGATGCTGCCAGTTAGCATGAGCGGAGAGGGGAAAAATCACAGAAGTCCAGCACTGGTGATTCTAAACAGTCTGTCATGGAGGACATGACAGTTTGGGATCTTCCTGAAAATTTGGTTTCTTCATTCATGAATATGTCTATGTGCGTGTGCATATGCCTGAGTGTGTGCGTCTGTGTGTATTTATGTGTATGTGTGTGAGAGAGTCCCGCCTTTAAAGAGTTTAAGTACCCCTGTCACTTGTGTTGTTGCTCTGTGTCAAAACATCTCAAAAGGAGTGACTGCTCTCTGGCTCCTCCACACACACACACACACACACACACACACTTGCAGATACACAAAGTATTAAAAAATCACAATTCTTTCTCTCTCTCTCTCTCTCTCTCTCTCTCTCTCTCTCTCTCTCTCTCTCTCTCTCTCTCTCTTGCTCTGAGCTACGTGTAAGGTGCCGATGTGAGCACCTCCAGTACAGCACAGAGGCTCTCAACTCTCCTGTCAACCCTTTACACACACACACACACACATACCCACACACTCACACGACTTTGAAGAAAATGAAGAAAACCTTTTAAAGACATAACATACACAAAGCATTTATTGTTTTCTCTATTGGTTTTATATGCTGTGGAAAAGGGATTTAGACATGTTTTTTTCCTCCTTTTTATATTTTGCTGAAATATGGTTCAGTTTTCTTCTCACTACACCAGCCCCATTCTGGCTCACTTGCTTTATTTCAGCTGCTTTATTTATCTTGCAAAACTAGAAAGGTGCAATAATTCAGTACAGGCTATGGGTGTGCAATGCTTTTAAGGGTGTATGACACATATGTGTATGTAAGAGGGAAAGAGCATGTAACAGCGAAGAGTATCAGGTGTAGCAGCACTGTACATGGGCAATAGAACACAAGCACGTATTGATTCCAGATCAGCTCACACTCAGACTTGTGCTGTATCACTCGCCTTCCTGCATAGGGCTGTGCGTGTATGTGTGTGTTTGCATGCAAGCACATGAGTACAACAGGAGCATATTCATCAGTTGAAAACCTTTCATGCAACTCCCGCTGGAAGCCTCTCACTGCACTCTCTGATTTAACTCCAGTTGTTTTTCATTTTGCAATTATTTTTTGCTTTTAACAAACGACAGACATAGCACTTTCAGAAACGGTCCATTGCCCTCCACTCTTAACTCTGACCTCATTATGGACCAACTTTTACACAGAGTCTGTTGTATGGGAATTGGTTTATGTCCTGTTTCACGGGCCAGGTCCCTGACATCATGAGGTCAGGTGACGCCTTCTTTTCTTTCTTTACTGCACTTCTTCTGTGAAGATGACCTTTCCGGACCGGTACAGATTGCAGGAAGTGTTCCCTAATTTCATCCCCTCCCTGACCCAGCTGGGGAGCTTTGCCGGCACTATTTCACCAGATGTCCCGCAGACATCGGAACTGCATGCCATGGATGAGTGCAGTTGTGAGATGGGAGACGTAATTCAAGGTTAGAGCGGCTTTGTCAGACAAGTCTGTTAATGTTTTACTGTGCAGTTTCATTAATTAATCTCTCCTTCCTCCTTTCCCACCTCAACCTGACTCGTTTCGAGAGGCAAGTCCTCTGTGGGGGTAAAGATTGAGGGTGGAGGCCAACACTGGGGTAGCGATGATGAGGAAAAGATAAAGTTACAGTCTGATCTCCACTATCTCGAAGGAAGAAATGAACCTTTTTGTCTCCATCTGTCTGACCACTGTGATTGTATTACATAAAATTGAAGGAGTTATGTCTACAGACATAACAAACTCTATTTGCCTTCCCATGTCAATTTAACCTCATCGTCCTGACTCTTGGTCATCTTTATTGCCCTCTTCTCACCCACTCTTTATTTACCCAATCCTGTTCTATTACCTCCTCTGAGGGGAACTCCATCAGAAGGCCTTGGTGTGCAGGGCGCAGAGACCTGGACCATGCCGGCCCTCAGCCTTATCTCCAGAGCTCTGCTTTCAATCTGCATGCTTTCTCTCCTGGGGAGATTCCATCCAGGGCTCAAGTGCTGAGCTGAAACAGACCTGAGCTGGAACACCACTGGATTCTGAACTCTGGATCTGTCTATTTCTCCCTCACACGAAGGGGGACCATCATCTGGATGCCTCAAGGGAGTGTTGGGGCCTTGATTCCAAACACAGGGCAGATGAATGTTTGCGTCTGCTCAGAGCTACTGAGAGGTGCTTTAGTTGGCACATGTTAGACGTTAGACACGGCTTGATATAAAGTGATGTCTTCGTTACTGGTGCATCCAAACTTTGGCCATGTGTACTGAAAATATAACTTTTTGTTGACGTACATTTTGAACCACTGGTCACATTATCAAGCACAAAAGTTGTAGTGTTTGTGAGAGGGACTGCACATTGCATAATGCGTTAGGAAGGAGTTCACAGTAATATATTTTAGCAACATGCAGTTCTGTTTGGTAAGTGGTGGTCCTCTTTCCATTCTTATTTCTTTTAATAAAATTCAAACCATTGCACTTTACCTAGTTACACTACTCATTGGTTACACTGACTATAACTATATCTGTGTACACATTCTGTACACCCTCTATCCTGTTCTTGATTTGATCATTTTCATCCAAGCATGGAAACTGACATAGTAGCAATTCTTGCACCATTAAGAACAGATTGTAGAGTTGCTTGCACTTTTATACACATCAGTATCATTGTTTTTGTTTAGAGTAGAGCTCCACAATATATTGTTTCAGCATCTACAACTTTTTTTAAATGTCTTGTTACAAAGGAAATAGACAGTTCTCTTTTTCAATGATTAAACTAGAGGTTGGTCTTGTATACCAACTAATATAACAATAGATCATTGAGTTCAGCCTGGACTGATATATGGAAACATTATATCAGTTGTATATCAACCATTGTAATAAATTACCTAATTTTAACCCAAAAATATTTTCAGCAGAGTAGTCACATGCTTTGCTGTTTTGAACAAATTGTATACCTTTACATTTTACATGTTCACAAAAGCATGGTTTGCAGTTTCCATTGATTATCACCAATAGTGCAAGTGTTCAGCAGAGGTGAATATTGTCCATTTTATCCTCATTGGAACAAACATCTTCTGTTATCTCATGAGTTGTTGTGAAAGAGCATCGACATTTCTTCACGCTTTTATGTCCAGGCTTCTGGTCTCTTTCATCCAACTCTGACCTTGCTGTGGACCGAGCCACGTCTGCTCTTGGTGAATTTGGAAGGTTCTGGAGGGCTGTGAGTCAGCAGTAGGAGGTTTTCTCTAATCTCCCAGTGCTGTGTGGGTTTTCGGGTGCCTGTGGGGATGTAGTTGTGCAGACAGGCCACTGGAGTGATGACGTGGACCAGGGTCAAGCACAGGGAGGCCTGGGAAACACACATCTGCTCAAGGACTTATGGGATATGCCTCACAGACCACAGCTTTGACTGAAATGTTGTGTGTCCATTCTACAAATCACTCTCGGTCTGCAAATCGTCATATTTCTCTCTGTGGTTTGTGTACGTGCTTTTTAGAAGCTAAGCCCATTTATGACTCCAGATGAAGGTGGGAATAGAGTCTCCCAGTACAGGTACCATCACTCAGTGAAAGGATTTCACTCTGAAACGTTTCCACATGAGTCTGGGCAAACAGGGAATGGGAGCTGGAGATTGTGAAACGCTGGTATTGGAGTGAAAGGACAGTGTGGATTCTCACAGAAAAGGCGTAAGGATGAACTGTAGTTTGCTATCACATCCACTGCCTTTATCTCTCTACTCCTTCAGTATTCGCTCTCATCCCTCTCATGCCTCTCTTTTCCTATCTTTATCTGCCTTTGGTCTTTGCCCAGACACTCTGTGTCCTTGCTTCAAAACATGTTGTTCCTCTTTCATAAATGAGCTGTGTGTGTGTGTTATGTGTATACAGGTTTTGGGTGATTTGTGAGGACCCCGTGTGTCTTTGTGCCTTACAAAGGCACAGGTGAAAATTGAAAAAGGGTGTCAATCAAAGGTCTGAACAAAGATAGAGCGTGTAGGTTTTATAGTGGTTTGTAGGGACCTGTGATGTTTCAAATAATTGTAAAATCATATGGAAAAAGAGGCGTGTGTAGGTATTGGGGTGACTTGGGAGGCCTCGGTTTCTTCACAGTTATATAAAGCAGGTAGCTTTCGTGGTTTTGTCAGGGTCCAATGTCCTTATAATGATGGGAGAATCTGAGATTTGCCAGTTTTTTTTTGAAAAAAGCAGAGATTTGGCTTGGATCGAGAGGAGCAGACTGATCCCTTTCTGTGTGAACCTCCACAGATGCAGCTTCTGTGTCTATCTGTGTGCTTATATAATGGTGTATTTAGGTAGTAGTGCTCCTTTCCTCCAACCACAATATCAACCACTCATCTTGTGATATAGGGGGACAAAGACTGTTTCCTGTGGGAAAAGATGTATATAGGCTGTGTGTGTGTAGGCCTGATTTTTCAGATGCACACATTGTGCGATGGTGCCGGAGCATGTGTGGGAGGACAGGATGGACAGGCGTGGAAAAAAAGTGGGAATCGTGAGGCTAACACTTATATGCGGTAAAGCTAAAAAACTACACATAGCCAATACACACATACAAACTGGATTTAGCAGGCCCACTGTATTAGTCATCTATTACAGGAATTGAGCTCTTGCTGCTCCGGGTTTCCACTCACACTGACGGCCAGAATTTCCACCCGCAATAGTGCTGCTTTCTTCGAGCGAGCCGAGGCCGGTGCCCAGTGCCAGGGCCTTTCCCGACAGGGTGGCTGTAAACCGCGCTATGCACTCCTTTTACAGTAGGTCAAACTCTCTAGCGCTGCTTATTCACAGGATGATATAAAACATAATCTATTAAAGAGAACCGCCATGAGATGAACAGCACGTCGCGAGGCCGGTGAATGGGGAATGGCACTAGAGGGACGCAATGAAAGCTGCTCAGTATGTGGGCCATTCAGGTGTGTCAGTCCATTAGTATGCTAAATGGGTTTTCACTGTCACATATAGAGAGAGACAGACCGGCCACCCTTGCATGAGTTCTCCTCTCTTCTCCTCTTCTCGCTTCTCTCGTGACGCTATCTCAAGGCCTGAATATATCCTCCCACTGAGAGCTGGGAAGAGTCAGAGAGAGGAGCCGAAGAAGAAGGAGGGGTGCGAGGAGAGAGAGAGAAAGAGGAAAAACGAAAACAAAAATAACATTTATGTTCCAGGCTGCCTCTTGAAATAATTCTTTCCATATCAGTAACTGCATGATTCCAGTGGGGAGCAGGAATATGATTTTCTCTGTCCAGTGCCAGTGGAAAATGGAATGGGAATCAAAACAAGCAGTTTGGAGCTGAGCAGGAAAATGTCGAGATCAAGAGAGAGAGAGAGAGAGAGAGAGAGAGAAGCTTGTGCATGTCTTTCCATCAACATTCCTGGATTGGGACTGGTTTGACAGTGTTGTTAGCAGGTCTTTTCTGGTCAAGTCACACAAACACCCATTCACTCATACTGTCCAGGGTATATTTTGGTGCACCCTTGAGTCTATTGGACACTTGTTACGTATGCTGGCACTTTCTCTGGATTTAGAACAAAGGGAAGAGAACAGGAAAGAAAGTCACAATATATAGTTTCAGCAGCAGCATTAAGATGTGTGCAGGAAGAATAGTTACAGCGCACCATCAGTGTTGTCAGGAAAAACAAATTAAGTCAAACACATTATGCTTTAAGTTTTGTGCTGCTTAAGACAAACTCTAGGTCTTATTTTCTCTTGATTAATCTTATAAAATTCTACAAAAGTCTTTGATATGACATTAATTACTGTAATGTAAGTGGATTATTGGGTTAAGTTCAAGAAAGGCACTAGAAAGAGAATTGTAAGGTTTTTTTTCCCTCTTTTTCTTATTGTGGGGCAGTAGGCTACATAATGGTTAGGGAGTTTTGCCATCGATTGGAAGGTTACCTGTTTAAGTCCCACACCAGTAAAGATACCACTGAGGTACTGAGGAAGCGTTGCTCTACAGCTGCCCACTGCTCTTTCACAGACGGGCAAAATGCAGAGGTCAAAATTCATTATTATTATTATTATTATTATTATCAATAGTAGTAGTAGTATTTCTGTGCAAAAGCACACTCATACAGAATCATACCAGTCATTTTCTAGTATGTCTCTTTATTTGAAATTAAATTATTCAAGATATAATTTTTTTTAATACTGTATTTTTTATATTGCATTATATTCTGCAGATAATTTTTTTTCAATGTTATTTTTCCCTTTATCATACTGAACTAATCCTTGCATTCTGGCAATTTAACTGACATAATTCGAAATATTTAATAATAACAATAATAATAATAATAATAACAATAAAGATAATAATAATAATAATAATAATAATAATAATAATAATAATGTCTGTTTTAGTGCTATTGCTCACTGATTTTCAAATGGGCAACAGCGCGAACCTCAATGTGTTTTCTCTGGAAATATGAGAACTGTCATGCATCCTTTTGCTGCTTCTCGTGCAACATGTTAGTGCATCTGATTGTGCACAGCGGACAGAAAAAGTCTGTGTACGTGAGCTGGCAGAGGGCCACACTTGGCCAGCACTGCTGGAGATCAAGAGGAGAGAGGAACTAAGCCATCCTTCCCACCCAAAGAGCAAAGCCAACTTGTGCTCTGTTGGAACTCCCTATTACAGAAGGCTGTGGCATTGTCGGCTTTCAAACTTGAGTCCCACCAACAGGACGCAAACCTCTTAGCCAGATGCTCCAATCTAAAGCCAGATACTGTTCTAATTAAGCTCATTACAGAGAACACATCAAAATCGCTTCATACATCTTCGGATCATTTTCACAGATCTCATCGCTACTTCCCCCTGCTGACACGAGGCAAAGATAAAAAAAGGTAGAAAAACCAGGGAATGAGATTTTAGTCTCTGAGCCAAACTGCTCTCGTGACAACCGGCCGATTAACATGGAAACAAATGCTCATAGCAGACAATTGAATCATTCCCTATTTGGCACAAATGGCAGCTTTGCTTGTTGCATAATTAGGCCTAGCCAAGACTGGGCTGACAGCATCCATATGTCTGCAGCATTGCGAGAGCGCCTGTGAGCTTAGCGAGAGCACTGAGTTGCACGCTTAGCCACTGAAGGAAGGCATTTTGCAGGAGAGGACCTGCAGGAGGTGGGGGAAAAGGAGGAGGGAGATTTAATAAGGTGGAGTGACACAAGTTCTAAAACAACTTTAGGGCTGTTTAGTGATTTAACAGCAAGCCTGGGCTGGGCTGGGCTGGATTGGAAAATAGATGAGTCAAGAGTGGAGTGACTCCCTCCATCACATGGGTACTGAAATGTGCCTCAGTCATGTGACATGAGTAAATATTGATTATGATTATAAGGACGAGGATGATGTTGATAGTGATAAGATAAACATGATTATTATACAGTTCTTTCTCTCCTGTCTGCCTGTCTGTTTGTCAATCTGTCTCTCTTTATCTTTCTGTCTTTCTGCCTGTCTATCCATCTGTTTGTCAGTCTTTCTGCTTCTCCAGTTTGTCCGTCTGTCAGTCTGTTCATCTGTCTCTGTCTGTCTGTCTTTCTGTTTCTCTGACTATCTTGTTTCTATTTCTGTCTGTCCGCCTTCTGTCTGTCTTTTCTCTGGGTTGTCCTTCTGTTGCTCTGTCTGGTGTCTCCATCTCTCTCTCTCTGTCTGGGGGTACATGCGTGTGTGTGTGTACATGTGTGCACCCATCCATTGTCCTGTCTCCATCACAGCAGGGTTTGTGTGTTCTCATTATGTGGTGTATGTTGTGTAGGTGGTGTGTCTGGCCAGCCCCTCTTTCTCCTCCTCCCCCCCAACACACACACACTGACCATGTTTGCACTCAGAACAGGCTGATTCAAGAGCCTTGATTAGGACGGAATAGCTTTTTGTTCGCCTGGGGGGTTGATTCAGACATTGAAACTGGTGGGTAACTGGCCAGTCAGAGCTGTGTTCGTAAAAGGCCAGGTAAGGGGTGTATGTGTGCTCGCTTCTGCTCATCGTTGCTATTGTTTAAACTGTTGATTCTCATTACATTTGTTCCTAAAATAGTACTTTTGTTGTTTTTTTTCTCTTTACTTTCTTTCTCTCCACTTTTGTCTCTCACTCGCTCTTCTTCACTCTCAATATATATACTGTACACACACACACACACACAACCACTAAGCGTGGTTTCTGCCCACAGTTGTGGTGGTGGTATACATTGGGTCAAATGCTCACAGAGTTCTGACTGGACTTGAACTTGTCCTTTGTCAGCCTTTCCTTTTCTTTCTTTTGTCTCTTCCTTTTCTCTCCATCTGCTCACACCTCTTTCTCCGTTGTTTACTGCTGTGAATTGCCCCTCTCTCAGCTGGACGTCTGCTCACATTCTCATTCCTTCTCTCTGGCATTTTATGCCCATGCGGGTGTGTGAGTTATTTAGTGCACTTTTACAAGTCCCTACAGCTCTGATTCCCCAGAGACTCCACACTCCCGGTTGATCCCTTGGTGAACACACACACACACACACAAGCAAAGCAGATGTATGTTGGATATTTTGTTTGGAGTGATCAGGCATTAATTTCTTATGCTCAATGATTTCTTTTAATACTTCCTACAGTATGTCGTTGTAGCAAGTATTGCATGTCTTTAGGGGTTGTAAAATATAGCATTCAGTTGCATGTTTTCAGGCATTTTAAGTTGCATGCTGTAGGCTGCAGTTTGTGTGATCTGTTCGCAGTCTGCTTGTTAAGCTCATATTTGCTTGGAACGTCGACAACGGTAAATTTCCATTCTGTTAAAAATTAATGCAATATATTTATTTTGGCAAACTGTCCGACGGTATTTTCTACAGGGTATGCGGTGCTTCTTGTGCTATTTCAATTTCGTTAACTTTTTCTCTGCCATTTTGTGTGTAGACAGAATGAAATGATTATAATGACTACTGCCACTTTTTACTTTGCATTGCCCTAAATAGCCTCCCATGTTGGTTTAGAGTCGTATGCGGAGGTGACCTGGGTGGGGGAGGGGGAGTCGGAATGAAAAACCAAAAGAAGCGAAGTGCAAAAATATCCTCTTGTGCGGTAGGACCTAAAATGAGTCTTTTTCACTGAGTCACTGAGTGGAGACGCTAAACAAACATCAAGTGAGAGAAGTCCATGTCTTGTGTTTTGGCTAACTGGATTCTTACATTTTTTTCCACAAATGCGCTTTATTATGGCTGTGGAAAAAATATTGGGGGTTTTTTATTTGTTGCATGTGTTTTTGGGGTCTAGAGAGGAGGGTTATAGAAAGCCCCCTGTTATTACATCTCCCAAGCATTGCACAAGTTGCCCACTGCCTTTCAGTTGCAGAGGTCACATTTCGTTGCAGTGCAGCATGTGCTGTGCTGTGTTCAAAATAACAAATAATCACTCATTAAATTCACATTAAATGCCCGCTGTCTGTTTTGCTAGAAGATGAAAGTGAATGATTATTTGTCATTGTGAATACACCACAACAAAATGTGACCTCTGCGTTTGACCCAACGGAAGTAGCACTGGGCAGCTGACATGGGCAGCACCCAGGGAGCAAAGCTTGGGGACGGTATCTTTCTTATAACTATCTCAGTGGTCCCTTTATCGGTCCGGGACTCGAACCAACGACATTCCAGTCACAGGGCGAATGCCCTAACGGTTATCCCAAAACTGCCCCCACATATTCTCTCCTGGGCAGACCAGTACAATTAATAAACTCAAGCACCTTAAACTCCTTTGGTGCTCTGAATACTGCCACTTTTAGTACAAACTGCATTGAAGTAGGGACTAGTAGTAGAGTTTCATTGCTTCATACTAGTAGACATAAACATCCTGAGAGAGGGCGAGAGAGAGGGAGGTGGAGAGGGAGAGAGATGTGTTAATATACACGCATGCAGTCATTACAACCCAAACGTTTCAAAAAGCTAATGGATGGTGCACTTCATTTTCAGCTTCTAGTTTTAGCTTCCTTAAACTCCACCACAGTGGACATGAAGCAGAACTTCAGAAGAACAGTAGAATACCCCACTAACACCCCAACACACACACACAAAGAGAGATGCTAAAGCACAGCATTATGGGATTCTTCTTTGATGACATTGCTGAACTCACACAAGGCAGTCATGTGCGTGTGTGTGTGCGTGTGTGTGTGCGCGCTTGGGGGTTCCCCACTCCAGGATCCCTTCTTTTAATTCCTTAATTGGATTAATGTCGCTTTGAGACGGGGATGGCAGCGATTAGCATGCGGCTGACCCGATTTGCTTAAGCACAGCGGCGGATGTGTGAGTGTGTGTGTGTGTGTGTGTGTGTATGAGTCGCTGCTCTCCTCTGCGCTCGCTGTGTAAACAAACATGTTCTCCGGAGAGAGGCGGAGCGACAGCCTCGGCCTGGCCCGACTCGCCCTGGCCGCGGCATCCCGAAACCACCCACTCAATGTGCAGCGCTATTAGCCTCTGCAGCAGCCTTCGTCTTCAGCGGCCTTCTCCACCGCCGAGATCATTTGGCCTCGATTCTTGCCTCGCCTTGGCAGCCGACTCGCCTTTTGCGGAGTGAACCTCTAGACCTCCATCCATCCCCCTCTCTCTGCCCCCTCTCTCTCTCCTTCCGGTTTTAGCCCTGTTCCGACGTTCAAGCATGTACAGCGTTTAATTTCAGGCAGGTTGGTTTATTAGAGGAGAGCAGGAGAAGGAGGGGCCTGGGAAACAAATTAAAGGAGGAGGAGAGCAGGGAAGGACCCGGTTTGCTTAGTAGAGCTGTAGACGCCTACAATCAAGGGCTGGAGATGGAAAATAAGACAGAAGGTGGAAAAATAATAAAGCAAAAGCAAAACAAAAGGAACAACGTTTCATTAAAGGGGACTTGGCGAAGGGCGTAAGGAGAGGGGAGGTCTTGGGGGTGAGGCTGGGGGTGCTACTAAACAGTCATGCTAGAGTGGGCAGGTTGGCAAGCTGCTGAGGTGGGCATAAGGATTTGTATTGTTCTGAAACAAGGACTAATAACCAAAGTGGCTGAAAATAAATTTCATTTTATCTCTGATTCTGACATCTTTTAGATCCCATAATTCCATATCCCAATGCAGGAGCCTGTAAAATACATTTATTTAGGTGAAACTTATACTTCTTTTTCTAAATTTGGCCAAGCATGCATTCAGATCAGCTCTTGTGTCTGAGCAGTTTTATGGCACTTGGTAACCCACCACCTGGACAACTCTTGCCACAGAGAGATGCCGCCTGGGTCTGGCCATAAGGGACTTGAATTTGGGCTTGCTCTGGCTCCAGCGGAGCTTTGAGTGGCATGGGCAGCTGCCTTGGGGGATGCGGCTCTCATTTTAGCTGCCTGGGCTGGGCGTGGTGTGGAGCCTGTGCGTTGGTGGTGGACTTGTGGTAGGATGCTGTGGCTACTGTAGGAACAAAGCCCCTCTTTTAGACCAGCAATTGAGTTCGTCTCGAAGGCCTTTAGGCTCATCCCAGATCAGTGTTATGGGTCGCTTCCGCTCCACAAAGTAAGCGGTGGCCATCGTGAGCCATGGGATGGATGGAAGGAGTGAGAGGTGGTTGGAGGGAGGGAGGAAGGCACTGGGTATAAGCAGGCAAGGTGTTGTCTCGCTTCGGCATTGATCCCCAGAGAGTGTGTGCTTGGGCCTGACTCGAACCGTCGCCCGATCCCCACAACCTGTACTGTAATATATCTCTTCCTTTCATTTTTCTTTCCCAGCTGCTATGTTTTCAGACGGGAGGCTCTGGCAGTGGCCTTGTGTTTGCCAATTTCCCACCTCTTCACACCTTCCGTAGCGTCCTCTTTCTCACCTTGCTTTAATAAGTTTTATTAGTTTGCTATGAGGTCTGCCTCCCCTGATCCACCCATCTATAAAAAATACACCCAACTCCCCCTTCATTTCCCTGAAGGATGGACAAAGATACTGTAAATCCTGCAAATTGAATTCATACCATTCATGTGGGTTAAACACATGGGCTCCCTCTCTCTCTCTCTCTCTCCCTTTTTCCGACTACAAGTTTCTCTCCACATTTAAGAGGCTGATTTAATTATTCCATACACTGCGCTGCACCACGCGTAAATCATTTGTAATTAACGCCTTATTGCTAAATTAGATTAGATTTTGAGCTTAATAAAGCGCAAACATTCGTACAGCATCTGGACCATTTGCATAAATGTTAATGTGACTTATTTGAGCATTAATGTTGGTGTTTTATTTTCATTGTTACTTTGAGGGGATGGAAACTATTCAACATAAAGGGATTTTTGTAGGTTTTTATGCACACCCCATTTCCCTCACAACTTATTGTGCTTTCTTTATTCCCCCAGTCTATTCTTTCTTTCCCCAGGAGTAGCTGATCTGGCTCTGTCCTTTCTGTTTGCAACACAGTGTACAGTGTGCCTGCGTGTGTGTGTGCATGAAATGTGTCTGTATTGTGCTAAGGTATGATTTTATGTAAACAAACAGAGCAGTACATGTAGCAGACACTTAGGCTTCAGGAGTGTATGATACATGCATATGTGACAGTTCAGTGTGTGTGTGTGTCTAGGTAGTAAGCCATGTTAATAATAGATGTGGTAATGCCGCCCTCACCCAGGGCCAGCAGGCAGGTGTTGCGCTTGGTCAAGGGATGTTGACCCTGTTCCCCTCACTGAGGGGTCAGCATTCCCACCATCAAGTGCTGTAGGAGAGAGAGCAGCTACCCATCTTTCTTTCTTTTCATCCCTTCATTATCTCTTCCTGTCTTCAGCCAAAGGATGTGGTAGATACTGATGTAATTCAAAATTTATGTTAACAACTATTTGGTCAGTTTTTGCATGTGTGTGTACGTTTGTGTGTGTGTGCGTGTGTGTGTGAGTGCGCAAGGAGAGGGATCTCCCACCAGCTCAGCTGCTATGGTAGAGCGGATCTACAGGGCTTTAATCATGGGAACCAGCAGACTATGCCCAGAGACTTTCATGGCTACTCATCTCACTTTCTTTTTCACTCTCTCACCCGTTTTCTGTCTCATCCCTCCCTTTTCACTCCCCTCTTTCCTCCCTGCTTTTATTTCTCACTTCCTCTGTCTCTCTTTTTTTACTTGCTCTTTTTATCTCCCTGGCGTGGCGCCTCTTTTCTCTTTCTTCTCCTTGATCTCCCGTGTCCCACTCCTGCTCTCCTTATTCTATTATCAGGTGAATTATTTAGAAAAGTGTGTTTGTTAAAACATAGGGAAAACAAAACCATGAAGAAAACAGCAAATTATTTTTACATTACAGTATGTTTACAGTAACAACAATAAATAAATTGGATTCTATTCTATTCTAAGCGTAATGCCCCTGCCTGTTACTCACACTTGTACAACAAAGCTGTGTTTTTTTTTTCTCTCTTTAGAATCCTAATATGTGTGCTGCACGAATTAGGAAGAACAAAATGTCTAGTTTTTACTGAATCAAATTGAGTGATCTGATCTTAGTCTTATGTCTGGCTGATCCACCTTAATCACATATCGTTTCTCATTCAGCAGGCACTGGGCTTATGGCAAACTCCTGGCCTCTGGCGGGCACCTTCTCCTGGCCAGCAGATTTGGGTTCATTTCTATCTCAATTCTCGGGCCACAGCCCTTCCCTTGCCGCTTCTCTCACCGCAGTGGGATCTCACCCACCGCTTCTCACAGCTCTGGTTCCTACACTCCACACGGCTGTGTAAGAATCAACTCACTAATTTTCTTTTCTTCAATGTAAGCAATTGTTGTAAATGTACAGTTATTTCTTTGCATATATTTTACAACAGTAACATACCGAAATCAGCAAACCAAGTGGTTTCTTTTGCAACACAGTAATGAACTGAACACCCAAAGCTTACATCCTTACATCGCTTGATGCCGACAGCATTCTGATTCACGTCACCTGTTCTTCAATTCCTATTTTCCCCATTAAATGTCTGCCTTTTTGTCATTCTTGAATAACCATATATTACTACATTCCCATTGAATGGGTCAAAAGTAGGGTTGCACCAGTAACGACATACTATATCGGTATCGTCACACATTTCATTAATATACTCCAGATCAGAATAAACCGTCGATACCATAACCGATGGCTCAATTAATGGTATTTCACAACTAACTACCGTAGTTTGCGGATGTACCATGTCCTACCTGACTTCAGTGTTTAGGGGAGACAACGATCCAGAAACTTAGGGTTCAGAGGTCCTGCCTACAAGCCCGGCAGAACTAGGCCCAGATGACGACTACACAGTGTTCGTAAGTGCGACTGGATTTTTTTCCCCAACTATTTTTTCCAGTCAACAATGGCAACCCCACTTTTAATCCAAGGGAAACATTTGAAGAAGCAAGAACGGTTTTTAATTATGGGTGATAGTTCAAAGTTTCCAGCGCTTCCGCAACGCTTTATAGTTAAGGCTACACGTTATGCCCTCGCGGGAAAAATAAATAAACATAAAATCTGCTGTATCCATAGACAGTAAAAGGAGACTATACGACATGAGGCCAATAGCGCATCTAAATTTCCAACCAAAGGAAGACGCTATTTACGTTTATATGAAATAATAGACCGGCAGGAAGTTCCCCATGCCAGAATCTCTACAACAACAAATAAGCGCCGAGAAAGTGTTTTCAGTTGGTGTTTCATCCACCTCAGCGCAAAAAAGCAAGCGGTGGACAGGTTTTTTTTTAAAACCAAGGTGCCTAGAGGTTTAGCACTGAAATCCGCCTTAACTTCTAGAACAGCTGCCTGCTGTCAATATCACTTCTCTCTTGCTAGCCAATCAAAATTCCAGCAAGCCAGGCTCCTAACGCTCTTTTTGTCTGGAGCCCTGAATGTATAAACAGAGTAAGTTTTATTGACTTTAAGTTGCTCTGTAAGTAACTATGCAATTATTTATTTTTATTTATCTGCTTATATTTTACATTTTGTCTAATGATGACATTTTTGTTAAACCAAAGATCCGCTTATTTTTGGCGGTGGAATAGCTTTAGTTAATGATTTGATATTTAGCTTTTATTGCAGCCTTATTATAATCTGCAAAAGAGAAAATAAAATCTGCCTCCCAGTGAATTACATCTAAGAATCTAAGAAGTATCGGTATCGGTACTCAGTATCGGAAAAGCACAAATAAAAATATCAGTACTCAGATTTATTTGTAAAAGGTGGTATCGGTGCATCCTTGAATAAAAGCAGCAGAGGTCATATTTAATAGCATCAAAAGGTTGTAGTATTCAATAATGACAAATAATCAGAATTTCAAAATAACAGTTTGCCTGCTGTAAAAATAAAGAAGCAACTCTGTTGCCAGTAGAATTTAAAACTAAATTGTTGAAAGTGAGCTTTTTAAACAGTGCTGTTATTTGTGGCCTTCTTAACACTTTTATTTATCTTTCTCTTGCCTTCTCTCTCGTCAGTCTCTCTTTACTACTTTACTGTTTATTTGCATTTTGTTGGCTTGGTGGTGTTTTGCACAGTAGTGGGGAGCACTGTCAAAACTGTGGAGGATTTATGTGCATGAACCCACATATAAAAATGCACACACACAATACGTACACATCACATATATATTATTACTTTTTGTAAGTCCATCGCAGCCTTGTGTAAACAGTGTTTTTGCCCAGATCCAGCAGTGTTTAGATGAGCCTGGTTGTTACTTGCTACAACAATCATTGTCTTTTCTAAGTATCCCTGATCTCAGATCTGCATTACAGAAACTGTGTTTTAACTCCTCTGTACTGTGAAGCTCATGCACACCAGGTATCCATCAACTGCATGTACACAGATCTGCATGTTTACAGTGTTCTTTTGCATGACAAGTTTAGTCATAGGTGGAAGGAGACATGCTTGTCTGACTTGTTTGGGATGGTATGCTTGCCTTGCATCCGTCTGTATCTTCCAGGCTTTTAGATAAGCGTTGTGTTATCGACACAGTGTGTTTAACAGAGTCACGGCCCAAAGTGAAGATTAATTGCACACTACTTCTCTGATACAGTACTGTGATGTATCTTCATGTGAATGTTTATACATTGTTCCCTAGGTGTTTGAGAAAATGTGAGTGTATCTGTACCTATAGAAGTATGTGTGTACGTGTAATGCTTGAGATTGAAAAGTGCTTCATAGTATACACAGTATAAAATTGGGGTGAATGTGCGATAGGTGAAATTTAAAGAATATGCATGCACATATATTTATGTTCTGTGTGTGTGTGTGTGTGTGTGTGTGGTACAGTGGGTTAAGTGCTTCGTATTCCGAGCTCTTGCAGAAGCAGGTAGGGTGGAAATAGTAATTGTTGTTGTTATTCGCATTATGTGGAGCTTTTTTGTTACTGGCACCCAGAGCTACTGTAACTCAATGACTGAACAAATCTGTGTATGTGTGTGTGTATGTGTATGTGTATGTGTATGTGAGTGTGAGATAGTAAGGGAGAGAGAGTGAGAGAGTGAGAGAGAGAGAGAGAGAGAGAGAATGAGATAGGAAGAGAGAGAGAGTGGTAGATGGGGAGATAAGGAAAGAGGGAGAGACACAGAGAAAGAGTAAGAAAGGTGAAAGAGAGAGCTAGAGAGTGAGAGAGAGAGAGTCATGGAGAGAGAGAGAGAGAAGGAGAGAACAGAGATAAGAACACAAAATGAGAGAGGGAGGAGGGAGAGACATAGAGAGACATGATAAAGAGGTGGGAGCCAGGAGAAAAGAGTAAGAGAAAGAGTGGAGACATCGGGAAAGGGAGAGGAGTGAGAGATGGGAAGACGGAGAGAGAGAGGAAGGCATGAATACATGAAGAGGGAGATAGAGAGAAGGACAGATAGAGAAGGAGGAAAACAGTCACAGATGGGGGAGAGAGGCATGGGAGAGGAGAGATAGGAGAAGGAAAAGACCGAGAGGGAGAGATGAGAAGAAATGATGAGAGAGAAAGTAATGGAAAGAGGAATAGAGAGCAGGAATGAGGATGAGAAAGATTGAGAGATGAGACAGAGAGAGAGAGAGAGAGAGAGAGAGAGAGAGAGAGAGATTATGTAAGGAGAAAGACACAGAGGAGAATGGGAGAGAGGGGGAGAGAGGAGCCAAAGAGTCATGGGAGAGGAAGAGAGAAATAGAGAGAGGGAAGAAAGAAGAAAATGAGGGGGGAGAAAGACGCAGTAACAGTTGTGGGGAGAGAAAGGCATGGAGAGGAAGAGAGTGACAGAGGAAGGAGACAGGAGAAATAAGTAGCAAAATGAAAGAGAAAGCCAGAGAAAAAAAGTATAGAGACAGGAAAAAGAGAGAAATAGCAGAGACAACAAAAAGAGAGAGAGGAGAGTGAGACAGGGAGAGGAAGGAGAGAGTGGGGGAGTGAGAATGAAGAGGGAGAAGGAGAGGGATTGAGGAAGGAATGGGTAAAGAAAGTGAGAGAGGGAGGGAGGGAAAGAGAAAGAGAGTGTATGTGAGTATGAAAGAGAGTGAGAGAATGAGAAGGAGAGTGGGAAGAATAGCGATGGAGGGTGGAGTTAGAGAGATGGTGACAGAGAGAGAGAGAGAGAGAGGATTTCTTTGTGTGCAAGCCCTTTTTTCCTACAAAGCAAAACTAATCAATATTAACGCTTCTACAATAACAATAATAATAAATAACAATGACTATTGGTTCTAATAATGATAATAGAATGTGTCTGTAATGATGTAGATGGTCTGGTTATGTTGATAGAGGTCATTATTGGAATCAGGCTTTAATTGCATTTAGCCCCTTGGAGCAGTTGATTGGACGGCTCCGTTTCTCCCGGTAACACTCACCCACCGCTTCCCTCACTCCTGCCTTATTTGCATAAAGAGCGTATCATCAAAATGAGCCACACAACTACCCAGCACCACTCGCCACCCCGAGACGAGACTAGCGCATTTCTACTGACAATGCAAAGGCACACACCTGACCCGAGAGGACATCAGGTGTATAAATTTGTGTGTGTGTGTGTGTATAAGCAAGGGCATGGACAAAATAGGAGAGAAAGTGCCTAGAGGAGAATGATTTTAAGTTACAAAGGGAGGGGAAAAACGGAGGGAATCTGAATTGAATTCAGATTACCCTTTGATTTAATTCATGCGAGCCCCTGTGGGGTCTGTGACAGATGGAGCTGCTCGGGAGTGTTACTGTGTTTAAAAGTGTGTGTGACATGTGTGTGAGCTTTTGTGTGTATGCATGTTCTATTGCGTAAGTGCTTTATAGTGATATTTGTGGTGACAGTTATATGCATGTACAGTCATATACAGTCATATACATCTGTTTTTGTGCAGTGTGTGTCGGTTTGTGTTTTGTGTGTAAGTGGGGCTCATCGGTGTGTATTAGCTCGCATCAGAGTAAACAATTGGGGATGGGGATTTTATGTGTTTCCCCAGTCTGGCCCCAGGGTGGCGTGACCCCTTGCAGTTAACGCCACCTTCAACGGCCCACTTCCTACCTAGACAACCAGCAATGACACACTGTGTCTGTGCTCATGGTGCATTTTTGTGTGTGTGTGTGTTTATGTGTGCACGTGTGTTTTTGCGGTTTAAAGTGAAAAAAGCGTTGGTTTTACTCACATCACCACAGGGAGAAGTTGTTTTCCGGAGCTCTGCGTGTGCATGTGTGCATACGTGTACAAGTGTGTGTGTGTGTTACATGAGCGGTTTCCCCTCTTTCTCGGCCCCATGGCTCCTCTTTTAGCTGTGAACCGTTTGTGGTAGGGCAGGTGGCCTCACCGATCACTTTATCTCTCCCGGTCAGGTGTGTGTGGTGTGTGTGTGTGTGAGTCTCTATCGTCTCGTAAAAGCAGGCCAACTGTGAGAGCTTCTCCGCTGGCCTCACCAAACTGATACAAGTTACACACGACGGCTGAAAAGAAGTGTGTGTGTGGGGGGAGGTTAAATGAGAAAAAGTGTTCTCTACAGATGGCTGTAGTTTTAAAACTCTGTGTGTGTGTGTGTGGTTCCGGCCCAGTAGTATGTGGAGGCAATAGTGCAGAGCCTCTCAAGGAGTTCGATGAGTGTGGATTAGGAGAGTTGATTTAATATAGCAAAACCTCTCTCCTCTACACTCTGCAGATGAGCTCATCACTTGCTCTGCGTATATATGTGTGTGTGTGGGTGCGTATGTGTGAGTGTGTGGGGAAAGGAAAGAGTGCTTTATAGTGTGTTAAAAGTGAACTGGACACCTGTTTTCCCATCTGGGTAAAAGCTATGGTGAGAAGACGTTTGATTTTTTAATACACACACACATACATGTAAATGAGTTCCTTTAACTATTGTGTGGTCAGTTTTCTTGTGTCATTTGTGTTAACCAGCAGAAGGATGTCATTCCGATTCGAACACAAAGTGAGTGTGTCTGAATGACAAAAGAAGAGTGTAAAGCGCACATGAAAACCAGTCGGAGAAAGTATGGGAGAGTTAGGGAGAGGGAGAAGAGAGGGGGTGGGGAGAAAAGGCTCAAAGTGGCAGAGAGGGGATCACCTTTGATGTCCCAGCTGGTGAAGAAAGCGACACTTGGCACAGGGCTGTATTGGTGTGTGTGTGTGTGTGAGTTTTGGAGAGTGAGTTAGAGAGGGAGAAGAGGAAGGGAGAAAGAGGGAGAGTTTGAGTATTCTGTAATAGATGTGAATATAATAGCGAAGTAATAGCTCACCCCAGCGCATGAAGACACATTCAAATACATACACACACACACACACACACACACACTGTCCAAATGATTGTTTTTAGGGATTGAAGCCTGAAGCCCTAATTTGGCATCCCAAGCACAACCCAGCGTCTGGCACTCAGCCAACACAGATCTGCTGCCATGCTTCTCTCTCTCTCTCTTTCTCTCTTCTTCCGTCTTATACTCCTTTACAAACTGTTTCTCTTTCTCACATACTGTTTGTCTTTTACCCACCCCCCTCCTTATGCTCTTTCCGTCTTTCCTTCTTGGCCCCACATCTTTCTTGTTCCTCTCTTCTTCTTCTTCTTCTTCTTCTTCTCACTTTATCTCTCTACTCACTACTACTCCCTCCAACAAGTTTTCTGTTTTGATCTTTCTTTTCTGTTTCTCCCTCCATCTCCTCCCTCCTTCCAGACCTTTACACTTTCTATCTTCTGCTCTGCTGCTCTTTCCTTTTTTCTACTTTTTCACCATTTCGTCTTTAAGTGAGTTCCTCATTTCTCTTCGTCCTGCCACTTTCTGTCTCATTTTTACATTTGCGCCTGCTTGTTATATCACTAACCTCAAGTGATGAGCCTGATAGCTCGGAATCCACCTCTACATACCTGTCCAGTGTGTGTGTGTGTGTGTGTGTGTGTGTGTGTGCGTGTGTGTGCTTTTACATCTTTATACACATATGGATAATGTATTGTAAGTAAATACATGGATGCACTCAGGCTGATTGTTCTGGGTTACTAGAAGTTTAAGAGGTTGCACGTGCATTGTACTTTATGTAAAGCCATCCTCCGTAAATGATGGATTCTTCGGCAGGAAACAGGCCTGTGTAAGTTGATGGGTGTGGAGCCGGTGGTCCACCTCATAATCATGAAAGTGCAGTTTTGACCCAAGCATTGACGGGTTTTATGCTGAGCTAGAAGCATTTACATCATCCATTCACACATACTGATTCATATTTTTGCACATCACTTGAGTGTGAGGGAATGGAAGTGTGTGAGTTTGTGTGTGTGTGTGTGTGTGTAGGTGGGGAGCGTGACAGGTGGATATAAGTGAAGTGTAGTAGTAAAGTGCTCAGCACTCCCACAAGAGCTCCACAGAAGTTGTACAAGTGCAGGCTGGTTTACTACACAACATGACATGCAGAGAGAAAGAGGAATGATGCAAAAAAGGGATGTTTCTTGTTAACATTTTTCTCATAATCTAGTTCAGATGTTTGCTATAGCACAGCTGTTTGTGTATATCTGATGGCTGTGATGATAACTTTTTTAAATCTTTTCTATCTCCTTGTTCTTCCCTCTTCTCCTTACTGCCTGCCTTACTGATTCCACACTGGCCCCTAAGTCTCAAATCAGTGAGGGATGTAGTCATAGATATTTCATTCTTCTACTCCATGCACTTCTCAGACACTGGCTGTAGATACATGGTACAAGGGGTCTTTCCTCACTACTGAACCTCTTTCTCTTCCCCTCGGTCATTCTTGTGCTCTCTATGAGTGTGTGTGTTCGGTGGTGTGTGTGGTCTGTGAGGGCTCCGTTGCCTCTATGTGCTGTAATAGGCTGTGGCAGTCTGGTGGAGGCTCACTGGGTTTTATTGTACATCATTAGAGTCTGATTGCTTTTGGACTGTCACGGAGCTCGCCTCTAATTGTTGGCATTTAAATTAATTGGGGGAAAGGAGAAACAGTGATGGTGGCCCCTCTCCTCTCTGGCCCCTCTTCTCTCACTCTTCTGCTAGTCCCTCACTGTTCTGTCCTCTCCTCTTTCTCCCCTCTATTTATTCTCTCTTCTCCTCCTCTTCCGACCTCTCCTCCCTTCTCTTCCTCTCCCCATCCGCTTTTCTTTCTCTTTCTCCTCTCTCTTAGTTCATTTCCCATATCTCTCTTCTCTTTCTTTTCCTTCTACTTTACTCTCTCTATTATGCTCTTGTTCAGCCTGCTAATTTCCACTTCCTATCCATAATTTTTCCACACATCCTTCCCTCCTCTCCCTTCACCTCTCCTCTCATGTTCTCTGCACCTCCTTTTTTCTTTTCTCTCTTTTCTTGTGTCATCTCCTCATCTTCTCCCTTCCTGTTTTGGTTTCATCTTAAGAGCAACTAAAATTCTCTATTTACTTAAAGATTTGCTCTCTGTTTCTCTTATAGAAACATACACATACCCAGTTCCTTTTCTGCCCTTTTAAATACAGCACGCACACCCTCACACATATACACACACACGCCCCTACCTAGGCAGGCACGCACCTGTTTACAAATGACTGTAAGCTCACTGTGCTCTTGTCATCCTGCTCTGGATGTGCTGTACAGTGGAAATTGAAATTCAGCGGCTGTAGGAAACAGGTGCAGCTAGAAGGCCTCATATTAACCATCTGGACTCCCCCTGTGATGTCACTGTCAGCAGGACGCTCCTCTGCTGTCAATTAGTAGGAGAGGCAGAGAAATGGGAATCTCTTTCTGTCTCTCTCTCCTTCTCTCTCTCACTCCCTCTTTCTCTCGCTCTCCTCTCTGCCTCTCAGACATGCTATCTCTACTACTTCTTGTACACATGATCACTCTCTTGTTAAACAGCATGTTTTAGCACCGCCTGCTTTCTACTCTTTCTTTCTCCATACACCCTCTACAGCGCCTCCCACTTTCTGCCTCTCCATTTCTTCTTTTCTCCTGTCTTCCATTGTCATGTGTGTTTGGTCCTACATGACCATCAGCAACTGTCACAGCAGTTGTTACTTATGTTTAGGTAAGACTTTCTCCTTTCACTCATTTTGAGCCCAGTTCTGTATTTTTCTTTTGGACCAAAAACCTAGCATTGCTTTATAAATATTTTTGACTTGTGGTGGTGCTGGTGTGTGTGTGTTGTGTGTGTGTAGTACTCTCAGTAGTGAGGGCTGACTGATGGTGTTTAGATCGATGATCGTGTAAATGTTGAGATGGACTTATGGACTGCTGTTTACTTTGGACAGAACTGTTAAATTTTAACTACGTACTTGTTTAGATGTGAACAAAGATGCTGAGGGTTGTAATGCATGCATGCACACACGCTCAAACGAACACACAAACATCAAAATATAAAAACGAGATCCACAAACACTACCACATCAACCAATCAGCACCTTGATCTGAAAACAAAGTGTTCAACCACATCTTAATCCAGGGGCTCCTAGAGTGACTGACATTGTGTTCTGATCTTCTGAATATTCAAAGGAACATTAGAGTTGTGTTGAAAATTTTTGGTAAGATAAGGATTTAAAGATTCTGTTTTACATGTAATGACAATTAAACAGAACATCAAATAAAGCTGCACTGCTTGAATCAAGGTTGTATCCATTTGCAGAGACTCAAACAGTCGACTTGCTTAGACGCATTCTGGTGCAGTGCCTCCTTTTCCTTGGGCCAGTGTGCGGTTCCTGGCTGCTTGGCCGCTGACCTTCAGTTTTTCTATGTCTTTGGCATCTAGCCATGTGTTTAGTTTCCACATGAATACTCACCCCCTGCTGTGGTCTTCACTATCCCAGGATGCAGTTCAGCGTCCTTGGAGGTGCAGAGTCGAGCAAAACGGCCGCTTCCTCTGACCCCATGGGAAGCTCTCACAAGAGAGCTTCTTGAAGGACGTCTGTTTTTTACTTTTGTAGCTTTTTAGATGTTTGCATAGTGTGTATTTGTATTTACATGTACTGAGTACCAAAACAGACACACAATAATGCTTAAATCTGATAAAATGCAAAAAAGCTGATTAATGCAACTGAAAATTCAGTGGTAAAGGCTGCCCAAAGGTTGTATACAAAACACTTTCAAGAGAACAGAAGATTTGCATTTTGAATGTTCTCACCCTCAAAACATGATTAGCTCTTGAGATAAAAAAGACAGCTAAAAAAATATAAAATTCTTTTGCCTTTATCATAGCACAGCTTATTTTTTCTCCATGCTTACTACTCACAAAACCTCGAACAGACACTTCATGGCATTTAATAATCTGAGCACAGTATATGGAAGATTTTGAACATATATATTCCAATCACATTAAGGGCTATGCTCTGAAACCCATGTTTGGTTTATGTCTTCCTTATGAATGCCAAGTGGAGACCAGAATCTGCATGTTCCTATCTGGGCTGTTGGAAAGGTTCTGCCCTGCTCTAGGGCTTCATGGACCTTCATTCTGCTTGGCCACAGCACAGCAAAAGGCCAAGTCTGTCACTCTCATGTTTAGTTTGTCTCTCCTGACAATTCTCTCTCTCTCTCTCTCTAGCCCCAGGGTATTCCCGTTTTTCTGGGAGTCTGGCCTCCACCTTTCTACCCATGAGCGCCCTAGATCACCATGGAAACAGCAGTGTGTTTTTTTATGACAGCACTGCCTTTAATACATACCCCGAAAAGGTTTGTGTGTGTGTGTGCACTATTTTTTTTCTTCTGTCCTACTATAAGTAACATTAATCCAAATTATCTTTGTTGTAATCTCTTTTTCTTTTTATCTGTCTGTTTTCTCCACCTTGTACCTTCTTTCAGATTTCTATATCAGGCCTCTCCTCACAGCCACACCTACTCTCCAATCATAGCCTTCCTCCAATGGCTCGTAGTGCCCCCAGCCATCCTCTTGGCTCTGCAGCCGGAACGGGATTCTGGATTGTCTCCAAAAAAGCTCAAAGGAGCCAGATGTTGCAGAGCGAGGTGTGGCAACTGGAGGAAAAGAGAAAGAACGGAGCAAACAGGAGTCCAAAGAACGGCAGAATCATGGGCCGCCTTCACCAGCCCCCCACCATCACCAACACCTCCACACCCACCATCATCCTCAGCTTTATGCCTTAGGGCCAGAAGAGGACCCCCGACACAAAGACATTTTATCCTAAGCATTTAAGCGCCTGCCTCACCACAAAGACCAGCAATGGGTCTGAGCCAGGAGTTCAGCCAGGCCTTCCCTAGCTGCAAATAGGGCCCTGCTTGGGCCCTGGCTGCCAGCAGAGTGGAGGTAACTTGCTGCAAAGAGGGAGCTTGGGTGGTGAGACATAATTAGGTGAAACCCCACCGAGATTGCCTGCACCACAGCACTATACTGGGTCATACACATCCAGTGCCCTATTCCATGCCCCCCTCACTTGGCTTAGGCTCAGCAGTTGGTGGATCGTGGCTGCATCCTTCTCATCCCCACCATCACCACTCACATCACCCACATCCGGACATTTTCTGTCCACCTCCTCCCCGCCTATACTTACTTGTTATGTCTTCTGCTCAGATAAAAACCTGGCTCTTGAGCAGGCAGAGACTCTAGAGTATCAGGGCCCACATTCGTTCCTTCTGTAGGACCTCTCGGGGACAAGATCAGTGGCCCTTTCCAGCTGGGTAACACACACTGTCATAGTATCAGGGGAGGGCTGGTGGGAGAAGGCAGAGGAGAAGTGGGAGGGAAGGCCAAAGCTTCAGAAAAGAATGGCAATGGTAGCAGAGCAGCTCCTTCTGCTGCATCTCCCCTTCCTCCTCCTAGTACCTGCCAAAGAAAGCCTTCACATCAACAACAACACATGTATGTGGGAAGGATTACAAGGCCCTGGATCAGGTCTTCAGGTCCCCATCCACATTTACCATAAGCACAGCAAAGGTCAGGATCACTGTCAGATTCCATCTCCCTGGCCCGGCTTCTTAGTCTGGAAACCACAGAGAACTCCTCTGAGACCCTCAGTGTGTATTCAGGCCATCTCTTCCCCAGGGGGCAAAGGAGAGCGCTAGGCTAAGAGTACTTATGCCAGCACTCCACCTCGGGACCGTTCTTACCTTCAGGTTCTTCTCACAGGTTTCATCTGAAAGAAAGGCTGCGGTGACAATGTAAGGCACTCCATGATGATAGTCGACAGTTGCAAGGATGCATCATCACCAATTATAAATCTCCAAGCCTGAGTTGACAGTGAGAATTTGTGTCCAAGCAGTGTGCCTCAAGACAAGAGAAAGCCCGAGATAGGAGTGCAGGGGTATGTCGGACTTCAGATAGGTTCCGCATCATCTTGGGAAGCGCAAGGTCACCAGTCTCACACTGAAGAAGATCGACATAAGGCATATGACTCTTTTGTCACTGGTAGCCAGTCTGGTTCCAGAGACTAGGACTACATCCCTACTCTTCTCAGAATCATCACAACGGCCACAGGTACCAGAGAACAGTGCCATGAAAAACCTGATAAAATACAGCAGTCAACAGCCACTCTTGCTGTCCCAGAAGAGCCCGCTTGGTGGCCTGGGGTGCCCGAAGCAGGGCGGTTGGGAATGGAGACACAGAAATGACAGAAGGGGAGAGGAGTGGAGGGAGGTAAGCCAGTCCACAGGGAGCTGAAGCAAACCCTGCCTTCAAGGAGAGCCCCATCCTCTGGGGAGAATGAGCGGACGGGCCGAGATTCAGGCGAGGTGCAGGGGGAGGGGGAGGTGCCCCTGTGGGCACGCCTGTGGTAGCTGCCAGGCAGAGAGATCCACTGTGCCGCCCGCCAGACGGACATGCCACCCACAGCCGCCATGGCAGAGTGCTGCCCAGCATGAAGGGTAAGCCACTAGCAGGAGGCTAGAGGGTGTGTGTGTGTGCATGAGCAAGTATGTGTGTGTCTGCTAATAAGACCAGCACAATTTTTCTAGTTTAGCGCTGATAGTTGTGAACTTTTGGAAACTATGCATGTGAAGAATGTGATTACAAGGGACGATTCCACCAGTCATTTTTGGTTGCTAAATCACGTGAATCAGCTACGCAATTGGGTCCTGCATTTAAAAAAGTGTAAATGCCAGATTGTAGTTTCTATTATGAAATAAGCTGAGTTTAGTTGCCACATTTCTTGAGTGTGTTAAGGTCTACCACAGTTTGTCTAACTGATCTGTCTCACTTAAGTGTTAAATTTGATAAGTGAATATTCTAAATACTGCTTGCTGCAGCTTGTGATTACCTGATATGGCACAGATTTGATATTCTGCATTAGATTTACTAGTGCCGTTTCTCTATATGATTAGTGTAAGTTTGTCACTAAACTTTGTTAAACATGTCAATCAGACAGGACTTGGGCATTCCATTTACCCACTGGACCGGCTTGAGGAAGAGAGGAAAAGGGTATGTGAGGAACAGCTGGCTCTACCTCCTCTGGACCCAGAGAAAGGATCTCTTTGCTCAGGTATTTTAAAAAAAAAATATAGACTCATACTATATATTTGGCCATGCAATATACACATCTTGTTATTTCTGCTTCCTTTAGGGAAAACAAAGAAAGAGTTGAGTTTGCTAGGATCCACCCCTCCAGTAGTTGTCATGGAGATCTGACCTCTCACCTCATCGTACCAGGAGGGAGCCACTTAGGGGCCGATCCTTCTGCACACACTCACCCAGCCTATCACTGGATGCTCTCGGACAGAGTCCCTCCTGATGTGGGGCACTCATATGGTAACCATGGCAGATTTTTCATTGACTATTGATTCTTATTTACATATTTAGCAGATGCTGCAATGATAGATTACAGTTGGTTGAATGCCATGTACATGCATATTTATGTTTCTTTATATAAGACTTTATTGCTCACTAAATACCAAATATATTCCTTTATAATTTTTTTTTCTCCTTATGGTCTGTATTTTTTGGGATTTCTTCAGGTCTGAGTCATGCTGCTCTGCATCAGAACCTGACCTCTGGCTCATTTTGGCTACTACATTTGAGCGCAATATTAATACCTGAATATCTGTGCTTCTGCTTGAGTGTAGTATGTGTACTGTTGCCCATTTAAAATTTTATGACACAGAAAATTACTTTTCATAAATAGCTTTTTATTTAAGCATTATAAAAGAAGCATTAAAATAGAGTGGATACCAGGGTTGCTGGCCTTACGTCAGTCATGTTTAACTACAGGTCCAAGAGTCCTTGGCGTTGTGACTTTGGCCGCAAAAATTCCAGCTCAAGATCTGCAATACGTGATCCCAAACCCCCTCACACACACACACACACCTTATAAAACAGTTTTACTGTACACCCAAAATACAATACAACAAATATATATTAGAGACTGTACATTGAAAAATGTGAAGTCAAGCCATTTAGACCAATATGTAATACTGATAGACCCGTAATATAATTTAAGGCAATATTACATACTATATATACACAATACACATATTATATAGTATATTTAACACATGATGTGATATCTTTTTAAGGGGCAGTATGAACACACTGGGGAAGGTATTAATTATTTTATATCATTTCAAAAGTAATTGAAATAACTGACATGGGCACTATATGTCAAATTTAGTTTATATGCATATATATATATATATATATATATATATATATATATATATATATATATATATATATATATATACATATAATGAATGAATGAATTAATGTGAGGGAACGTGCAGATGTTTGCATGACACAATTCAGGTAGAGTGAGTGTGTGTTGCGGTAAGGCAAGAATCCGTTGTTCATCATAATAATTCCATTGTAAATGTGTATGAGTGAGGTGAAGGTAAGAATATTATGGTGTATGTGTTTTTTGACCATTATGAACATATTTATACGCACCTGCCTCTCTATTTGGAACATCTACATTCTACCTCAGTAGATGATCAATCCTCAATCCTAGATCTTGCAGAGTTCTGTACAGATTTGGGATTTCAGTACGCCCCAATCCTTGCATCATTGTTATGTGGCTGGAACAACCTGAATCTGTGCAGAACCCATAATTGTTCTGTGGCTAGAACAACCTGAATCTGTGCAGAACCTTGGGTCTTGATGACCAGGATTGAGAAACCCTGCATAATTTTTCTTGCCATATGCAGCCTACCAAACACTCTTCACCATATTCACTAGTGGTCAGTTGCTGATTACATGTCCTGAGTATACATATAATTTAAGTGGCAGGCATTTTTCACTGCAGCACTGACACTGATGAGACAGTAAATGCTAGGCTTGTACAAGTACTCAATGAACAGCAACATTGCACAGAAATATCACTGCTATCAAGAGTGTTTCTGTGGGCACAAACATACCTTTCACAATGTGCTAGTGGTGGTTTAATGTAATCTATGCAATGTAAAGTGTGCTGTGATGACTTTACAACAAAAAGGTAAGGTAGCCTAATAAAGTTGCCAGAGTGTGCACAGCACTGCAGTCTTTATTCTTTATTTTACTTTCTGATTTGCTCAGAATATTTCTTTGCTGTCGTGCCACACACTGCACTATATTCTATAATAAGTGATGGTATTCGCAGTAGATAACAGCCTACACCTGCTCATGGAGTGGTTCCTGTTGCTTTGATTTGACTAGAGCTGTTATGTGCTGTGTGCCTGTGTAGTGTGCTATAGTGAGCTGCGCTGCTGTGCTGGGTAGACTCACTCCTCCCAGCTCTGCCTGTGAAATTTAATTAGCTCTCTGCTCTTCAGCGAAACAACTTTCCTCCTGCGCTCAATGGGAGCCACAACTGAGAGGGGAAGTGCACCCACTGGACTCTTCCCCAGGGAAACATAACCCCATCCTAGTAATCTCACACAAACAAAAGGCCCCACCGTACATCAGGGAGAGAGAGAGGGAATGGGTGGAGAAGGTGGAGGAGGGGGCCAGAATGAGTAGCATGTGAGAAGCTGTAAAAGAAACATATTGTGCTGAAATTTCTGTGGGCTGAAGCTCAAGGCTGAGACAAAGTCCACAGCTGTTGTGCATCCCTCCACATGCCTTCCTTTTTCCTTCTCTTTCCTTTCTATTCCTCCCACTCTCAGAGGCATCTGTCTTAGAGAGGAGAAAATAATTCGATAAACTCGTCCCTCAGATAACCCCTTGCTTCAGAACAAGCTCAGATGGCATCCTCACATTGCAATCCAAACAGCATAAATTCCCAGTCCTACATATAAAAGCATTATCAACATGGGTGGTCCAAGTCCCAACATTTTTAGTGCCTTTGTGTCTTTAGACATCTGTACCCTCTTTGAAGTGCACTACCCTTCATCCTGCCCTAAAGACTCCCATATCTTAAGACCATCCAAGCTCGAGTGAATGACTGTGCCATTTGGGACCCTGCCTTCCTTCTTCCCCTCTAGCAGCCTGTCAGGAAGGGCTCATGCAAAGAGCCACATTCATGTGACAGTTTGAGGTAGCAGGGCTGAATTGCTTTGACTGGCATTAGTCTGTGTGGTAGTAGGGAGCAGGCAAGTGTGGCTGGTGAGCTTACTGGTGACCGTCGCATTGAGTTAATCCGCAGCAGTAAGTCATGACTACCAGTAGGTGTAAGTGACTTGTAATATGCAGTAGAGCAGTTTATGCAAATGATCTGCCTATAAATCAAGTGTCCAGCTTTTTTGGACTCTCCTGGGTAAGGAGTGTGCAATACATCTGTAGAAATAGTTATGAACACTTAGGAATGTTCATAGATGGAGGGAAAAGGGAAAAAAACAAGCCTGACATTAAAGACTTTAAAAAAAGGGAAAGAAATAGCACCTAACCCTTAAATCAATATGAATTTGGAGTGTGATGAGTGTCACTCTATATTGAAGGGCAAAATCCTTTAAAAAAAAAAAATCTCCTCCCATACTCATCCCCCTTCTCTCTCTCTCTCTCTCTCTCTCTCTCTCTCTCTCTCTGTAGATGTGATAGAGCAGCAGGGACTGTGGCCCCCTGTGTATGGGGCTCGAGGGCCTGCATCGCACATACAGCATCCTTCTGTGTACTCCCGCCAGTTTCTACGGCAACAAGATCTCTACGTTCTGCAGCAGCATCAGCACCAGCAACACCATAGAGTAGCACAGGCAATGGAGCTTGCACACAGACACACGCATTCTCAGGTAAGATATGTAAAATTCATGATCAGGCTATAACAAAATAAGTACACAGTATAGTTCTGCCATCAAAAATACTAAGAAATGTAAAGCCAGCAGAAGTTCAGGGTTATACTTGTATGGGATGTATGATTCTGTGCCATGCCAGTGTGCCTGCATTTAGCCAGGAGATTTATTGTCCTTTTGTAAGGACTGAATTACTTTTTTAAAATGGAGCAACAGAAATGTAATAGGTTTTTTTCTGCTGTTCTGTTGCTTAATACCCCAGAGAAGCACAGGAGAGTGCCAATGAACTGCAGGCCAGTGTAACTTGGGATGTAACATCCCTGCTGGAAATTGAGAAAGTTTATTTAGGCTTTGATGAAGGCAATGATGTACAAAGACAGCAGTTAAATGGACACAAACAAAAGTTATCATGATGGTTTCTTCAATTCTGGCACTTTGGAAAAATGTATTGCAGAGCAGACGTTTTCTAAATAAAGCCCTGCACTTCTGAATGAACAGTCTCAGATATGATTTGCATTGCCAGACTTCCCAAGATGTCTCAGTCCTCCCTCTCTGTTCATTTGCACAGAGGAAACCTGAAGATGCCCCCATTGATCTGGATGACGGTCCTCCTGAGCCTCGCACCCCAAAACCAGCAAAGCCTTTCTTCTCCTCCTCCATTAAAGCTCCCCCCTCCTCTTCCTCTCCGGGCGGCTGTGTCTCCCGCCTCTCACCCTGCTGCCACTCGCCTGCCCCAAGGCCTCATCCCAAGAGCACCCCATGCACCCCCTGCCCTGAGCCAAGCCCAGCTGTGGCAGCTCCCCGCTCACCTGCCCTTAGCCCCCATACCACCCCCCACCACCTACCCAAAGTAGCCGAGTCCCAGGACAAAAGAGGGGAGGGCCAACCGCCCCAGGACTACCCTCAGTCCTTAGAGCCTGGTGAGTGAAGTACTCTTGATCACTTGTGCTTTTTCTACTGTATGTATATTTATGTCCTTCTCAGATCTGAAGTAGCAAAAGGGCAAATGTGCTGCTGATGTTGACTTAATTTACACTTACATTCCTCTTTTGAAACAGAGTGGAAATGAAAAAAACGAATTCATTGTTCTTGCATGAAACATAACAAGGTCTGAATGTCTTCTGGCCATTATGGGGTGAGGTGGGGCGATAAGGGAGAAGTTTCTATCATGCCATTCATACTTTTGAAGAGAAAGGAAGTGTAGAGGGAGGGAAGTGCGTTACCATCCTCAAGGTTACGGTCTTGCCACCTTGCTTGGCTCTTACACACATGAGAGAGGGAGAGAGTAAGAGAGGGAGGAAGGAAGGGAGGGAGAAACAAACAGAGTGAATAGTATTGGCATGTCTCAAACTCAGACAGGCTGGAGAAAAACATACCAGGCTCCAGACGAGTGTGTAAGTTTGTTTTCCACCTTTATGTTTATGACTTTGTGAATATATCAGCTGTTTGTGTATATGACAGCACACGCACCTTAGTGAGATGTATTCTTTCACATATTGGTGTGTGAGAGTCTGATAAAAACTGAGGTATAGGTTATTATGAGAGGCAGACAGGCAGGGCAAAGGAGGAGAAGGTAGCCAGAGACAGAGGCTCTCTTATCCTTCAGGGGTCCTTGAGCACTGGCCGGCGGAAGGATACGAATTCATCTGGCTGTTTTGTCAGGGAGGGCGGATGGATACCATCAATAACCCAACACTGGGGTGACAGGGCTAGCTCTGCAATCACATCCAGACACCATGCTGTCATCAATATAGCCTTCTGCGATGCGGATCACGCTCACACACAAGCACACACTCACACGGATACATACACACACACAGACACATGCACTGCATATCCACTTGCACACGCACATACACGCACTGATACTCGCACAATCATTTTCACTCGCAGCACAAATGAGATGAATACACATGCTCACTCAGAAACTAAATTATACGCAAACACTCCTGCGTGCAATCTCTCACACACAAACAGTGCACACACCCTGCCTCCATAACCCCTTCAACATAATTCAGTATTCATGGAAATTTCGCTCACGTCTGCCCATAGTCTTTATGGTGTGGGCTCCATTATGTGTGTGAGAGGTAATAGATAAATGTGACACAGTCTCTAGTACACACTGTCAGTAGAGATGGAGTATACATCATATGCATCATACTGCTCTACTCTTCAGGCAGGAACTGTGCCCTTTTAACTGCAAAGGTCACACTATGATGTTTGTGGCAAATGAAAGATAATGCATTACTGGTATATTTTAGGAGTGGGTGGTGACACATTTCTAGATTTGTCCAAACTCTAGTGTAGAATAGAAAAAAAGGATCTGAACAGAATTCATGGCTTAAATTTAAAATTAAAAATATAAGCAACTAATAACTTTATCTTTTTTTAGATCTTCCACCTGGTTATACATATCCCGCCATTGGCATCGGTTACAAGGCTGGTACTTCCCCTCAAGAGGTCCAACTAGCTGAGCATGCTGACCTGGAGGCAGAGCAAGCGGAGCCTGCTGAACCTGCACCTCAGTCCCTCCCACTTTCCTTAATAGGAGAGGAGCCTGTGTGCCAAGAAGCCGAATCTCCTTGTTTGACCGTCCAGATTGATGCCCAAGTGAAAAATGTGCTGGAGGAGAATAGTCAGACTGAGGCTGCTGGAGAGATGGAGAAAGGACTGGAGACTGTTAGCTGTAAAGCTTCCCCTGTCTCTCTCTCACCACCATTAGGCCACAACTCTCCATGCCTCGATTCTGAGCCTGTAGTGAAGGAACCTCAAACAGAGTCCACCACTGTACTTTCTCATGACCAGACCAGTGTTTTGGAGCTCCAAGCTTCAGTGGAGGATGTCAAAACCCTTATGGAAGAGACTATAATTCCTCCACACAATGCTAACACCAATTCCCAGGATCTAAAATGTACCAAAACTGTTGAGGAAGGCCCAGAATCCACTTCTGAAGAAGGCTGTGTGTCCCCTAGTGGTTCTGTTGAACTTCTGGAAGTCAACCAGCCTTCACCACCTTCTTCTCCCTGTCCTGAGCTCTCTTCTCTTGGTGGCCAGTATCCTGGCTCTTGCATCTGGAGTTTAGAACTTTTGATTGCTGCTGCCCTTTGTGCCACAAGAGATGCCCAGATAGCTTCAATGGTGGTTCCTGCCCAAACAGGACCCCCTTATCATGGCATGGAGCTTCTGAGTGAACTCGCTGAACTTCAGAGACAGCAGCAGGAGAGGAACAGCAACTTGGAGAGTAGAGGTACTCAAACAAGCATGCATATTCCACAAACACCCTCACCTTTATTAGAGTACTCCACACACTCTGAATCCATATTCTCACAAAACACATGCATTCACATACACATTTACGTCAAGAGAAATTCATTTTTTTCTGTAATGCCCTGAGACATATTGGGGTTTTCAGTTAGCCCAGTTCTGAATTGAATTTGGAAGCCAGGTAGTGTAGAGATGGCAGTGCTACATGCTTTTTTTCTTTATCAGACCAGCAAACGCTGCCTCACACACTCAATCATACACATGATTTAATTTCTCATCAGCGCCTTGCATGCACGGTCTTGTAGCTCTGTGATATAGGCAGCAGGGGGGTGCGACGGCTGTGTCTTTCATTTTGTTTTCCGTCTCGTCACAAAGAGAGGTGCAAAAAAAGGGCTTTTCAGCCCAACCAGCTCTGTGTCCTTTGTGTGAAGAAAAGATAACAAACCCCTCTCCTCTATACAGACACACACACCTCTAACTGGTAGACATACTCACCACACACACACACACACACACACACAATGACCAACTCCCAGCTGACTGTCCAGTTGTGACGCAGACACACGCAAAGCTCACACATATACACATATATGTTCACAGTATAGCATTCGCTCACACTTTTAGGAATCCATTCCTTCCACTTCCTGCCCAAAGATCAAATGCTTCCCAGATTTTCGGGGGCCACTGCTTCCTTTGGGAGAAACTAAGACAGAGTAAAGGGATGGGGGAGCTGTTTTTAAAAAGGCTTTAGTCCATCTTAAAAGGCAGCCATAATGATAGCTAGCACCCCCTCGGGTCCTCTGGACTGGACCGTGTCCACTGGGTCGTCCTGAGGGAGTGCTCCTCTGGCTCAGCCTCTCAACCTGTTTGATCACTTTTATAAGCCTCATTTTAGATAGGAAAAAACCTCGGCTTTCCCACAGCTCTGCACGTCCCTCTGCGAAAAGTTGATGAAATGGTAAAAACAGCTGATCTTTTTTTCCCTCTCAGGATTGCACCGCTTTTGTTGGCTAATTAGCCTCCATTGTTGTGAGAGCTGTTTTAATGCCGCAACGCATTTCCACGGAGCATTTTGCGCCTCCCTGCCAGAGGATGTTTTTATTTACACTAACATCCTCTAGTAGCTAAGGAGTCCCAAAACGTCTCTACCCCAGCAGAAAAAAATGCTTTCAGCTCTCTAGTGTACTTGTGTTTTGAATACATATTTCAAACCAAAAAAAAAAAGATGTAATCTGTTGCCTTTTCAAAGTAAACCTTAATGTGTAGATTAGTAGGAGCTGAATGATGAAGCCTGTTGAAGAAGGACAGAATACATCAGTAAAGTAGATATCAGTTGAATTATTGTAAAACATGGAGGAAAAAATTGCAACAGCCTGTTTTAGTCCCTGCATGATTTTATAGAAGATAAAATTTATTTTTGATTTCTTGCTTCTGTAGCTAAGAATTCTCTTTATGTACAAGATTTCAATCATAATCTTTTTCTGTAAACAGAGTGTACTGTATTAGAGTGCTGCCTAACGGTGAATAAAACTGGATGTGGACAAAGAACCACTGTGAATCTTCACCAAAACTTCTCATTAATGGTGTGATATTATATTATAAATATTATATTATGTATATATTGATTAAATGGGTGGCACAATGGCACGGTGGTCACAGCAAGAAGGTCCTGGGTTCGATCCTGGGGTCGACAATTGGGTCTTTGTGTGTATAGTTTGTGTTGTTTCCCTGTGTTAGTGTGGGTTTTCTCTGGGTGCTTCAGTTCCCCCCCACAGTCCGAACTGCAAAGTGCAAAGTATGCAGTTTGATTTTTGACTCTAAATTGTCCCATAGGTGTCTATGTGAGTGTGTGTGCGCTGTGATGTTTTGGCGCATGCTCAGGGCTGGTCCCTATCTTGCACCGGTAGCCACGGGATAGGCTCCAGTCCCCATGACCCTGATAGGAATTAAGTGATTCAGATAATGAAGGAATTAATATATTGATTAAATTTTAAGTGAGGGGCGCATTGGCCTCAGGGACAGGGACACAAGAACCTAAAACCACTGTTAGGCCCCTTAAGAGCAAGTTGCACCAGTGAGACCATCCCTGTAATACAAATGAAAATTCCTTCCTATAAGAGTACCTAAGTTTACCTTAAAAGAACACACATTGCATTACTGGATTGTCTGAGACAATACTAAACTAACTGTACCTAATAAAACAGCTCACGGTGTCTTTTGTCTTAAAATGCATTTCAACATTTCCATTTGGTCAGTTAGTCAATTTCATGAACGAAACCATTATTTGTGCAATGCTATGGAACATCCCAGTGGCCCCCTATGCTTTCGACAGTGATTTCTAAAGACCGATGTAGGACATATTAAGAAATCACAAAAGCCATCAAAATGATTGACCACTGATATTTCAACACAATCTCCAAATTTGTCCTGGCTTTGTAATTCTTTCTCCACCTCTCTATCAAGTTTTGGCCACATTGAGATGTTGCAGTAAGGGGCGTTGGTCCAAATGGGACTGTTATGCTTCTGTAGTCTCTTCACTCTTTCTTCATACGTCTTCCTGTCCTCCACCCTTCCTCTGTCCCTTCTGCTCTGTGAGGTGCTGTCATGGTGGGTCCCACTGGCCTCATTAAAGTAGCGTGTAGTAGATTGATTTCAGCCTAACCGTGGCACTATAACTGGCATAGTGATGTCACTCAGGCGGGACACCTGAGACACCCCAGGGAAACTAAAAACCCCAGGAGGATGCAATTTCAGTGTTCAACTTCTTTCTTTCTTTTATTTCATTTGTTCTTTCTTTTGGTTTTTGTCTATCATTCTCATTGCCACTACTGGAAGTAAACAGCTTTACCCGGAAAGCGGATAATAGATGATTTTGGCAAACCAGCTTAAGTTGTGTTTAAGTTGTGAAGCAACAAGGAAATTACAAGCATGAAGAATCAGCCCAAGTCTCTCCTTCATTCGGTCATAATTTTTTATAACTTCAGTTCTTGCTTGCCAGTACCAGCACTTTTCCTTTCCCTCTTTTAGCTGCTCCCTACCTCTTTACTCCTCATCTGCCACATGTGCTACTCTCCTTTACCGGCGCACAACCGTCTGCCTGTGCAGTGCTCTGTGTGTGTGTGTGTGTGTGTGTGTGAGTGTGTGTGTGTGTGTGTATTTTCCTGGTTTTTCCCCTCTGTAGAGGAAATTGGATTCTTTCCATGTCAGTAATGAGGGCATGTTTGAGAATAAATAGATGGCTCAATAAACACTTTACCTCTTATTGCCTCCCTCCCACAACCCTCTGGTCCCCCACCCTCCCCCTTTCCCTTCCCATCCCTCTCTTTTCTCCCTCTGCTCTCTCTCTCGTTCCTCCTTGCTACCTCCTTCAGCTCCCTTTCTCACTGTGCATGCAAAGCCCAGTGTATTCAGTATTTATTCTGTCACTGTAACACTAAAAGCTTTCTCCCTCCCTTTCCCTTTCCCTCTCGCTCTCACTCACACACACACATACTCACACATATATACACAATCACACACACACACACACACAGTCTCCTCCGTGTCCCCGGGCCAGCTTGGGCTGTCATGAATATTCAAGGCTCATTTGCTGTGTGGAGGCTGTGAGCGTGTGGCCTGCCCTAATGACAGAGATAAATGTTGAGAAATCCCCCCTTCTTCATCTCCTTCTCTCTCCCCCGCTCTTTCTCTCTCTCTCACTCACACTCTCGCACTCCCTCCTGCTTCCTCTCCCTCTCCCTCTCTTGCTCTTTGTGTAACATGGCTCCTGGCGTCTAGGCCTCATGTACAGAGATAAGCTCTCTGGTTAATAGCTATCATCATCACTCATTCAGCGTCTGAAAGCACAAGGTGCCGGCAGGAAACATCTATGTGCTTAGTGGCTGTTTGCTCTCTATTTTGCTCTCTGCCTTACATACACAATCTCTCTCCATTCTCTTTCTCTCTCTCTCTCTCTTTTCCTCTTCCCTCCCTCCCTTTCTGTCCTTCCCTCTCTCTCCTTCTCTCTCTCTTGCATATATACTCACACAATCACTCTGGTACTCACTCTGTCTCTGTTTATTTGCATGACACACAGAGATGCCTCATCGGGTCACTTGTTTGAGTGTAAGTGCAAGAGAAAGATAGAGACAGACAGACAGAAAAGAGGAGTGAGGGAACATTGTTTTGCATTTCAAAAGGAAAGGAAAGTAGTTTGCCAGTGTCGGCCAGTAGGAGGGTACAAAGAAAAGGAGACAAGTGCAGACACTTCCATGCTGCTGGAGGCCACTGTCTTGTTGTAGCCTGTGTAACTCCTACATCCATGCTGCTCTGTAACTTGCTAAGCTTTTCTGACACACACACACACGCACACACACACGCACACACACAGGGTAATTCTGCATTGCTATGTGGATCAGCCTGTAGTTTGATATTTATACATTTATAATTGGGTATCTCAACAGGAGAAGAGCTGCTGACCTTTAACCTAGAGAGTTTAGCAACCCTTGCAGCTGCAAGAGCACTGGAACTGACTCCACCTACCACCGCTGACCCAGTCCCATCTCTTCGTCGAACACTAAACTTGCGCAGGAAGTGCAAATGGACCCCACGTCATGAACCGGTATGTCCTCCACTTGCCTCAGTTCTACAGTGAATAAGGGATAGGGTTTTCATCAGTTGAGAATTTGACATTCTTACATGTTTTAAATTCTGTTTACGACGAGTCCACATTTGGTATGAAATGCATGGATCCTGTAATGTGAGGAGTGGCTGATGCTGAGCTGGGTGTGCTGTGGGGTTTACAGGCATGTCCAGTGAAAAGCGTTATAGAAACCCTGGACAGGGAGGAACTAGCCATGCGGGTGCAACTGGCTGAACTACAGCGACGTTATAAGGAGAAACAGAAGGAGCTGGCCAAGCTACAGAGAAAACACGACCACCAGTAAGTGAGCTAGAAACCACCCTTCAATACACACATACGCACACATGCTGTCAAGACACAACCAACCAATCAGCGGCACACACCCACACTTCTAGACACTTCTAGACACTTTCCGAGGCTTTCTCTCTCCACTCGAATTCAACAGCTAAGACCACCCAGCATGTGCTGCATCCCCTTTGCTTAAGCCATTGACCAGCGGGTTAAGACCTCCATGCCAGCTTAAGCCCCTTCCCTGGCCACACTAGCAATTAGGCCAGCTTAGTGTTTCCCCTCTATGCAACATCATTAGCGTGAATTAGAATGACTGACAAGTTGCGTTTATGTGTGTGCGTTCACAGGAAAGAGGACATCTCCAGAAGTCCAGCGCGTCGCGGTCCTGGAAGGCCGCGGAAACGCAAACCCACCCCAGGTCCCATTGCCTCTACAGATACCGTCAAGAGGGTCAAGTGAGTTTCTTATGAGAAACAACATGTACATGAAAGAGAAACATGGAAGAGTAATGGAAAGTGGAAGAGTAAATATGTTAAATCATTGGATTTGTCCATAATGGCACAAATTAGAATTTTGTTTCTATTTCTATTGAACTGCACTGGGATCAGTGACCAGTCACTTTAGCTGAGCACTCACTTTCTAGAGTTCCAGAGTCCACAAACAAAACTGTCTTTCAAGCTGTTTTGCGTGTGTACAAGTATTTGTGTGTATGTGTACATCCCATAAACATCAGTCCCTGCCACTCATTGAACGTAAGTAAATGATGCTCGAAGGCGGGAATCAGTTTAAACGAGCCAGACTAAGTGCTTAATCAGTGCAAAGAGCCTGCCATTAATCATATTTACAACTTCCATTGATTATCTACAAGTGTTGTGACTCCTCCTAACCCCTGACGCACCACAATATTAATTTGATAAAACAGAGTGTCCACATGCCTGTGCAAAGTCAGAGCAGGAAGTTATCATATTGATGAATGTGCCGTCTGTCCCGTGATCTGCCGTTGTTTACGCCAGACCTTAGACGTTTTGATAAACTCAGTCAAACCGGTTTACCCTACCTGATTAAGAAAGCTCCTGTTTTATTATGGGCCAGGCTGATTAGTGGTGCGCTAATGAGAAGCAGGGAGCTGGAGCTTAATTACACATGCTTTACCCACTCTGCGTTTATCCAGGTCATTAATAATGCCCTCCACCAAATAAAACAAATGACAACTTCCTGCCACTGGAATTTATCGGAGTCATAAAAGTCCTGCTTTGGAGCTCCTCAAGGGGAGAGTGGAAGAGCGGCAGAACTCAAGCTTTTCTGCTCATGCTTTGTTCAAATTGAGCAAACAAATTGTTGAATGGTGTTGAAGTAAATACCATGGAGTTCCTTTTCTGTTCTTCTTTTTAATCTCTCTCTCTCTCTCTCTCTCTCAATGTCTGCATCTCTTTGCAGCGTCTGTGTGTACGGCATAGGCTATGAGAGGTCGTGGGTCAGTAAGAGAGGTTAGGAGTGCTGACAGGTCATCATGCCATTGTCACAGAGGTCAGATCTGAGTGAGAGGAGCAGAGACTGTCAGGGGGCTGCTGTCCCATCCAGAAGTGCATTGTAGGGGCATGTGTACCATTGGCTGGATAGTCTGTGTGTTTTTGCTGTATGCCTAAAAATCAAGTAAGAAGTTCTGTACCTTTTTCTAACCCTTGCACAAGGCTATTATGACTGTAAGGAAGTGCATTTCCATACGGCTTGCTTAAATACTGTGTGTTTGTGTTTGTAATGTGGTGTGTGTATTCGGAATCTCAAAAGGAGTAGCTTAATTATTCCACTTTGAGGACTGTGATGGGCCAAAAAATATATAAAATACAGCCTATACCCGCTGCTGACTCGCTTCTCTCTCTCTCCCTCTCTCTCTCTCTAATCAATCCCCTGTTCTGAATGGCATTACTGTGTAATCCTGACCTCTCTTAGGAGAAGGGACTTTGTAATTAGGGGGCTGTGCATTCTCCAGCAGTGTGTCTCAGACACCCACCCCTTTCCTCTATACTCACATGCACACACACACACACAAACACACACACACACTTCTCCCTGCTCCCACTTCGCTTGGCTGCTAACAGCAGGAATGTGACACTGGGTTGACACAAGGGCTAGGTGGGTCGACGAGGGTCAGGAGGTCAGAAGGTCAGCATCGGGCAGCGACAGGCGGGGCCGGGGGCGGGGGGGTGTTTCTGTCAGCTCCACTCAGACCCTGGGTTTTAATAGGCAGCCCTGCCACAGCCCTCGCCGCACCCAGACAATCATCCTGTGAGGCTCTGTCCTGAACCAGTGTCAGGTTACACTGGAGTTTCCACGGTGACCCTCTTTCGTGGCTTGGGGGAAGGGGGGGGTTAGATGCTTGGCGCTGTATTTGAAAATCTGACGTGGAATACAGATGCACTTTGTGTCAAGGAGAATGCTTCCAGTGCACAGAGCAAAAGCTCCATTCTTTTGGCTTAAGATAAGAAAGAGGCCTCTCTCTGGTCTGTAATGGGCCCTGTGTGAGCGAATATGGGAGAGAACCAGGCTTTAGGGCAACATGCCTGTCCGTGTGTGTGTGAGAGAGAGAGACTGCATTGTAGCTGCATGTTGCTCAGCAGGAGTCACCTTCCAGGGTTTTGCATATCTAAGGAGTCGGCCATGTGTAATGTTACTTCTTCAGCCACTTTTTAACGTAAAGATTCATGTTTTGGGCGTGTATGGGCTTTGGTCAGTGGAGTTTTCTTGTCTGAGCTGCCTATGTGCGTATTTAGGGGTGGAGGGGTATTCAGGTTGGGTACCAGGGCTAGATGGCTGCATCTATGCTGACTGTGGTGGCGGGTCGATAGAGGTTAGTGTCTATTGATCTAGCCCTGCAGCTCAGGTCAGCCGACAGACTCCCTTAGGACTGCACTCTCTCTCTCTCTCTCTCTCTCTCTCTCTCTCTCTCTCTCTGAATCTCATCTCTTCTCACAATGTCTCTCTATTTCCCTTACTCTTCTCTTGTTTCCATTCTAGTTGTGCACTGAATCTCTTTTTCTCACATCTTTCTTCTCCACTTACACTTTCCGTGCCTATTTCTGCTCTTGCTTCACCATGCCCCAGAGGAAGGGCTGCATTTCATGTCTGTGAGAACTGTTAAAGCAGGTTTGTGTCTGTCCAGTTGGTTTGGTCAGGTGTATTTAATTTAAACAGTGGAAAGTATATTTAATGCATTAACATTCTTGTTTACTATTCAGCCACTCAGTTATTCAGAGTTTCATGTTCATGCCACAAGTGCGCCAACCCAACCTTGTCATCTATCATTTGAATTTAGTTTATATGCAGTTATTGGCCACTGTGAATGCATGGACTGGCAAACATTTTGTAAAAAAAAATGTGTTCAATAGAAAGCTTCCCTACTGAGCTTTTTGCCCTACCTCCCATCCACCTCCCCCACCCACCCCATCTGTCCTGGCTGTGTATCTCCCAGCTCTCCCTGCAGGCATCCCACTGTCGCACCCCCCTCCCTTCTGGGGCTTGGCGGACGTTCTTTGTAGCAGGGTTGGGGCATTGGGTATGGAGGACACTGATGCCTTCTGACAGCAATGGCCAGAGTAAAGGGCAGTCAGCCAGTGCTAAGACAGCTGAGTGGAAGAGTAAAGCACAGCACAGCCGACCACGGACCGTTAGGCCCTCTGTGTGTGTGAGCAAGTATACGTCTCTCTGAGGGTCACTATACGAGCCAGTGTAGCTTCATGCTAGCATTTTCTTTTTGTTGTCATGGTCCCCCAAGAGATTGAGTAGGAACAGACTTGTGAAATGTTTCTTCATGCCCTTACTTGAAGTCCAGAAGTCTTGTAGTCTTTTGCTATTGGGCCACAGGGCGGTGAAAACAATATATATGAAAACTCACTCCACATTTACTGTTGAATGCAGATAGACCCTCACAAGGGGCTCGGCCATAGTTTGTCTACTTTGTCAATGTGCCAGCAGTCACTAAGACATGGGGGCACGGCATTCACCAACCACACGCCGCTATAGCCTCTGACACTAGCGTGCCAATCACTGCAGCGTGACTGACAGGTGGACTGACAGCAGCCCCGCCCTCCTGAGCAGTGACTAAGGCAAGCCTGTGGTGGCTTTGAAGTGGCTGTCTGCAGCTCGCGAGGGGAAAAATGCTGACACTCACACATGGCAAAAGGAGAGCCCAGCCATGGGCCGCATGGAGTGTGTGTAAGCTCAACCCAATTTCAATTTAATAGGTCTGCTAGATGGCTGGCAGACATAGACACACACGCATGCACGCACACACACACACTCAGGCTCTCAGTAGCCCTCCCGAAGGCCACTGAATTGTGCTGCTTTGTATGGGGAGAGATGCATTGATATGGTAATAAGAGAGAGAGTGGGGGGGGGGGCTTGTATTAATGTAATGCCGGAATCCACGGCCCTAAAACCATTGGTGCAGAATGAAAAAGAGCGAGGCAAAAAATAGGCAGGGAGAGAAACAAGAGGGGAACAAACAAAATTATGAGTGGGAGGTTGCTTAACCAGCACTTCGCTCAGATATTTTTTGGTTTGCTGTCAGATCCCAGTTTTTCAAGCATGCGGCGGGGAAAGGGGCCCCTGCCTCTCCATTCATCAAAGGCTGAAAAGAGGGTTATTAGAAAGCCACGAAGAGGGAAGGCAAGCCCTCCGCTCCCCTCTGATCTCTCCTTTTCATCCTTTCGCTCCCCGCTCCTCTCATGAATTCTCTCTGTTGTGATGGACAGGTCGGCAGGAGCGGGGCCGAGTCTGCTGGTGGCTGAGGAAGAGCTGGCCGAGGGCGGGGAAAAGCACAGGAAGAGGAAGAGGATGGCCAACAGCACCTACCACCACATCACAGCCACACAGGTGAGTGACGTCGTCATGAGCTCCATCTGTTCTCCCAGACAGTTCTGATAGTGGCCTAAAGGTTGATCTATGTGCCTGAAACTTATATGCATTTATGCACTTTCATTTTTAAGAGTTAGCAACATTTTTGAAACCATTTAGTACCATGCATGTACCATTTGTTACGCTCATAATGGTCTCAATGGCAGTATGCAGAAGTTACATCTTCCCTTTTCCTTTCATTCTCTCTTTTTTCTTCTTTTATTTTTCAATTAAAGGCTCCCTGTAGGCAGAGAGGCAGGCCAAGACTGCTGAGCTCAAAGATGGCCCAGCTTAAGCAGAAGGCCAAAGCCAAGCATGGTTCCAGACTAGAGAACATGCTTTGTCGCAGACAGAAGCCTGCTCCTGGCTTGTCTGCAGAGCACAGCCATGGAAACAAGACTGGAGGCCACTGTGACACAGGTACACAGATCACTCCTCGTTCCAAGTCACCATCCACAGAAGCTCCCATACTCAGGAAAAACAAAGGCATAAACACACGATGCTGCAGACATTTTACACAAGGGTGACATGGTGCTATAAAGGGTTTGGAAAGCAATTATCATATTGTCATCCTTTTTAATTATTTCAAGTGCGCTGAGCAGCACCAGCGCATAATTTTCTCACCGATATGATTTGTCTTTCAAAACAATTGTTGCGCTAGTCAATCAAAACATTCACCCATCACTCTATTTTTTTCTCTTACCCAGATCTTTTCTAGTAATTGATTGGCTAGACAGGGAGGAGTTGATTGTTTTGTTTTTTGATGTCTTTCCTCAATAGGAATTATGGAAGCAGGAGCCCATAAGAGTTTAGACAGGCAACAGATTATGATGCAGAGAGGTGAGAGGCCAAATCTCCACATGGACCACCCCTCACCTCACCTTCAGACTCGAGCCCAGCACATGCCATCTGACCCAGCCTTGGCCAGCAACAAGCAAGAGGCACTGGGGAAGGACATTTCTCCCGTGGACAGCGAGTTGTCTGAGCTGGGTGAGTTATGGTCTTTCCACAGAGGGAGTGAGACATATTCCACCATGACTATCAGAGGACCCCGACATCCCTGCTCATCTGTCACACCGTTAAAAAAATTAATGACTCCTACTCAGGCATGCCTCCCCAAAACCTGAGCTGCAACATGAACTGCATCTGCACTGCTTTTAGAATAGCACACCCAGAGGAGAAAAGGGGGATGGTAAAATTCCCACATGCTTCCCTCCAACTTTTAGTTAGATCTCGTAGGAATTGATGAGCCATAGATAAACTAATTGATCACAATCCGAAGCAGTAACGAATATTAGTTAGTAGGAGTTAAGGCTCTGGTTCAGTGGGGTCATGTTGCTGCTCTGTTAATTACCCCTGAAAGTTATCCTTTTCACATTTCACAGGCATGCAAGAGTGTTGACGAGTGACCTGTAAGTGACAAGTGTTTCAGCACTGTGTTGGCACTCAACACTGTTACCATTGTGTCAGCTCTGCTCTATGTGAGACACATTGACCGCAGTGGGCAACTGCCAATAGAGATCTTTGACTCTGGTGTATGTATGGGTGTATGGGCTCATGCACGATTGCAAGACAGAGATTGTGCAGCTAGTTGTGGGTGGTCAGTAGTAGCCTAGTGGTCAAACCTGTCAGTGACTTGGCCTCTGTGACCACCACATTTCTGTGTACGTTGACAACTACAGCCACATTTGGCTCCCATAATGTGAACTTTGCTAAGTATCGAACAAATCATACAGTGTGAAGCGTCATTGCAGTGCTTTTACAGTAATTGCCTCCAATGCCCTCGGAGTATTGAAGCCCAGTCAAGATGTCAATCTATTAAATCGATTCTTCATCCCACAGAAGAGGAAGATGATGGCATCTATGACAGTGAAGATGTGCCAGAGGACATCAAGAATCTATCTTCTAAAGAGCAGCTGTCTAGAGTTGGCTTTCCCTCCTCCTCCTCCTCCTCCTCTTCTTTCATAGCTGAGCTGGAGGCTGCTCAGAAAGCCAAGTATAAGAAGGATAGACAAGGGCTGGGTAAGTACAGCATACATCCAGACCAGGTCTACATTAAAAGCAAATACCAGATCATAACTGTTATGTTTCTTTCTCTTTCTTCAGTGCCAGTGAATGTGGCTCTTGCCAAGGGGGAGGTGAGGGACAGGAAGAAGGCCCCCTGTACGCCAACACTTGTCTGTGCAGACAGGAATCATCAAAAAGGAGAGAAGCGACCATGCGAGCTCAGGTGGACAGAAAGTTCACAAGAGAACAGCTTTGATCATAACAGTGTACTCAAATCCATCTCCAATCCACCGGAGAGGTTGACTAGGAGGGGTGCCATAGTCCTTGGAAAGGTCAGTCAAAAGGTTTTTTTCCCCTCAAATACATTTTTTTCACAAGCAACCACATCAGATGATCCAGTGGGGTTAGTTTAATGGTGGAAGCTGCACAAATGACTCAAGCATGGCATGTACTTGTACATGTTTCAGAGGAGAAGCTGTTGGCTAGAAAGCAATGACATCACCTGGAACTTGAAGATCAAAAACAAACAGGTGAGCCAAACTGTCAATTATCTCATTTTAGTCATTTGAAAGGGCCAGTGGTCTAGTAAAAGGAATTTTGTGTACAAGCCATGAGGTTGTGGGATCAAGTCTGGCTAATTCCTGCCACAAGCACCATCACCACATAGCCCCTCAGCATGGCCCTTAACCCCTGTTGCTAGATGGACATTTTCCTTATAAATGGGATATGAAAGTTACTCTGGATGAGTGTTTGATAAATGGCATACATGGAATGTCTGAAATTAGGGCTTAGAGGAAACCTACAGGCAAGCAGCCGCAGCGCCACACTGCGATTGCTGACGTTCTGTTACCGTGAGGGCCTATATCTCACTGTCTCACCCTCTTGGTACCCATAAAAAACTCATCGTGCTGAAAGGGATTATGCAACCTTTAGTGGTTTGAACCATCCCAGATCTCATAAATCTGTCCACTATAAAGATAAGATGGGATCCACCTGCTAATTCACAGGCTAAATCATGCATTGTCTAAATAAAACAGTCAATAGTTTTGAAAAGATTTACCTCAGAGGCGTCAAGGCTGTCACCCTCGGTCTCGGTGAGGTCATCATCAAGATGTTGCAAGAGGACTTTTGACTGGCCAATTAGAGGGCATGTGGAGGGGAATTCCTGCTCCCCGCAAGGAAACGGATAAAGAACAAAGACTTAAGACTTTCCTGCATGCCATTCGTCACCAGTGCCTTGCCCTGGAGACACAGTAGTAAAAAAGAGACTAGACATCTTCTGCAATGGTGAAATCTCTTTCAAAACCGTATATGGTTTAGTTTCAAGCAAGGCCATGAGCCAGAATCGTACACAAGAACAAACCTGTTAAGGCCGCCTTAAGTGGTGCAATAAAGTAGTGAATGCATGAATAAGTTTGTATGAAGTGTCCTCAATAGCCTATAATACTAATAAAGGTGTGCTAATGTGAAAGGAAATGCATTTAAGGAGGTTTGTGCCTGTTCATGCGTGCATGCATTGCTCAGTGAATCACACACAAATTCGTGACTATGTTAGCAGGCCAAAGGGAGAGCCGTGAGTCGGCTGCTGGAAAGCTTCACTGTAGATGAGGGATTCCGTATAGATGAAGACAGCAGCTTCTCTGAAGGTGGGGAGGAAGAAGAGGAGGAGGTGGAAGAGGAGGAGGATCAGCAACATAGGAATACACTGCCAGGTGATTAGGCACACCAAATGCAATCTTGTGAACAAAACTTAATTCCTGCAAATATACTTTGTGTAATTTATGCCATATTTCTGAATAATAAAAACAAATATTCAGTTTGTGTTCAACATCAACACACATTTCTTTGATTGTGTCACAATCACATAAAATAAGTATATGACAATGCAGTGATAATGATTTACCCAACACTACAATTATCCTAGAGAAACATCATAATCCCAACTTTGCCACTAAGTGCCATAACACAGGATGTTGCATGATTCTTGTGTGTTTATATCTGCTATGTCCAGCCCTGCCTAACTGTGTCCTGACCAAAGAGGCCCTGAGAGATGGACTGAAAGTGCTGATCTCTAAAGAGGACGAGCTGCTCTATGCTGCCTATGTGCACACACTTGACCTGCCTGACATGTAAGACTCTCATCCCTTTAAGTCTATGTACTGTCTAATCTATGAAAACAATGGGAAAATGTTGGGTGGGGGATATGGATTTATTGAAAAGGAAACAGGGTAATCTCCCATAAAACGTGGAACTGGCAACTGAACATGCTATGAAAAGCATACCGCATTTAGTTTAATTCTCCGTCTTCCTTCCCCTGATTCTGTGCATCCCAGATACAGCATTGTCGTGGAAGGAGAGAGAGGAAACAGGCCGAGGATATACTCCCTGGAACAGTTGCTCCAGGAAGCGGTGAGTCTCTTTTTTAAATCTGCTCTAAACGATCCCTCTATACCGGACCCACATGGTGTGGATGGCTCTTTTACGCTCCCTCATGTCAAGGCCTGAGCTATGCCTGACCCCTCGGGCACCCTCACACAGGCCAGCGCACGTGCCCATTTCTGTGTCTGCTAAAGCGGTTAAAGCAACAGAACATCTGCGTGAGCGTGTGGGCTGAGCGGCAGTTCCTTGGCCACTAACTGTGTGAATTGTCATGATTGGTGTACGTGGGCTGTGGATCTGACTTACGGCGTGCAGTGCGTTTTACATATGTGCATTTTATTGCTAATTTTTTATCTCATTGAGCACGAATTCGTCAGCAGAGAAGCATTCCAACATCTGGTTACAATCAAGGTGGAGATACAGTATGCTGACTTGCTTGTGTGTGTGTGTGTGTGTCCTCCCTTGCATGGGAGATCCAGTATTTTTCTGGCAGAGCCCAGTTCTTGTTTTGGCACTGCTGTCAGTGTGTTGCTCCAGGTTAGAGACCTAGCCTTAACTCAGACCAGCAGTTTGCTGCATCCGTCCGTATACAGTTACAGGTACTTACCGCAGGCGGCTGTTCATGGTTAGTTCTGCTCTAACTAAAGGCAGTCTTTGTTTATTATTTCATTATTCATTCATCTATTTATTTATGAACATGTTTGGGGATGAACTGTGGGTTACACTTACACGCATAGTTTATCTAAGCCGGTGGGGAGAGGCGAGCTGATTATACACCGTAAACCAGCAGCGCTTTGTTGGCGCGCATTCATTTGAATACATTACATGCGTTGTTTCTTTCATTCATCTCTCTCCGGCTCTGTTTCAAGATGGCAAAAAAAGAGACCGTCACACTGCTTGAGCAAGCTTTTGACGTGGGGACCGCCTATCGCAGACCCAGTTCCTCACCCCCCAGCCTCTCTCTGTGACATATTAGAGAGACAGAATTAGATTACCAAGTCCAATTCTCAGATTTGGCATCACACACAAAATAGCTAAAGATTTTGTACTATAATACAATCCACAAAGTACACGATTATTCAAAAAGACAAAGCCAAAGGGTGACTCCATGGATGACGGCTGTCATTTTTGTCTGTGTTTTTTGGGGAGATGTTGAGAGCACAAAGGGTATGTTCTTTGATGCTTTCTTTACCACCCTTTCATTGCAGTTCACTTTAACCTGATCAGTCTGGGTAGTGTGTGTGTGTGTGTGTCAGTGCAATGGGATTATTGGCAGTAATTTAAAATTAAAGATGGATGACAGCTAAATTTACATTTCCAGTCAAAAATGCAAACACAATTTGCATTTAATTAATTTAATTCCTCAGATTTCACACCTGATTTCATATTGAATTGTTTAAAATTGGTCATTTGGACATATTCAAATGTTTTTTTCTTATACTGCATTCTCTCTCAGTACTACAGAAAATGTGCAAAACCCCCTTCTTCACCCATATCTCCTACATTCCCTTTCCGCCTTTCAGTTCCTTATCAGTCGTTTGCCTCCAACACCGCTACCTGCAGATCTGGGCCAAGAACTAAATCCCCCGCCTGCCTGCTCCGTCAAAGGGCCCTCACCACAGCAACCCCGTTAGAGCCAGGCCTGAAAGAGCTCTCAGTGTGCCGTCTGTGCCAGGGCAGCCTGTGTAGTAGGAGGGAAGCTGGCAGCATCACAATAAAGTCATCGATTTAGGCACCCCCCTTCCCCTTTATTTCATTGTTTCCAAGCAGACGCCTATTCACTGATGCTGATTTCCTGTCTTTTGATACTGAGTTCAGACTGAAAAAGTGTCCGGTGGAACTAAATCACAAAACAAGATCTCGGGAGACAGGGTTGCCCATTGGGTGGGCTCAGAAGGGTGTGTGTGTGAGCCATGGACTGTGTGAGCGTGTGTGTTGGATTTCTGTGCCATGGAATTGAGCCAACATTTTTTTTGTCCTCTATCATTGACTAGTCTTTCTTTCATAGGCTGACTGGATTTAGTTGTTGTTTTTCATTTTTCAATCAACTTCTATGAGATGTTTTTTCTAGGGTTTTTTCTGTTACAATTACAAGTTTAACAGAATACTTAATTTGTGTGTTTTTGTCAGGTTTTGGATGTGAGATTGGAGGCAATAGAGGTTCTTACAGATGGAACAAGAGTGTGTGCGTATTGGAGTGAACGTTCAAGGTGTCTGTATCCTGGTTATGTCCGCAGAGGTAAAGAATCACACACACAAACCTTGAAAACGTGCTTTCCCCACACGTGAAATAAATATTTCATATTCAAGTATTTAAAATATATATTTTAGTCCATTCCAGATAGCAGTAGTTCATAGCTAGTTTATAAAGTGGGTTGTTTGTGATGTCTTGCACAGGTAGCCCTGGAGACGATCAGAAGGAAGGCTGTGTCATGGTGGAGTTTGATGATGGAGATCGAGGTTGGATTTCCCTGCCTAACATCCGCCTTCTTCCCCCTGGATATCAAATCTACTGTAGGTTTACAGAGCAGGCACTTCGTCTGAGAATTTATCTTATTATAATAATGGAAGTGAGTGCATTGACCAGCCAGCACAGAGTGTTAGAATGGAACGCTTTATTTACAGATGATGTGTTGATCTGTGTACTGAAGGTGCCGAGCCATCTCCAGCCCTCCTGGCCTCTCCGACTCGCCGCAGACGGAAGAGTTCTACTCAAGAGAAGAATACACAGCAGACTGATGTGTCCTCAGAGTGGCATAGCACTACAGAAACACGGAAGGCTACTATTAGGGCTAAGTCGGGTAAATGACAATAGTTCATAACATCTTGTAAATTCCTGTCATTTATGCAGTCTGAGATCATGCAATCTTCAAATAAATCTAGTGTAACTTCACTCAGTAAATTTCCACCATGTCATTTGAGATAGCAAAGATCATTATCTTTTTTTCCAAGTTCTTGATATCAGTGTTTACAAACCGGAATCATCTGAGGTTTGGCTAACAAGAAGAACCAGGTGTGACTGACAAAGCAAATTCTTTATGTGAAATTGATGGCGGTGCCTACGGCTAGGTTATAATTCACTAGTGTAGTTCACAGAAACGCCTTGGGATAAACTGAAGTCTGGAATTTGCCAGTCCAACTACTTGTAGCCAGTAGATCTTATCTTTGTAAACACAACAATAGAACGAAGAAGGATTGACTTTCATATGAAGTTCTCAGACATATTGCTTTCCTCATGTCATGCCAGGGGTTGGTAAAGAGAAGAAAAAACATTTTAGTCAAGTAAAATTAGCAAATGCAAATAGGACACACCATGACTAATTGGTTGAAGGGTTTAATTTGTTTAATTTGAATTCTCATTTAGCTTTTTTCTCCTGATCATACAGGAAGACCCAAATCAGTCAATGTGTCCACAAAGAGCTCAGTGTCTGGAAATGTAAGTGGAAGTGCCTCTTCACTTCTCACCTGGCCAAGTGTTGCCATGTCTAGAAGGAGACCTTCCTTGGATTTGTTCCATTTCAACGGGCTAACCAGGAGAACTCCCAAAGAGAAGGAAACAGACATGTTCCACATGCTTACCTCCACCATGGCCACACCAGCTAAAGGCATCTTTAGCACCTCCTTTGAGGTTGATTCCTTTAGCAGCATAGCTAATGGTTATACATCCTTTGGTAATCAGCAGCCATCATCTGGGTTATCACTTGGTCACAAAAATACCCTGAATGTCCGGGGAAGAAGAACAGGAGACAGGAGAGAGTACCTGGTGAAATTAGACCATGAGGGAGTTACTTCCCCAAAAACAAAAAATGGAAAAGCACTCCTGCTTCTTGGAAATGCTGAGTTTGATTCAAGAGGAAGCAGGGTGGAAAAAGGCTCTAGGGCCAAAAACATGGGAGAACTGACCTCTCATATGGACTATTCCCAGCCAGTACTACTGGTAAAGAATACCAAAAGCAGCAGTAGCAATCTCCTTAAGGGTTCATCTGATATTCAGAAGCACTCTCATAGACTTGGGCTTGGGGAGTATGGGGATTATGGGTTGAACTGCCACAGTGATTGCCTCAGCTCCTACTCAGACATGGATGAAGATGAAGAAGAGGAAGAAGAAGTTAGAAGGGCAGCACTGCGCAACACTGGACACTTTCTCTCTCGTCTTTCTGTGTCTTCCTCCTCCTCAGGTTCCTCAAGCTCATCAAGTTCAGGCTCGCTTTCTAGTTCCAGCATCTGTTCAACTGACAACGACTCCTCCTACAGCTCAGATGAGGAGGAGGCATCTCAGCTACTCCTGCAGGGTTGCCTGTCAACCCGGCATACAGTCCTCCAGCGGGAGCCTGACCCACCGTCTGCCCCATTACGTCATACTTTCGGTGCCAAGTCCATAGGAGTTACCAGCTCGAAGACCATTGTGAACAATGGTACAAGTAAACATCAAAGAAGAAAAGAGATCCCCAACAACTCCTTGTCCTCAGTGCAATCCAAGACTTCTAAGAACTTTCCCAAAAAGCAAAAAATGTCTTCAGCTTCGGGCAGCCCATCCAATTCATCTTCATTCCTGCCAGCTCATCATCTCTGGAGGTGGTCAGGGAACCCCACTCAGGTAGGTGTCTTCATGTGTGTAATATGGAGAAACTTCACAGATGATTATAAAATGAGAATTTTTTTAAATGTTGTCAACAGAGACGGGGACTAAAGGGAAAGGCCAGGAAGCTTTTCTACAAGGCCATTGTCCGGGGTAAAGAGACAGTCAGGGTCGGAGACTGTGCAGTGTTTCTGTCTTCAGGAAGACCTCATCTCCCTTACATTGGCCGCATTGAAAGTCTCTGGGAATCCTGGGCCAGCAATATGGTTGTAAAGGTGAAGTGGTTCTACCACCCCGAAGAGACTAAACTTGGCAAAAGACACCGGGATGGCAAGGTACACTCCAGACACTATTTTACCTCTTCAAGGACTTTTCTAACCAACTTGTCTCAATTCTGTCTATTCAATTTGTGCTATAAAACAGATGTATTAACTAAATTATATGTTTACTCTTTCAGCATGCCCTCTACCAATCTTGCCATGAGGATGAAAATGATGTGCAGACCATCTCACATAAGTGCCAGGTTGTAAGCCGTGATGAATATGAGCGCCTCATTCGCATGAGGAAGCCCAGTAGTTACAGTCAGGACCTGTACTACCTGGCTGGAACCTATGACCCCACTAGCGGAAAACTGGTCACGGCTGAAGGAGAATCAATCATCTGCTAGCATTCTGTCACATGGATGTACTACTGAAGAATCTTGCCTCCTTAAAGGAGAAAACTGAAAAGGCTGACAATCGATTTTTACTGTGTGCAGAATGGTTCCAGATCAAGCCCCGTAACTGGACACTAAACTAGCACTCCATGCAATGGGAACTGGAGCAGCTGACACTTTTCTGCTTTGTTTCAGCTCCACACCCTTCGGGGTCTTGTAGTCATTACTTGGTGAACAGGACATTAAAGGGCAACAACCCACAGAGTCAGCAGCCAAGGAATGATGTTGAAGTTCTCAGTGAAAATGATGAGACACTGGACGTCTTGACAGCAGCATATTTATTTGGACCATCTCGAGACAGATGTGAAACACAGATTTTACTTTTCTGGAAACCCTGAACAGAACTGTGTTCACTTTACACTGATTATCCTAATCTTATTTACTCACCAGAACTTTTATATCCCAACTGGACCAAAACTGTGGTCATAGCTGTGTGTGTTTGTGAGGGTGTAAGTGTGTGAATGCGTGTTTGTGTGTTCAGCCACCGAGTGACAGAACTGGGTGTCACCCTGGAGACTCCAAAGCCCTTTATGGCACTTGAAATCAAGAGTGCCACTTGCTGTCATAGATGTCCAGAGCACCCTGACAGTTCTGGGCAACCAGGGATATTCCAGGGGGGGGTTTTATGCCTGGATCATTGAACGTTAATTTTTTTCAATATTTTCTTTAAAACAAAAAAAGAATGTTTTTTTTTCTAATTAAGCCATACACTTCAGTACCTCTTGCTCACTGTATCTTCTTATTCAGGTGTACAGTTGTAAAATTGTTTTATTTGATGTGTGTAAATATATAAATACATATAAATATATAGATAGATATATATATGTGCTGTACCACATCTGTAAATATAATATAAATGAAGAGAGAACTCTATTCCTGTTTTTTGGCTCTTGATTATGTTATTTTTTTAATGAGAGAAATGCTAAGTTTGTTAGGCAATTTTTGGTGGGGGGAGGATGTGTGATCCAGGAGACACCGCTCCTGCACTGTACATGACCTGTTCTCTGGGAACTGGATTATAAAGAGTTACACAAATACTGAAGAGGTGTGACTGAACAATATGGTCATCCCTTTCGTGACTAGTGGTGAACAGGCTATCTGTGTCCATCTAAGTGTTGATCCATGGTCTTTTTCTTTCAGTATTTTTCTCCTAAATTCAAATTGCATTGTCCTTAGTTTTTAGAAGTAGAAAACACCCCTGTGTGGCACTCAAAAGGCCCAATCCAGTCAAGGATCTCATTAATAGATCCATCCATACGTACATACATGGGGACAGAATGTCCTTGTAGATAGATAGCTAGTTTATGAAATTTGGCCTCACAAATACAAAAACCAAAGCACCTCTGGGGTTTATTTTGACCAGACTGCACACAATGAAGTATGTAATCGATTTAAGGCATGGAAGTTCTGGGTAATTTTATTAGCTATGTAATTTTAAATTACTGACAATGTTCAACCTTGGTGTGGTGCAGTTACATTTCCATTTGCTTTACTATGGCTTCAGCAGCTTTATGTTTTGGCAATGTTACTGTAATGTTTTAGTACATTGCTGGTAAAGGACTTCTATTGGTTGTCATAGCCAAGCTCCGCTGAAGGATGTTGCTGCACCTGCTAGCTGCCTTTCAGGCATTCAGAGAGGCTTCTGGAAGGCCTGGTCACTTGATCATGAAGGACAATCAGAACCTGTGTGAGAGGGTGATTTAAAATGGATCAAATCTCAATGTTGCTTCTTGTCACTTTGTATTCTTGCTTTGCCAAAAATCTCCTTTTTTATTTCCTTCATCATATTTGTCAGACATTTGTTAATTATGCAAGCCTGTAAAGACTGTTCTAGAGTAAATCTGGGGGAAAAAGGAGAGAAATGCCTTTCAGTACTTGAAACACTTTATGACATCATTGTTGTTACACTTCGCAGAAGCAAAAGCTTTAAAGGTCAGATGAAATCTCCACGTAATGTCACTTTTTGGGGGTCTATAAAGAAGACAAATGTTATTTTAGCAATAAACACTGATTCAATACTGAATATTGTAAGACTGGCATCAACAGCTTCAAGCCAAGAAAAACTGTTCAAGTTTCGTTAGAAAATAGTGGAATCATTGTAGCAACCTGACTAGACCCATCAATTGAGAATTAATTTTTAAGATGTAATTTTTTTGACATTGTGGGGAAATTTATGGCTAACTCTAAGATATTTGCATTGTTTAGACAAGTTATTTATCTTAATTTTATTGCATTTGTGTTGCATTTCATTAAAAATGTCAAAATACATTGGAGTGTTTTGTTAGAAGCTGTTTGATGCTGTGTGTGTTAATTATATGAAATGTACTATTTTGTATTTTGCTCACATTCATCCTAAATATATTCCTATTAGGAGCTAGAAAATGAAAAGACATGTACGAGTAATGTTCTTCACTGTCATATAATGTGATATTGATGAAGCCTTTATTAAGATGTAGATCAGCACTTACTTCATGTCTCTTGCTGACAAACAACAGGGCAGCTAAGGTCATACTAAGAAGCAGGTCAGTTTCCACAAAAATTGTTGTGTGTGTGTGTGAGAGAGAGAGAGAGATTGTGACAGAAAATGAGAACAGAGTTGGACATGGGGCAAAAAAGGAAGGGCAGAAACAGCAGTGTACGAGAATTTGCCTTCAGGCACTGCAGGTGCATAAATGCTTCTGAATTTTAGAACGGAATAGACCCATTATGTAATGTAATCATATCATGTTCTCCACCCACTGCAGGAGCAAAGGAAGCAAGGCGATTGTATGTGTGGAGGAAAGTTGATATACTCCCCACAGAGAGGTGAGTGCCATCAACAATGTGAAGGGATTAGAACATTTAGCTAAATACATCCTGTGTGATTTACACCCATTATTATTTCTTGTTTTGGGGAAATAGACTTTTTGGAAGCACAAAGGCTTGATTGAAGATTTTCTGTAACACTTTTCCCCTTTTGTTTAATTGTACCATTGTAGTATTACACTGTAGGGAACTAGGACTGTTTAAATTTCAAATTTTAATGACAGATCGGTTCATATATAAGGATCCTATTTAATCTTTTTAAATAAGGTGGAGTAAATATGGGTTTTCTTTCTTGGTTATAGCTAAAGATACAAATGAAATTTAAAAATTCAACGGGAGCAGAAATATAAATTGATCATGGTGTTACTTTAAGAATTGGCTCTAGCATTTACTTTGGAACCGCACAACGTATTTAAAGGTGTGGTGAGTCACTTCTCATCTTATACATTCCTATTTCGCTTTTAAAGAACAATACATGCATTTGCAAGTAACTATTTGCTTATCTGCAATGGCAGAGATAATCCAGATGGAAAAATAGGTCAAAGAGCTGATCGTCTTTACTCACTTTTGGACATGATGCTGTTAAGTGGAACGTGAGACTGACCTGCAGTGAAGACCCACAGCAATCAGTCTACACGTTATGTATGAAGTCCAGGAAGAGCACCTGCAGAAAGTTGGGACACTCCTTAAATAGCAGTGTGTGTAATGATATATGTTCAGTTTGCTTCAGTCTATACCTCAGTTTTAGAGAAATGACTCAGTTCATTCTCCTGTGGGTGTTTTTGTTGAATACGATATATTTTGTTTCACAACATTAGCAATGTTTATTAAAGCCCTACACACAAAATAACACACCGGTATCACATCAGTACTCAGTATCAACCCAAAGCACAGCTACTAGTATCCATAATGGACAGAGGAAGTTGGATCAGTTCATCTCTAGAAACAAACCTCGCCTAAGACTGTGTAGCTTTGTATTCTTCTGTATATTAATGTTATATTAATTAATATATTCTTATGTATAATAATCAGAATTAAAACAGTGGACTCATTGTACCTGACTATTCCCCAGTGAGAATCATTTTTTTTGTGTTGATGTAATGTTTTGATATTGTGTGTAATAATAATAATAATAATAATAATAATAATAATAATAATAATAATAAAAAAATTTGCAATGTTTAGACAAGTTATTCTGACTTCACAACTCCTTAAATTCCAATGTTTAGTATGATTTCTATACAATTTATTTTGCATAATTCATGCAATTCAGGCTAATGAGAGAGAGCAGTAGATAGGGAGAGAGGGAGGGAGAGAGGCTCACCTCTCACTGGTGCCTAACCTGCCTAACCCCACTGCCCTCTTTCATTGTTTTGGAGCCAAGGCCTGGTCATGTCACTGCCTTAGTGTGCTGTTGTGAGAGAAGGTGAATAGCTTCACCTCATAAACGCTGTGCCCTCCACATGACCCTGTCTGGCCTGCCTGCTGGGGGGCTCTCTGGGGGCTGAGGGAGTGGCTGTGGTGGATGGGGGGAACAGGCGGGTGGGGGGTCCTGAACGCCATTCTGGTATTGAGGTAAGGAACGGGTACATACCTCTCTGATGGAGGTATTGGTTTAATGGGCCCAGGAGCCCATCCATCATATGCTTATAAGCAGCTGACAGTTCCCAAACCCATGTCTGTGTATGTGTGTGTTCAAGTACATGTGTGTGAAAGGCCACAGGAGAGCACGTAGGTGTAGGAGGGGCGCAAAAGTCTCTCAAGTGGTTCAATAGGCCATTTGTGGTTGTTTACTGTGAGATTTTAATGATAGGAGTTTGCATTTACTGAAGTTCTAAGGTGTTGAGTTTCAAAGATGTCATCCTATATATATTTTTAAACTGTAAACTATAAAACAATTTTTTTCTACAAATAATATCACATAAATTCACCATGTATTCATGTTTAAATCTGTGTCCTTAACATTTTGATGAAATTGTGATATTGGACCGTAAAAACCCAAAGTTGTACGAGGTACAACGCTGCTTTTAATATTTCATTCCTTTGAGAAAAAGAGGGTTTGGTGGAAAGACCTATGCTGCATAACTAATAGTTTTCAACAGAACGTCTGTACCAACTTCTAAAACAAGACACAAGTTGTAAAGCTGATGGAAGATACAATAATGGGACAGACTGTTCCCCTCTTCCTCTTTCAGAATAGATTTAAATCTCATGAGGCCCCTGGTATTCCACCCAACCCGTTTCAGAGGAAAGGCCCTCAGGTGGCCTGTAATGGCCTATGCCATGGCTCCAGATTTCAAACATCATTGCTTAATTTCAGTACTGCTCAAGTGCAGCCATTCGAACAATAGCACAAATATGTTATTAATGTTCCACAGTCCTGGCCCTGACCCCACCCCTCCCCTCTTTTGCTCCTCTTTTCCTGCCTCTTTTCCACTCTCTCCACATGGACCTGGTCTCAGTGATAACCAGAGACGTAATACAGATAATGATAAAACAGGAAACGATTCCACGCTGAGAAAATAAATTAGATTTATGGTTGCAATTATGCTGCAAGGTCCCTATAATCAGAACAATTTGAAATTGAAAATGTTCGAGGATTATGAAATTGAACACTATAAAGCGAAATGTACGCAGGCATATAAACATTTAAATAGCCCTGACAAATCTTTGATTGAAATGAGATAAAAAGTGGATTGCACACCAGCATTATCTCAAACAGGACGTTTCATCTGTCAGCTGTCAATTTCTTTCCCTTTGTTTTTGATGAAAGAAAAAGGGGGCTTTGTATAATAAAGAAAAGAATTACATTTTATATTTGAAGCTTTCTTTAAGGTTTTTATGTCATGTGAGGTTTCTATCCTTTGCAAAAAAAAACCTCCTCCAAAAAGCTAATATAGAAAGCAGTGAATAAAAGGCAGAAAAGCACATATTGTTTATTGTTAGTCACATTATTGTTTTTGGGCAAAACATTTTGTCTTTGTCTGTTACCATTCCTGGTCTTGTCTGACCAAATGGACATCACATCCTCTTTCCCCTGTAATTCCACAGGCCCGTGGTGTTTCCTGTATGCTAGACACTACCTGTCCTCACAGTGTGAATATTAACAGCAGGGTAAACAAGCAAAAAAGAAAGAAGGGAAACAACAGAAGGAGCTTTGAATGGAGGGTCGAGTGATTGCCTCCCTTTGTGGTTTTATTCGCTGACTAATTTCCAGTGAAGTAAAAATAGTGAAACATGCCAAATATAAATTGATTTTTTAAATATTTAAAAATGCAGAGGTACATATTTAGAATGCACAAAACCCTTTTTTGAAAATGGAGACAGTGCCATATGTAACATCTGGTATATGCATCACTGCTAATCAGATTTCAGGGAGCTCAAACTAAAATGTGAGCTGAAAGCTTTAGTTAATCATATGAACTGGTATAACCAAAATTATTGTGTGTGGTTTTCAGGCTTTTTTGCATTGCACTTCAAAATGGGCCATTGTCTAATTGTTTTTGGTTGAGTGAGTTAGCTATTTGATACTGACAAAAATGTAGTTGAGTAGCTGAGTCATATGGTACATTTGGTAAGTGTGTCAGTGGCAGTAAATGGAAGAGGTGTCTGATCTATACAGTGTGGCAGTAATGTGTTTTGGTGGTAAAAGAGAGCCACAGATTGGTTTGTTTGTCCTTATTTGGGGCCACTTAACTGTTTACTGTCCAATTTAGCTTTTAACAGAGAGACCAGGTCCCTTCACTTTGCATGTGAGAAGTTTTGGCTTCACATGAAGTCTGTCCTCTGGTCTTGATTATTATAATAAAATGTATACATGTAATTGTTTAATGATTGTGTGAAGTGTATTCTTACTTAATTCATAGATGTTATCAAATTTTGTTTTGTTTTCTTTAAAAGGCATCTCACTGAACTCCTCGAATCTGTGATTTCCTTTCCAAGAGGATTTGAGTGTTGTTCTTTTCCATTCCTTGGGTTCCCTTCGCGCTCTCTTTGTTAAGATGCCATCCAAAAAGCTATATGTCCCCTATGAGTCACATGTGTGAATGAAAGGCTGTCAACTGCACATATGTGCCGGACACAGTAATCCAGACCAACTCTGGCGAGGCGAGAGAGAGAAAGAGAGAGTGAGGAAAGAGAGAGGAGGGGCTTTAAGGGCATGGAAGTGCTCCAGCTCACCCCATACATCCATCCTCAACCCGAGCCCCTCTGGCCTGCTGCACATACAGCAAATCCATCCTCAGCACATTCAGGTCAATGTGCATAACAACCTGCATGCTGTAGTATTAGATTGCATGCTGCAGTGTGTATTGCTCTTTCATAACAGTGCATGTGGCAGAGTTTTGTTTCTTTTCTCACTTGTTCCCATAGTCCTCCTTTTGGGCTTGCTTCTGGTGGCTGTCATGAGCTTTACCTTACAGCACAGTGGACAGGAGGCTGAGTGCTGAATCCTATTTCTGCCACTGCATCTTGTCCAGCTTTGTCAAGTTGAGCTGTAAGGAGAAACTTGACCTTATATGAGGTAGTGGGACAACAGGGCCGTTCTCTGTAACAGTCCTGCTGAGATATGTTTCTGAATACTGCGGACATTTTTACGAGAGTATATTTGAATCCACACCTAGTAAATCCTGTTGAAATGTTGCTTGGGAATGTGTTGGTATGGGGGGGGGGGTTGGGTTGCGGTTTGGTGTGTGTGTGAGAGAGATAAATATAAATAACTCCACACCTACTGTCTCCAGGGCAGAGTGGGACTTTTGGCAAGACCACCATCACAACACTCTATGTTTGTTTACTTGTGAAGTGAGTTTGTTTGTTTGTTTGTTTGTTTTTTGGTATAAAATGAGAGAAAATCATACTAACAGTTGTCTCTGTCAATAAGGCCATACAGTTCAATAAACTGTATTTAATAATTACTGCGTGACATGTGAGATAAATGGGACACATTTAGATCAGTGATTTTTTCCTGTCACATAGAAGCAAAACAATGTTTAATTTTTAAACTTCTGTAGCCATGGACTTCCTTAGCTATCCAAGCCAGCAAGAGATGTCCCTACAGTGTGTTTTGATGAGCGGCTAGGTAAGGTTTCATGCAGAACATTAGGTGGGTATTTTGAGACTTTATGAATGTTATAGGCCGGTGATATATAGGTTTTCAAATTACATTATGTTTATGGCGTCCAGGTCACATTCGGTGGATGTCTAATTTTGTTCCTGTGCATAACTTAACACACAAATAACATCTAAATACATCTTGTAACTTTTGAGGATGATGAGGGATGCTGTGAGGACATCACTTGTTGTTAGCTGGTATATGATTGGATCTAAAAGTATTACTATTCATAGCAGAATTTAATTTGTGGGGTACTATTTTGTCTGTAATGGTTGTGACTTAATGGTAAGATACTCATCTATCTACTAAGAGGTTGCAAGTTTAAATCCACCTCTTTCCTGCTGCCAGAACTTCTACCATTGGATCCCTGAGACCCTAAGACCCATGTTGTTTCACGGAGACTGTTCCTGTAATTAGGAAATAGAAGTTTCTCTGGATAAAAGCATCTGCTAAATGCGATTCATTTAAAAAATTGTTATGTTTATAATAATTGTGTATTATTTTAATGCAATCCTATTGATGTAACACCTTACATAGATAGTAATCCATGTGTGTGTGCGTGTTCTGCTTGACACCCATGCTGGGTTTTCACCTGCATGAAATCCATCAGGAACCTGAGAGTTGTTTTCTTCTAAACCACATGCCTGTTACAGTAATCTGCTAACCCATATCTGTATTACCGCCTCTCTCCATGACTCCTCCACTGCCAACAATGCAGATGCAAAAAAATATATATACACGTGTTGCTATAAACCCCTCAGTACATCTATGCATTCCACAGCCCATTCCATCCCACCCTGCTTTAAAGTGTGTGAGGCTGGCGTCTGGGCTGCCGGGACCCCTGCAGTGTGCCGTAAATCAGTCGGGCAGTGGGGGAAGAGCTGGCACTACGGGCAAGCGACAGCCCGGATCGTGGCACGAAGCTCCCGCGCCCGCGCATTCCTCTCCTGGCCAAACGACACACTTTGCGGCCTGTCAGACAAGCCAGCTATGCAAATTTACTCATGTCCTCAAGCAGGGGGTCGTAGACCCAGGGAGCCTGCACAGAGTTTGATGAAAGGAAAGGTGGGGGGTCTTCCAAAAAAAAAAAACTAAAACACTACAAAAGGTGTCATTATAGACATATGGGACATGTGGCAGGCTCACATATATCTTGTGTAATTTAACCGTAACACTTGCTGTGTTTTGTTTAAAAACTTGCCTAATTATAGATTTAATTTATAAAAACTCTGTGGTCAGGATTTCTGCTTATCGCACATTAATGGCTCCTAGATAATAGCTATTACATGGTTCAGCCCTCTTCGCCGTCCTGTTTTCTTTGTGAAAGTTGATGAGTAGATGTGCGGGTCCAGGCCTGGGCCACTCAGCACTATCTCTCCATCTCACAGACTCTGGTCTGATGTGTATTGCAGGGGAACTCCATTACACGAGATGAGCTGTGGGTGCAGGAGGGGGCCGCTGAGAGACCAGCATGTGCTGTCTGTATTATGTCTGCCCGATAATGCAAGTATGACCACAAGACCCACCTGAACTCATCCATCTCACTATTTACATTGGGCAGAGATGTAAACAAAGTGATGAAAAGAAATAGAGCACTCTCCTTCTTTTCTTTATCTGTGTATCTATGTGTGTGTGGGCAGGCTTTTAGGTATTTATTAGGACTTGAGTGTCCCCTAAAAAGCTGATAAATGTCAGATTTTGGTTCTTTGTGAGGACATGTTTAAATATGAATTCAAGTTCACATAATGATTTTTTGATAGAAAAATAAAGTAGCTTTTGGTTACTGATGTTAAGGTTGGAGTGAGGTGTAGATGAAGAATTATTTAGATCTAGAATCTAGAGCAGTCAATGGAAGGACAACAAAATACGTCTGTGTATATGCGTGTGTTTGCAGGGAAACTGAGAGTGGGTCCATTCAGCTACAGGGAGCCTCTAGCTTATGCATTCTTCCCTGCATGCTTCTTTCTCTCGTGTGTGTGTGTGTACAGTATGTGTGTGTATGTGTGTAAGTGTGTGAGTGTGCATTTCAGCAGTGAGAAAGTGCACTGTGCGTACAGGAGGAGTGTGACGTGGAGAGAGCACGAGGGGAAGACTTCTCATTTCTTCATCCATCATAGTCCCTGTCTGAGACCGTAGTCTCTGCTCCAGCCTCCTCCATCTGCACACAGGTGATTCATCACAGTGCTAAAGCCTCATTCCTCCACCCCACACAGCCCTGCACTTCCACCCCTCCACCCCTGCACCCGACCCCGGACCCACCGCTGAGATCCTTCAACTCGCTTCAGTCCCGCTGCCGTAGAAAAGCAGCAATGAGGTGTCAGAGAGAGAGGAAACATACATTCCGCCACATTACTGTGCTTCTTCCCATCTGAGACAGCCAGTGGTGTTTGGGACGGTTGGGGGCATAACGGAGGGATGGAATGGGCGATATTCTGCAAAGTAGCACAGTAGTAGAGGTGAAACAGAACCTGACATCACTCTGCCTGCTGTCTTTCGAGGCTTATGTCCCAACAACCTACTGTTCTTTTCTATATGTCTCCTCTTCCATATCTCCCCCTCTCTCCATTTCTCTCTGCTTCTCTAACTGTGCACAGTAAGTAGGGCTATCTGCCTCTGCTATGTTACAATAGGGCAGTAATGTAAGTCTGAATGAGTTGCAGGTCTTTGAGTGGACCATAGTAGTGCAGACCCACACACACTCCTGTCTTTCAGAGTTGAGTCTCAAACTGTCATTTCAACACTATGGTTGGTATGTTTGAGTGCATAGTGTGTGTGTGTGTGTGTGTGTGTTCATTTATAAGTTTTCGAGGTCCCTCTGACCCCATGGCAATATTGAAATAGGATATTTAATTAAAAATGTTATGAAAAAGTTAAGGAAAAATAATTTTATCACAAATGTAGTTTCTGGTTCAAAAATCTTTTTACAAAACTGGAAGTGTGTAAGTGTGTGCTCACGCATGCAGAAGGAAAAGGTGCATATTTAATTTAAGAAATTCAGAAAAGTTGTAAAGATCATACCACTATAATGTATTTTTTAATTTAAAAAAAACTAAAAGCTTAAATCCCATTTAGGGTGGGGATAGGTGTAGACAACAATGTATTGTTTAGCTACAGTAATACCCTGGTGAAGTGTGTGTGTGTGTGTGTGTGAGTGAGTGAGTGTGGATGCGTGCACATCTGTGCTGACGGATGGCTTCCTCCCACCAGGTCTGGCTGAGAGAGTCCAGACGGAAGTTGTTTTTAATGGAGGAGGCTGCAGCCCCTGTGGATTTCTCACAGATGAGTATTTGATCTCTCTCACACACTGTGCTCGTGCAACACTAACTCGGCACAGTCACCCAGGGGATGGTCAGGTTTGCAGCTCCGTTAACACACCTCTGCCCCATGGCCCCCCTCCACCCAGACCAGCAACTAAAAATATATTTACTGTAAACTTAGAATGGAAGATGACTCCACCATGCAAGACAAACACAATACATGCTACATCATGGTGCCCGCACCTGTCGGATATTCTGAGTTTTCTTTGTTCTTAGAAAAATGATGGTGAAAAACATGTTGCTATCTAATGGATTTCCTGGTACATGCCAGTTTGGTTTTACTTAGTGTAAATGGATGTGATGTAGAAAAGCTCTTCATGCTAATTGCAATTCTGCATTTGAATTCATTTTTGCACAAAATGAGTGCCTGCGTGTTTGTAGTAGTATTTCAACAGTCATTCTAGGTCTCTGCCTTTATCCCGAGAACCTTCTTTTGTTAGTCATTTGGCCATATAAGTGGGAGAAAGAGAGTGAGAGAGAAACCTCTACTAAAAACAGCTTGACCTAACATACAAGTTTTAGCTCATTACAACCATAAGTGACTAAATAAAGATGAGATTTTACATGTGATGAGTTTATGCCATGTTTTAGTCTGCTTTTTTCCAAGTCAACTTGGCGGTTGTGCTTGGGCAGCTAAATTTTTCAACTTCACCCGTAACAAACAAGCATCAACCAAAAAATGGGAATCCTGAATCCATAACATTTATGCTGCTGTATATTTTGTTCCAGAAAAGATTTAGTTTAAATGCATTTTACAGAATTAAGCCTAAATGTCTAAAAAATGAGTGCGTACCTTGCACCTTTGGCATCGGCCGTGCCGAGCTCGTCTGGTAGTGGTTGATCTTTGTAACCACTCGCACATGTTGGCACAGGCTGGCAGCACTCGCTTGCCACCCCAACCGCCCTTGGCCCCTCCCTGACGGCAGGCAGACGCGCTGGGAGGGCGAGGGCTCCGCTTTCCTCAGTGTGTCTCGTGACCGCAGACAAATTGGCCCTGAGCGACTTTCCCAGGCATCTGCCTCATCAAAGCAAGGTATCCGTGCTACTGCCTACTCTACGCTCCTTATGCCAAACCTTCCACGCGACTCACTCAAGCCCACAGTACACAGCGCAAATTGAATAAGAAACTCGTAATCACAACGCTTTGAAGCAAACTTTTTTCATGTTGGCCATATTATAATGACTTAAATCTGCTTTTTTCCCATGTGGCCCAACAAAAGGGCATGTCAGGAACAACACTATATTCTTTTTTATTTTGGTAAACTTTGCCTAGCATGGAAGGACAGATTAAAGCTTTTGGATATAAATGTCTATGGCTGTGGGCACTCATCATAGGCTGACGAATGAGTGGTTCTTTGCAATAGAGCACGGTAATGGAGTTGTCTTCACTCAAACGATATGCAGGTTTACTCACCACCTCCACACACCAATGCCATTCACAAGTCTACCGCATCTGGGACGTGTTGGTTGTGCGCTGGTTCAGTACACACCTTTGTTTACATGACTGTTGGTCCACGTGTACCTCTCTAACTGTGCCACTCTGGCCAGTGCATCTGTTTCTGCCATTTCTGAGGTCTTCATAGAGGTCTGACTTCCTAAATGACATAGATGCAGGGGAGACTTGACTGAGATGTAAAAATGGAGAATATTTGCTTTTGGTCAGCAAAACAGAAGGAATATCTGGACAGAATAGGTGATGCTGTGATTTAAAGAGCAGATACTAACCCTTCTCTTGTCTCATTCTTGTCTTCTGTCCTGTCCTCTCTTAACCTTTCTTATGATGAGGTTTTGTCATCAAATTCATCATTCTCCATCAGCTGAGGTGCGGCCAGAATTGGAAAGCAGTCAAGTGAAGGACCAGTATGAACATGTCATCATGGCCGAATGCTAGATAGAACAGTCTCGTTCTCTCTTTCTCTCTCTCTCCCCGATTCTCTCTTTTTTTGCTGTCTCTCTGCTGGTGTTGGTGGCCTAGTGGTAGGACACTTGCCTTTGGAGCAAGGGTTTGTGGGTTTAAATCTGACCTTTGGTGTTACCAACATTGGGTCCTTGAGCAAGACCCTTAACCCTAAGTTGCTCTCAGGGGAACTGTCCCTGAAATTAGGAAATGTAAGTCGCTCTGGATAAGAGTGTGTGCTAAATGCTGTAAATGTAAATGGTTGTGCTCATCTTTAAAGCTGTGAATTAGGCAGCATTTTCCAGCAGAGTGTTCCAGAATATCTGCACTCATAGAATAAGTAAATGAGCATAACAGAGAACCAGTAAATTAACCCTGTAGATGAACATTTCACTGCATACACATAATAATTCCTGGCTTAATTTTATGCCAGAAACACACACATACGCTCGCAGTCACACAGAGATGAACAGCAGCCGATCTTGTGAGCGAAGCCTCCAATGAGCCAGTGAGGAATGTGGCGACAGCATCAGCGCTGGCGAGACAGCTCTCTCTCTCCTACCCACCACACTCCTGTCCCATGGGGTATGTGCTCTGTGTGTATGTGTGTGTGTGTAAAAGTCTGTCTGTCTTGCTGAGTCAGGAAAGAGACAGGACACTTGGAAAAGCCCCCAGCCATTCTGCTCCATTCTCTTTCTCTGCTCCTGGCAGACATACACTCTGGGCAGGTAATCAATCAACACTACTATGACAGATGACAATGTGTGTGTGCATGTGTGTGTATGAGACACAGAGAGAGAGAGAGAGAGAGACAGAGAGAGAGGGGAAGAGAGAGGAAGAGAGAATGCGTATGTGTCTGAAAGACAGAAATAATTACTGTATGGGTGTGTGTGCTATGAAGTGTACAAAACAGAATTGTTGTAAAGGTTTTGTTTGCATATGTGCAGTTCCTGCATTCTCTTCTGCTTTCTTCCTTCCTCTGTATGTGTGTGTATTCATTCACATCCTGAATAGCTGCAGTTGTGTTTTTCACATTATCATCAAGGTATGGGTTTTGTCTTCTATATTTTATATATGCTTGTGTATGTGTTTTTTGTGTGCATGCCCCCTAAAGTGTGTGTATGTTTTGTACGGTTTGTCTCTCCATCCTTTGCTCCCGGTGAATCACTCTGAGGTCTATCAATCATTCCACTGGATGGTGTACTCAACAAAGAGGGCATGCTTTATGATAAAATCTGTCCACACACACACATACTCACACCTCACTACTACTGCTACGACTATTCAGGAGGTAGTCTCTACATGCTGTTGTTATGATAGTGGCATTCTAATGCATGGGAGCAACCATTCCACAGCTCCCCGCCTCCACCATCCTCCATTAAAGTCCCACACAGCAGTGGCCGGCACTGTGAGCAGTTTCCATGGCAACCCACCAGCAAACACTGATGACAGAGGAAGCCCTTGCGGGGGTCTGACCACCCCGCACCTCCGGCATGAAGCACAATCAGACTCAGCCACTGTCTGATGACTGGGGATTTCAGTAGTATTGGGTTCAGACTGACCACTCTAACTTGATGCTTTTCAGCTCTACAGTCATCCTTTTATTACCAGATTCAAAAGTAAACTGCTGACGGGAAAACTTTTTATGGAGTAATAATGATGTTCTATCCATTCATCTCATAACACAGTAGAGAATCATGATCAGACATGGACTAACCCATTCACAGATATTCAGTGAATACAGTAAAACCTACTGTCAATAAATTTAAACCTCCATACTCCCAAAAACCCATCACTCTCTGTTGTCGCTCTTATCCACCTAAGCCTCTCCATGTATCAGCGAGCCTGAGTTATTATAAGAGTGGGAGAGGCTGTCATTGACGGAAAGCTGGCGTCGCATATCTTAGACGCAAATTTTTTAACTTTAAGTGTCTATGACTCATTTCCTTTATGCAGGCTGGGCTCTGATCCTGGATTCACTCATCTCTCTGGCTAAACTTGAAATCTACTGTCAAAATCGAGCCTTGCAACGTACCACCTCAGCATTCAGCCGTTCCCTGACATGTTTCCACAATTGTGTGCGTTAAGCAATTGGTTTAAAGGTAATCTCCAATGATCACATTCGAGGAAGTCATTTGTTCTTGTGCTTATTTTAATGTCCTGTTCTCAGAACGAAAACATGTTGCTGAATTGACAGGGGAGAGATTTTATGCGCTGGGGATAATTTTGTTGCACTAAAAACTCCGAATGGCCTATTTGTCTCTAGGGAGTTACAAAACCAGTGCCTACACCAAAGCGTTCCTGGTGTTCGACTTACGAAAGACCACTAATGTTGTGTTTCACATAAAAGCTAAACATTACACAAGTCTAAAAATACAAGCAGGTTTGAGGGCCATTTTTCTCCCTTTTTACTCATTTTAATTTACCCGGCAAAAAAGAACAAACTAAACTGTGAAGGAAAAATCTTCCTGACAATTTTAGTTAAATTCCAGTAATAATTTCCATTTTCCAGCATTTTCACTCTTGTGTGTGTGTTTTTTAATAGGGCACTGAGGCCAGTTTAGTTGAGGTCACAACTAAGGGGTATTATCCTTATACCATGTTCATCTTCCCTATGGTACAGTCCCCCTTTTGCCTCCTCCCCTGGCCCCTGCCTTTCAAAAGCATGTGGAACATGTCACAGTGCTTTCATAATGGGAGTATGTTAAGCTGTCAATCAAGCACTCCCGAGGGGGTGTAAATGAGACCCCTCGGCAGCTGCCGATCCCTCGCGCCATCGCCGAAGCGGCCGAGCCCCGTGCAGCGCGCCGCTCTGCCAAGCCCTTAAACACATCTAAATCAAACAGTTCCTTCACTAATTCAGCGATCATGCAGACCCGCTTTTAAAATATCACTTCTGCTTGGAGACAAGCACAGCAATGGGCCAGTGCAGATGCAGACATAACTGAGGTGACGTTCATGATACTTTATACATGCAATTCGTTCAGCTTTCTTTCCACATTTTTATAAAGCTAGATTTTAGATGTGGAATCAGTGATGTTAAAAGGGAATGTTCAGTAAATCTAATGAGAAATAAGAAACCTCTGAGATACTTAATTTTTCTGAGATACTAAGATTTTTTTCAGTGATTGATTTGAAATGTCATCTGTTGGTGGCTGGACATCTGGCTGTGTTGCAATGGTTGGGCTTGGATGGCTAAGAGGCATGTTGCTGTATAAAGACAGGTAGTGGCAATGTCATTAATGGAACTTTTATGGCTTGCCCTGCCTGCTGGGTATTGTATGTGTATGTGTGTGTGTGTGTGTGTGTGTGGGTGGGTGTGTGTGGGTGTGGGTGTGTGTGTGTCAGAGTGACAGAGTGGGGAGCTCAGGGAGTAGAGGTGTTGGTGACATGGGGGAAAGAATGGTGGGGGAAGAGATAGATGTGGAGGGGGTGAGACAGCAAGAACAACAGATCTGCAGGAAGGAGGGAGCAAATCCAGCAATGGGGTGAAAGGGGAAACAGAGAAAGAGGGGTAGGGAGTGAGAAAGAGCCCCGGAGAGAATGGTGGGGAGGAGCGTTGCAAAAAATGGAGAGAATGGACAGAGGAGGAGAGAGAGAGAGGGGTGATGATAGTGGAGGAGATGGCCTCAGGGAGGCACAGTCGGAGAGCTGGTGCAGTGGAAGCGTAAACACTCTTTGTCTGTGTCCTCCTCGGGCACTACAATAAGCGCTTTCAGAGGGGGAGAGAGAGAGAGAGAAAGGGGAGAGAGAGGTAGCAGGAGAGATAGAAAAAGAGATTAAGTATGAGACGGGGAGACAGAAGAAAAGAAGGGGACTGATACAGGGGGAAGCTGAGAAAAGGAGAGCGTCAAAGGAAGACGATAAAGCAAGCATAGGAGGGAGTGGAGGTGGTTTAGAGAAAAAGACAGAGGAGGGCGGAGAAAGAGTGGAAAAGACGGAGTAGAGTGCTGAGCGGAGAAGTGCATGCCGTGAGTTTGTTTTGTCACTGAAAGCTCCCACCTGCTACTTCAGCAGTTCCTGCTCAACCAACCTACCAACCCCCTTAAGCAAATCCTACACACACACACACAGAGTCTGAGAAAACAGGCTTTACGCTTAACCATAACACAGGTGTGTCAGGGGGCCTGAGGCAGCACTGTCTCACAGACAGTCACACCAAACCAGTTTGCTGCTTTTCGGTCATCATCCCCTGTAGCCAACTCTGTTTACTGCACCATGCAGACCTTCATGGGTCTCATCAATCCACACTAGACTTGGATTTTCTACACTACGTAAATGTCTGTAGTATTTACAGCACTGGGTAATGAAAAATAATGCAGTCAATCTGAAAACAAGTGGAAGGTTTACAACACAAGCAAAGCATGTCTGTGCATATCGTAGTTGTCCCTGATCAGTCTATGGCATACATAAAAATGCAAACGACACCAAAATTGTACTGTAAATATATGTTGTAAATAAATATATAAATATGTATCATAAAGTGATCAAAAGATTTTGGGCCACACTTTGTGTAGTTAATGACAGAAGTTTACATGAACATGAAGTTTCAGTCTCAGACAAAGATCTGCACAGGTTAATGGACTTCATTTTTTTGGAATGCATTTACGACATCTGAAGAAGAGTAAACTCACATACCTTTACTTGTTAAGCATATAATGTGGTAAATATTTGAATGAAAAAGGACAACGGACCAACTTTATGGATTAAAGCACAACCAATCAAATTACACTTGAGTTTGTAATTTGTTTAAGGGATCAGTCCTCTGTTATAATGGGTGTATTGTGAGTATTGTGTGTTTTATATGAATGCAGATGTGCAACTAGGAACTACAATTAAACTGCCATTTTCATATGGTTATTTTACAGGTTATGTTGAAAATCAACATACTGGTGCACCTTTCAATCCATATTTATTTTTAGTTCATATTTATACAACAACAACAACAACAATAATAATAATAATAATAATAATAATACATCATATTTACAGCAAACCATTGTTCACACCAAAACAATTTTAGGTTAACACTATCAAGTATTATCATCTACTAATATAACTACCCTCCTTTTAAAACTCTTTTCATCTGGTTTATACTGTATACAGGTGCTTTTAATTGGGCACCACCTCTGACATCCACCAAATGAAGGGTTACCCAAAGTCTGTTACACAACCTAAAAGCTGTTAATAAGTTAGCTTGGCTAACTGCTTTTTTTCCAACTTGGTGATTATCTCAGCGATGGTTAACCTAACAGATGAAACATGGGACTTGTGATGCATTGTGATGATAGAACAGTTAGAAAACACAGGCGGTAGTGTGTTAAATTTGTAGAGTGCAACGTAATTTTAGGAGTGAGCCTCTTTCAAAATAGAGAAATGGGAAGACTTATTGACAAGAGTGATTCCAGCCACAACTAATCTGCGGTCTCAGGAATGTGTAACACAAATTACTTTTTCATGCAGGCTGAAAAGAGTGAATCATATGCACTGGAACTCGTCTCCATCTTGATGGCTCTGGTCTGGATTCGGAGGGTGTTATATCTTGACGACTGAATCACAAATTTAAACAAATGAGGAAACCTTGCAGGAGACACAGATGTGGACTCCCCCTGTGGACATTTTTGCATATGGGCCTCCACCCGCATCTTGTCACTCGTTGTTGGTAATGAGCACTCACAATGTGGTCAGGACTGTGATGTGGCATTAATGGCGTGGGGCGTCTTGTGAAGTGGGCATCCGTTAATTAAGAGACGTCACGGGGGAGAAAGGTTCCACTCACACAGGGCGCTCCTTTCGCTCATTTTGAAGCCTGCCTTAAACTGATTGCCTGAGACGTTATTTCCATTTCACTGCTAATGAAGTAGGCTTTTTTTGTTTCTCCTTCACTTTTTCTTCCCATCGATGGCACACGGTGGGTCATAATGAGTTTGATCAAGGTGTGTCTAAACGAACGCTAGCACTAATCGCTTCAAACCGTCATCTGTGGGTTGGCCGCCAGGTGCGGTGTCAGAGCGAGTTGACCTTCCTCTAACGACCTGTTCGTGATGCAATTATAACGCCAACTGTCCGCTGTCTCTGCTTGTTCTTCTTATGCCGAGGCTTTGTGCGTCTGGACTGCTATGCTAAGTGCTTTGAATGGACCATTGCATCTGTACAGAGAAAATGTGTGATGTGGGCTGGTTGATCTGATAGACTATGATCTGATAGAGCTTTATTTCAGAAGCAACATGGCAGCTATTAAGAGGTTCACGGTGAGGGTGAACACCGCTGTCCTAAGGTTCGTATTACGCACAGAGTGCCAGCATCGGTCATATGCAATCTCCATTGTCCTGCTAGGTGGTCTTAACACCAACCAGCATGCTTAAGAAGCTAAAACACGAAGAACACACAAACAGTCAGACTTTTTATTCAAAGGAACTTATCTACTGCTAGACACCAGATAAATACACACACCTTTGTACCGTGGGAGGTATGAGGGTATGTGGTGCGTATCTCCAATGGCAACGGACCCCTGAGAGGCCTCTGTGTGAGTCTGGGGGAAGGTGTGTAGTGGGGAAAGAGCTTACCAAAGGCCTCATCAGCAGAGCCAGGGAACAGCGGGTAGACAATGCCTCATGCACACGCTCACATAATGGTCCTTTTAATTGATGATTAGGCCTTCTTGGGTAAACAGTCCCTTGATTTACGGCTGCATTTGAAAAATGGCTAATGACAGCTGAGCTAGAGGGCTGTTAACCCACTGAAGTTCGAAGGGAAAAAACAGACACCCCCCAACACACACCCGCCCTTGTCCCCTCACCAGTTCTTTTTTACACAGTGGTCTGCTGGAGAAAGGACAGCCACTATGAAGGTGGCAACCAAGCCCAGGCAGTGTAGCTCCCAGCAACAGGCTTATTTATTCTCTCCTCTTCTCGTAAAAATCCTCTTCTTTTTCTTCATAGAGCCAAAACCACACTGGTCATGAGCAAACTTTCAGTTATTGACCTTTGCCACGGTTTGTTGAATATGTACATATACACCCACCTTGCACTGATCACCATGAAAGTTATGATTCCCAGTAAAGCAAGCAATGAAAGTTGATTAACTTTGCACATATGCAAAAGCCCATGCGAAGCGTGCAAGCTTAGCTTATCTCTTTGTAAGCTGGATACCAGAGGGGCATGACTATTAAAAATAGCAAAGAAGAAAGAGGGCTTTCACAATGCTCTTGCTTCAGCAGAGGCAGTTTGGCCTAGAGCAGAAAGATGATATGCACATGAGGCTGTGAAAGGTCTGTATCTGCTCTCATTGTGTGGGGTGTGTTGGACACATAGTGATTGATTTGCATGATGTGTTGGATTCCTGAAGCTGGAAAGGGGTGTTGCTCAGAGAGAGAGTAAAAGTCCATGCTGAATTGTGCAGCTCTTAAGAAATATTCATGAAACACTGTATGTGCCCTTTTGAGCATTATAAGCACACAAAACTGCAATGCTGGCTTCACAAAAACATCCATTTTAGCTGCGCAAAATGCACCCCACTATAGTAGCTGCATTGAAATTTCAGGAGCAGCCACTTACCAATGCGAGACGCCACCTCACCACAATTACCTCAAGCACAGGAAGCACTAAGCCATCTCCAGCCAGAGCGAGCGTATACCGCAGCATCACACTATAATTGAAAACAGGGCCTAGTAATGAGAGAAGCAACTCTGTTGAAAAGCTAATTGATCTCACACGCAAACAGAATTAAGTTAAAAGCTATTGGACTGTGTCTGGTGCTCTGTTATCGCCAAGGGTGAGTTGTGCTATCCAGCCATTCCAGAGACAGAGGACAGGGAATGATGTTCAAGGCCTGGGTGAGATGCTGAGTTCAGTAGTAAAAAAAAAAGTATGACAATGTAAAGGAGACAATGAAAGAATGATAGATAGAGGAGAAATTAAGGTTTAAGAAAAAGCCTATGCCTCACAATTGAATCACCTAATCAATTGCTTAAGTGCTTAAAAGAAGCATCCATCTGTTCTATGTGGCATATGATTTTTTTTTGTCTTGACACCTTCCTCCTCCATCTTCTCCAATCCACACAATTCTTGTCTGATTTATTACAAATGGGCTCACAGGTGTGGGTGTTTTTTTATGGACTTGCTGAAACTGTTGGCATTGTTGGCATTTTACTATTGCTCTGTAAGAGATGGTCAGATAATTATGCATGTTGCTGAGAGTCAAACCTCACCCTGCAGCTAATGCAATCTGCACCCAGACAAATATTCCAAGCAACATCCTCTATGGTCACACAGCTAATTGGCTGGGGGTGGTGGGGGTTTGGGGGAATAGTAGAGCAGTTGCAAATCAGCCTGCATAAAAACTACATGCATGAGAGACAAAAGCCTGGTGTTTTTACCCATTTGAGAATGCGCACTACCACAGACCATCACAGTGGCTGATGTACTTCAGGTGTATAGTGTCAACATTAAGACTTTGATCCCACCATTAGGGCAGAAGACTTCCAGTTCTCCGCAACAATGCGTACCTGCGAATTGCAAGAGCAGAGAAAGGACATCTCACCCCTCTCTTCTCTCTCATTCTCTCTCATCCATGAAAGGGGAACACTTCCATTAAGAAATGGGGTCATATATTTCCACCCTGTTAGAGAACCCTGTTTGCTTTAAGGAGAAGAGAGAGACCCAAAGAGCAGACCCACTGTCACATGTAGCAGTGTTAGCATCTCTATTTGATCCTAGGCACATAGCCAGCACTCTCCCAGCACCATGACTGGAAGTAAATAAGCTTCAGCATGCAGTGCAGAGCAGGCAGTGTGTGTTGCTACTTTAGCCAGTACCCCTTACTGCCAGCAAGTAGATTCCCATCTCTCAGTAAACACCTGGATCTGACTGTTCTGTCCCTCTCTCTCTCTCTCTCTCTCTCTCACTCTCTTTTCCTCCCTCCCTCTCTTGCATGCATTGACAAAAGTCTTGGAACAAGCTTCTTAAATGTGAAATACTCTGTCATACAATACCAAGGAGGGCACACTGATGTCATAAAACAGTGGAAGGCCTAACGAGATGACTGGTAGTGACAATTAAGGCCAAACAAAAATAAAAATACTGTCTCTGCTGCCATGGCATTAAAATCCAGTGACATTTACAGACCTGTATTTAATCACCTGCTCATGCTGTTCGCCAGGTACCCCATTACACCATGTAATAAATCTTTTATAGCATGAACCATGTATGTGTGTGCGTGTGTGTGTCTGCAAGGATTGGGCTTGTTTTACACATATGAATGTACACAGGCATTGATTAGAGAAATATATATATAAACAGATGAACACAAAACAAATTTTTTTGAAAGAATGGGGCTCCTTTATAAAAGTGAGAAAAAAAGTGTCCTTGTGACTTGAATTTACATGGTGGTGTTACTATCTTCATGTGGTCATTTGACATGGACTTTGCTGATCTTTACTAAAGCAGCTCTGTTGTTATCTTCAGACCAAGTAGATCATGCTTTCATGCTAATGGAGCAAAGGCCAAAAGCACAAAGAACAGGTTGTTCGTGTTATTTAGGGTAGCATCACCCGTATGTTGGCTGTCATAAGTGTGACAGTGCAAAATGTGTAGAGTGCTTCTGTCAGGCCCTATTGCACCATTCTCTGTGTCGATTTCCAAGAACTAAGAACTACTGTGAATACAGTGAAAGATTCTAATGCGTTTTGTGTCACAAGAACTGAATGGCAATGAGATCAAACTTAGCACTTAGCAAAGCTAAGTTGTAGACAAACAAAGAAATAACAGTTTCATATAATATATTAAATTACATTTTTGTGCCATTTCTCCAAATCAAACTGAACATGTTATACCGCTTATATCTTCCTTTCTCCCTACAGCTCCACCTCTCCATTGTCTTGAGCTATCAGCAGTCTACTCCTACCCATGTACTGTATATGCTTGGCTTGTGAGTATCAAGTGGGCTTTTTGCATGGTGCCAGGTGGCACCTAGCCCTCTAGGAGCACCAGAATGCCACATATGTGCTGCATAATGACTGAAGATGGGCATGCAGAGAGAGCTGAAGAAGAGAAGCAGACGTGGGGATGAGTGGAGGGTATGCTCGCAATTCCAGCATGTCGCCTTGTAGAAGGCACGCTTGTTTTCTCATCATTATCTCTAGTCAGTGTAGCACAACAAGCCACTGGTACATGTGGGAGTTAGCATATGGGTTAGCAACAAAGGAGGCTGCTCTCTTCGAGTGCCATGTAATCTACTGCTTTACCATGATGTGTAACTGTGCTTAAGCTGCTCTCAATCCTGTTATGAGGATTTGAGAATGCTTAAAAAACGCAGATGATATTTCTCGATGCGCTCTCACTCTGTGGGCTTTTGTAAGGAGCACTGACTTTGATACAGTATCTACTGCGGGGGAATGATTCTCCTCGTATCAGTTTGCAGTCGTGGCGTTGGAAGCTGAGCCAAATTCTGAGCAAGTCGGTTCTTGCAATACATGTCGTAAAGGGATATCAATCACACAGAGGGGATGGTGAAAGATCCCAGCTCATGGTATTGTTTCCATTGTTGGGAAATACCTGTTTTTCATGTTCTGATGAGCGTTTTCCTCATTCAGAGCAAAAGCCATGACTTCCTGCCATCTGGGTAAGCAGTTTTTATTGTTTCCACTGAAAAACACACACTCTAATTATAGCGATTAGATTGAGAGTCAACTCTGATACGGTTTACCAGTGTGTTGTAGGTTATGTTTCTAATTAAGGACAGAGGCAGATTTTGAGTGTTAAAGGTAGAAGATGGAGAGCTTGTTTTAGTCTAAATAGAAAGTGGAGTCTAAGAGGAAGAGAGAGCATTTGAGAGGGGGAGGAGGTGATCATGACAAATCATTATGGAGTCTCTTCAGACCAGTCCAGGGAGATAAATGATGACAATGTGTGTCTTTCATTATCAGTGACCCCTGTTCAATCAGCAGTGGGGGGAGACAGCCACAGTCAAGAGCAAAGGGCTATGAGACAAAGTAGGGTCTCATCATCACTCAAACCACACAACCCCTCTCCAAGATCCCTACTGAACAACCCAGCAACACTCTCTCTCTCATTCTTTGTCTTTCTCTAATACTTGTTCTTATAAAGTCTTAAGAGCATGCTTCTCCTTATATATGTCACAAAAACACAATCACTCAAACATACTTATGAGATGCGGGCCTGGTGCAGCTAACCTCAGACCAGATCTGGGGCCCTGCCCTTGGGACACAAAGGTGCCGCTGGACATGCCATCAAAGCAGGTGCCATGGCAACACACTGCCATGACCCCGCAGTGACCGAACCTCTGAACTGGAGGGAGTTGACCTTGCTAATACGCATGAAGTGATAATATTCAAGTCTTGATATTTCCGGTCACCTAATTAATTACCCAGTCAAAATTGAATAGGTCCAGAAAATTATCTGTTTTTTGAAGTCATATTCAGATTCTAGACACAAGTGTAGTTAATTGCAATTGTTTGTTGTGTTGTTTACCTTCTCTGTTCATACATATAGAACAATCACAACAACTATCATAACCAGGCAGCACTGGCTAAAAGGTGTCTTCTACCAGACTGCCAGCTTTATGGTTTGTAAGCTTACACTGTAAACTGGGGTGCTTGAAAAATATGGACAGGGGAAAATGAAGGATGAAAAGAAGTGAATACTAATAAAGGAGAGGGGAGCAGCAGGAGAGCGTGATGAGAGTAGGAGGTGTGGAGGGTCAAACTTCCTCAGATGTCCTGACCAGCTTCAGAAAGGCATGTAATTCTGCAAACAGTTCAACTTTTCATGGTTTGTGGGTGGAATCATCCCTATTAGCGTTTATGGCTGTGTATCCTAGCAATGTCCTTTAAAGGTAAAACGAAAATGTGCCAATGCCAGATCTGAAATTGTGAAAGCAGGGACACTATCACAGGAGGAGGAGATTTGGGGGCTGGTGTATGGTGGGTAGTGTTGATAGATTAAGCGCTGTGCCACCCTATGAAGCAGGTATCATCATTCAGAGTGGCATCCATAGTGTGAGCATTAGAGGACTACCTGCTGAGGATTAGTGGGAGTTGTACACCTGTTCTGAATTCCCAAGTCCATATTAAAAAGCCAAAACACAATGATGAAATTGAAATAAACGGTTGCAGTGAAAAAAAACAGCACAACAAAATGTATTTTTAATAAATAAAATGCAGAAGAAGGAGAGAAGGAGACTTTTAACAGTATATGTGAGAGTTGAAGGAGGAAAAAGAAAAGAGAAAGATTGAGCCCTCTCTCCCCTTCTCAATCTTTCAGCGTAGCTGTGAAACAGATGCTGGCGAGAAGCATTAACAAAAGAGAGCGAAGCACTTCTGACCGCGAGCCCCCGTGCTTGGCAAGTCCTGGAGGTAATAATGGTTAGCAACCTGAAAAATGTTCTTATCTGAAAAAAGCTCCAGACAGTAATAAATGAAATAATTGTACTAAACACATTAATCCATGTCGGCGGGCCCCGGGGGAGGGTCTGTGTGAGCGTTAGAGGTAGTGAATGGCACTAACCTGCCAACAAAAAGAGTCTCTCTCTCTCTCTCTCTTTCACACACACACATATACACACACACACACACACACACTGTCCCACTCACACCCACTCTCTCTCCTTTGCAAACAGTGTATTTTTTTGCCCTGCCTTTCGGGAGGCACGGCTCGTTATTAATCTTGCTGGCTTGCTTAGCTTCAGGCATCACAGCGGGGCAGCATCTGGGAGAGAGAGTGAGAGAAAAAAGAGAGGGAGAGAGAGAGAGAGAGAGAGAGAGAGAGAGAGAGAGAGAGAGAGGGAGGTTCTATAGATGAGTGTGCCTGAGTCAGGATACAGATAATGCTTGTGTGGTATGTGTATGTGTGAATCAGTCTAAGACAGACAAGTATGTTCATAAATATGCGTACATACAGATACTGTGTATATACAGATGTGTATATACTAATAGATGTTTTTATATATCTAAAAATGAACAAAAAACAACAGAAGAGGAATATAAAAAGAGACTGCAAATCAACTCAATATATTTGTATACTCATTCACCAACTTCCAGAATGTCAAGGTGGATTTCCATTTTACAGCCATGAATGACAACAGAGGGGGAAGAATGCAGAAGGCTGGTAAGAAAGGGACATCATCGCTACGGCAACCACCATGGTAATCATCACCAGGAGACTAAATATGTGCTTTCAACCATCACATTGGACATCTAGTCAGTCCTGCTCTCAGATATCACAAGACTGCCACACTGGCAGCTGGATCCCAAACCACTGCATTTTGGAGTAGAGTGTAGTGGGCTTTAATAATTGCACTAACTGCAGGTTTTATGTACATTTCATTACAATGAAACGACAGACCCTTTGTGCTTGATGTGTCCCTGAAACAAGCGCTAAAGAAAGTGCCTCAGTGGGACAGATCTGGGACAGATAAATCTGCAGCCTGGACACTCACCTTGTCTGGGTGACCTTAAGCACCAGCAGATGGCCTTTACACTGACAATCGTCTGTCTGTGGCGCATGACAGAGGTTATCAAATTCAATAGATGGATGAATGAAGGGATGGATGGATAGGTGTATGTGCCCAGATCAATATTTACAATATCAACCTAAAATTGTATGTTAAACTATAAGGTAGTCCGGACACGCAGAGTGTTGGTGCAGCAAAGGCTGTCTAGCTGTCTGTTTCATTCAGAGCTGTTCGTTGCACTTTGGCGAGACGCGCGTAATTATGGATGCGCTACGATGAGACCACGCGCCACATCAGCAAGCGCATGCATTCGGTGTCCATTCAAATTTGCAGGAATGTCAGTATGGCTGTTCAATGATATAATGTAAGTGAATATGAGAGAGAGAGAGAGAGAGAGAGAGAGAGAGAGAGAGAGAGAGAGAGAGCGAGACGGTCAATCTCTCAGCACAGAAGGGGATAAAATTAAGCTCCACACACGCGCGCACGCACGATACTGCCGTAAGACACAGGCAAAGGCGGAGAAAACATAGAGTTAAATATCATATCAAATAATCATGTTTTTAAAGGAAATCATATTAAGGTTGTTTAGAGGTGCGGCTCAAAATGTCAGAAGCGCGTTAGTTTCACGCGCCGTCTCGTAGATGCGAAGCGACGAGCCGAAGGCGCTCGCGAGCTCCCGGCTCGCGCAGGGGTATTTCCGTTGACAGAGAACAAGGAAGGAGGCGGGAATGAGTCCGAACGCTTTAGCCAATCTCTTGACGCGAGGAAGGGTTTATTGATGTTTCCCCAGCCTATAGCCAAACTGCAACGATTCCGCGCCCCACGTGGGACAGCAGTCTTGTTCGTATCAACGGACGTGCATTGAATCCACTCTACCCAATCACGGAGGAACAAAGTGTTAATCTCAATACGGATTGGTTGGCAATTTCATACAGTTCGCTATTCATCGTGAGGCGCTCGATTTTTTAACCCATTCCTTCCTACTATATGGATTTAACCATATTTAGAGAGAGTTACAGTGTATATTAAAGCAAATCTATGACTAAGACATTTAGGCAAATGCAGGTTTTCATCAAACAGGCTGTAATTAAAAATGAAAATTTATTCAGCGTATCAGAATTGATAAACTACTAAAGAGGAAGGCGTACTAAAATTCAGCAAAACTTATTCAACTTATTCAAGCTATCTTCTACTTTTCTTTCATTTACTTATATTTCCTTATATTAGTGTCTCCTAAAAATGAATTTATCGCCTTGTACATTAAGAATTTGTGTTAAAATCATTACTTGTGGTCAAAAGACAAATATGTCATTATATATGGGCATCAATCTACATGCAGGCAACCTCGGTGTAGATAATATATAGATCAAACTGCATCAACATCATGACATTAATGCGGCAGTGGAGTGTCTATCAATTCTAAAAATGTTTAGAATTAAAATGTTTAATTGCTACATTGATTTAGGCAGCATATCTATTTCTAATCTTGCTCCTTTTTCCTTTTTACTTATGTGCAAGGTACACTTTGCAGGATTCATAAAATGCTGCTTAAAATAGTTAACAGTGTATTATCCTATCATCTTCATAGTCACAGAGGCACCAAGACTGACAAACGGTGCATTAATCTTTCCTTTTTCTTTTTTTCCTAGCTGTCGGCGTCCTCTCCCTCCAACAGGTATAGCAATACTGCCACCCTTAGCTTACCCTGAGAATTGCAAGTGATAGGGAGGCTCCTGCCGTTTACCCTCTATGAATTATACAGAAGAGAAACAATTTACTGCTGCCATTGTGGACGAGGAGGTCACGTAGAGTCACATGGATTCTGCTGCAGATTTCAGGCCCTGGTTTGGTTTTGTGACATCACCAGCCAAAACAATGCACTGGACAACACCACATCTACATCTACTCATAAAGGAGAAAATGTTTAGTCTCCATGAGCAGTAAGAGACTGATTCCTATCCATAACATTTCCGGGTTTAAGCTTGTCTGCCTTTCATTGAATTGAAGAGAAATTCGCGACATATATTCAAACGTCAATCATTTTTTGTTGATATACAAAGCAAGTAGCAGATATAAGATGTGGAAAGTAGGTTTAGGTCAGTGGTCTGGACATGGGTGAGTAAGCTAACTGGACGCTGGTGGTGAGAGCCATCTGCCCTTTTCAGCCCTGCCTCATCTTAATTTAAACATGCTACTGTCATACAGGGGTGGGTGTGGGTTATAAGGATAAGAGCAGAAGATGAGAGTGCACAATTGATGAATGATGAGAAAGGATTCAGTGTCTTTGGGATAGAAGGGAAAGAAAGATAGAGAGCAGATAGGGCAATTGAAATGAGTCTTTGGTTTCTAAAGGCAGATCAATGGAAAAGGGGGGTTGAGAGAAGGAGGGTAAGAAAAATTGAGGATGGGGTGAGGAAAGGGCAAGTGGGAGGATGGGAAGAAAGAGGAAGAGATTGGTGGAGAGTAGGCAGAAAGGATCATAGGTGGAGGAGGATGCAAGAGACAGAAAACTGAAAGAGATGAAGAAGACACAGAATGATGGAGAGAGACACAGAGAGAAGGAAGAGAGAGACAGAGTAAAAGAGAGTTGTACATGAGTTGGTAGTATTGGGGATAGAGGGTTCCTCCCAACAGTGCAGAGGAAGAGCAGCATAGCAGTTAATAGGGTAGAAAAAGCTGGAGGCTGTTAACTCTGAAATGTTCATTTTTAAACTCCAGCTTTTTCTTTATTCTATCCAGTCCTCCATTCTTCTCTCTCTCTCTCTCTCTCTCTCTCCCTCACTCTCTCTCTCTCTCTCCCTCTCTCTCTCTCTGACAGCCACCCTCCCTCCCCGGGCAGCGTGGTAATGATAGCTATTTGAGTGTCATCAGAGGAGCAGGGTAATGGGCTCTAAAGCACCATTTCAGAACGAACCTGGCAGGGCTGGCCTCCCAAAAACATCTGCTCGCCTATCAAGAGCCATTGCTGTTGCACCCACGCCACACACACACAGACATGCACACACATACACACCTAATCACACACACACACACACACACACACACACACACACACACACACACACACACACACACACACTACAACACATGACCACTCTGCATCACACTGGGTCAGGCCTAGGTAATGGGCCATGACAATGCACTTGGTGCAGAACATCAACAAATATAACAATGATGATAATCATTTTGTTGTAGTAGTGAGCTGTATTAAAAAAATCTTAGCAAATGGAAATTGCAAGACGTCCCACCCACACTATGTGGTAATGTTCCTTATTTCAGATGATAGGATCTCAAAGCTCTGCATCTATGGTTTGGTCTGAACATGGGTGTGCAGTGCATATGTACTGTAAAGTTAGGCGAGTCTGGTAAACACAGTCAGTTTGGACTCATTTAGCTTGAATTCTTGTCAATGCTGTCACTGCAGGAAGTCTCTCACAATGTAAATTAGGCTTTGCAGTTCATTTGTGCAAAATGTTCTTACATATGACATGAAGCTCCTTTCAAATTGTGGTGTACTTATATACTTATATACTTATATTTACGTGTGTGTGAACAAATCCACGGTCTGTCCTTTTCCAATTCTTCTGGACAGGCACTGCATTGCTGTAACTCTTCTGCCCTCTTGTGGTTGTATTTGGTAGAAAACCGTGAGGCTTGACCAGAAATTGGTTTGTACTCAAGATTCAAGATTCTTTACACACAGTTATGCGATATTTAATATTAGTCACTGATGTTGACTACATGAAGAATAAAGCACCCTTATGGTTTTAACAAATAGTGCGGCAGAAGGCTGAAGCACAGAAGTCATAATGGTTCAGAAACTCGATAATCTAAGTTATCTAACATGATCATCTAAGTTATCTAAATTACATTAAGTTACAGTGGAAGCCTGGTAAATTTGTTTGACTAAAGAAGGGATTAAATATTAATATTAGCAACATCCGTGGTAATAACAATACAAAACCAAGAAAAACACTTACTGTCATATTTCAGTTATGTCAAGTGCAATGCTGACCACAGTTCTATTCTCAAGTTACTCAGCACCACAGGACCTAGGAGTCACATTATTCTATATCTATTATTCTACATTCTACATTCAAAAAAGGAAAGAGAAAAAGACAAACCAATTATTTCAAACAAATTATTGAAAGATTTCATTTTTAACATTTTAATTGTTTCATATAGCTTCAAGCAATGTCACTTGCAAATTTAAATCAGAATGAGTAAGAGAGGATTTGTCTCCCAAAGATAAAACATTGGAAAAGTTCAATGTAGCCTACATTTTGTACTTGTTCTCACTAGGGCTGCACCGATACCGATACCAGTATCGGGTATCGGGCCGATACTTCATTAATATACTCGTACTCGTAAATAAATTGCCAATACCACGCACCGATACCACTCAATGGTATTTCACTACAACTAACTGGTCGTAGTCGGCGGATGTAATTTGTTGTCCTACCTGACTTCAGTGTTTAGGGGGAGACAGCGATCCAGAAACTTAGGTTCAGAGGTCCTGCCCACAAGCTCGGGTGAAATCCAGGACTCCAGATGGCGACTACAGTGTTCGCCAGTGCGACTGGATTTTTATTTTCCAACTAACTTGTTCTTTCCAGTCGCCAATGGCAACCGACTCTCTCAATCCAAGGGATTTTTTTTTTTTAAGAAGCAAGAAGCGGCTTTTAATTATGCGTAGTCTCAGCCCCAGCGTTTCCTGCAACGCTTTATAGTTACGGTGGCCATCGTGACTACGTCCCCAGCGGGGAAAAAAAAGCGTTTGCTGGATAGGTTTTTTTTACGCAGCGCTCAGACTGCTTTAAGTTGAAATCCGTTCAACTTCTAGAACAATCAGTATCGTCAACATCACTTCTCTCTTGTTAGCCAATCAAAATCGAGGAAGTGTTAGTCATAATGTAAATATAAGCCATGCTCCTAACTTCTTTCTTTTGTCCGGAGCCCTGAATGTGTCAACAGAGTAAGTTTTGCTGACTTTTAAGTTGCCTGTGTTAACTATGCAGTACATTTCATTTCCTTTATCTGCTTATATTTACATTTTGTCTAATATGATGACACTTTTTTGTTACAACCAGAAAGATCTGTTTATTTTTGCCATGGAATAGCCTTGTGTTAATGATTTGATATTTAGCTTTATTGTAGCGTTATTATAATCTGCAAAGGAGAAAATAAAATCTGCCTCCCAATTAATTACATCTAAGAATCTAAGAAGTATCGGTATCGGTACTCGGCATCAGCAAGTACACAAATAAAAATACTCGTACTCGTGTTGGTTTGTAAAAAAGTGGTATCGGTGCATCCCTAATTCTCACAATTACTCCTGAATTTTATGGCAGGATTCTTCTATAAATATATATCCAATTTAAAACCAAAATGTAAAAAGTAGTTACTTTTATAGTGTTAAAATCTCACCTGTGTTGCACCTGGTTGTGTGTACAGTCTGCAGTGTTAATCTGTTTCACAGGTCACAGTAGCCTCTTTCTGTCAAACAGCGATGCCAAAGGTGTCAGTCAAGCTGTTCCTGGATTACTCTCGCTACTGACAAGCTCCCCACCAACTCCAAAGAAAAGAGTTAGCCATGCGACAGGGTATGGACGGTGTATGATAGCTGCAACTTTTAGTTTCTCAGAGGTTTAAAGGAGTGTGTAGGTGCAGGTAGTATTATAATGATTGTGTGTGTGTGTGTGTGTGTGTTTTGTAGGCTTTATACACTTATGGTCAACCACTGACAGATGGAAGATTCTGTTTTCGGGACACACTAGAGGAGATAGGCAGGAGTTTGGGGCTCTTAGTGGATTAGACTGGGCTAATAATGTAGTGGGATAATTGAAAGAAAGATTATGGAGATCTGAGAGACTGGTTTCCTAACAAATATGTTTGGGCTTAGGGATGAATACAGACGAATTGTGTCAGTGTGAAACAGTACCACCCTTAAAATTCAATGCCAAAATTGTACAAATCTTTTATATATGTTTACATAAAAGCCAAAGAATAAAATCAATTGCATTATCATAGTTATATTTGAATTCACTTCCTTGTATTGCTGCTAAACATGAATGTGTGCATGTGTGTGTGTGTGTGTGTGTGTATGCAGCCCCCTATGAAGATTAACCACAAAGCTTGAAATCAGAGATGCTATGTAACTTTAAACCAAGTGTGTGCTGGAAAACTGATCCCGTCGCCAAGCCACTGTCACTGGGGGAGGGTTCTGGTTACCTAGGTTTGCGTCCAATCATCATCAGGAAAGCACAAGAGACTGAGGCAGAGGATAAAGACGCTGGGACCGCAGATGGGGTGGATTACAGGGCCTCAAAAGGTTCTATGAAGTAAGACAGGCAGGAAAGAGAAAATACCAGAAAATAAATACAACTATCAGAAGATAAGAAGAAAAGGACACAGGGTGATGCACAGTACATGTTAAAAAATTGTTGCCATATCGGGGTGCAGCAACAACATTTGAGAGAACATGTGCTGAACACTGGCTTAATCTGCCTGATCTACCTTACTGGGAAGAAAATGTTGACATCTTGCAAAAGTTCTGCATGCTGAGATCTCAAAGGAAACCTGTTTGACAGACAAAGATGAGTCTGATAAAAGGACAGAGGACATAATCAAACCAGAGCCTGTTTGGGAAGAAAACTAAGATATGTATAAAGGACACGGATTGAAAATCAGAAAGAAAGGAGAGAAATTAATCAAACAGACAGAAAAGCGGAATCAGGAGTGGCAGCAAGAGGGGAGCCACACTGTGCTCCTTGGCCTGGGACAACATCACTTTAGGAGATCAGAGTTTTTGTAATCCCAAAGGTGGGCACTGGAAAGGCAGACAGAGACCCAGGATAACACTGGTGAGGTGAATTAAGAAACTGAGAGTGCAGGAGAGGAAGGACAGGAGTGAGAGAGGCTGAGAGGAGAAGGAACCGGTGGGATCAAGGTGACGTCAGCTGCTCACTGGATTGAGGTGTTGAGTCCTGCTGATTTTAATCTGAGCTGATTAGGAAACAAGAAAAAACCCAGAGCCTCAGCAAGCTCTCTTGGGAGTAAGACAGGAGCAGTCTTTTTTGCTTGGGGAAGAGGCCAAGGACTTGGGGAAAACACAGAAATAAGACTAAAACAACCTAGGATCAAGCTAATAAAGAAAAGAGAGATATCCATTGGAACAAAAGAAAGCTAAAAAGAGACAATAACTTAGGGACTTTTGCAGACTTCATCCTCTGAGTCGCTCTTTTTGCAGGCAAATTAATCAAGGAAAGAACTGACTTCTGTCAGTTTCTTCTCTGGACTTGTAATCCTCCCTTGTTTTCACAGAGTTAAAAAAACAACAATGCCCACAAATGGCAATAAAGCACTGAAGCTCCAGTTTGGGCTGATTAACTTTGAGAACCGCTACTTGACAGCTGAGGCTTTTGGGTTTAAAGTGAATGCTTCAGCACCAAGTCTCAAGAAGAAACAGATCTGGACACTTGAGCAAGATGAGAAGGATGGTCAGGTAGTGTACATGCGTAGCCACCTGGGCCGATACCTGGCTTCTGACAAAGATGGCAAGGTAACCTGTGAAGCTGAGACACGAGAGAATGACTGCAGGTTTTTAATTGTGCCACAGTCAGATGGCCGATGGGCCCTACAGTCTGAGTCACACCTGCGATTCTTTGGGGGCTTAGAAGACTACCTATCCTGTTTTGCTCAGACCATTGGTGAGGCAGAGCTTTGGGCTATGCACCTGGCACTTCACCCTCAAGCAAACTTGCTAAGCGTGGCCCGAAAGCGTTACGCCCACCTTTCCGCACCTGAGGGTGAGATAGCTGTGGACAGCAACATCCCATGGGGTGTTGACGCTCTCCTAACACTTGTTTATGTGGATGGCAAGTACTGCTTGAAGACCAGCGACAGCCGCTTTTTAAGCAACGACGGGAAGCTGTCATGTGAAAATGGCCGCAGAACAGGATACACCCTGGAACTGAAAGCAGGCAAATTGGCATTCAAGGATTGTGAAGGAAAGTATTTGAGCCCCATGGGTCCAACAGGCACCCTACGCTCAGGACGTTGTTCAAAACCAGGCAAAGATGAGTTGTTTGATCTGGAGGAGAGCCATCCGCAGGTGGTGTTTAAGGCTGCCAATAACAGATTTGTCTCAATCAGACAAGGTAAATAATGCTCACTGCACTGTTACCTACATTCCTTCCACCTATGTCTAAGATGTGTCTATGCCATTTATTATAGCAGCATTAGAAATGGGTTATGTAATTTGCAAAGAAGAAGTTCAGTTTAGTTTAGTTTAAATGATAGTATGGTAATCTGAAAACATTTGGTTGGTGTGCTGAAATGTCAGTGTGTTCCCAAAGAGGCCTAGAGATAAAGGATACCTCAATGCTAATGACGTCATGCCAGAAGTATTTCTCTCCTTTCCTTTTACTCCTCTTACCTTGCTTTAGTAGTTTTACATTTACATTTGCATATATTTTGTAAATCAATACTTATTTCTACTGCTTCTAACACAAAATATTTTATGCAATTCAGTAACTAGAGATCTGAGTAAGAGACCAACCTCTTTGCGGACTTGATGTGATTTCTATCAAGGAGATTGCTAAAGATACTAATGGAAATTAATATTAACCTTATTTACTTACTCTGTAGTTCTTTTCAGAAAATCCCTTATCTAGTCCCTTTAGAAGACCTAATTCACAGCCTAGTACACAAAAATGAACACATTGCAAATTCTGTTCTGTAATAATATTGGAAAAGACCAAAAGTCTGTACTCCCTTACTTGACCTTCTCCATATAATATACTGTGACTGTCTCTTCATTTTGGCAGTGCTTTATTATATGACCAGATGCTCCTGCTTTATATTCGCTGGCTAAGTGAACTCACATCAAGCCTCGCTGCATATTTTTGTTTTTCATCTTCACTGAGCATTTCTGTTGAGTTGCTTGTTGCCATGATAGTATCATGTAAACCTTGCATGCTGCAGTGGTTTCCACTATCACCAGTATTACTGTTCCAGGTAAGCACTTTGAGCCACCTGCAATAGATAAATTACTGGAGAAACTGACTAGCACTAAACATGCAGTGTAGGGAAGAGATGTCGGGACAGTAATGGATCCAGTTCTGTCCAGTCTACTCATTACACACACACACACACATACACGCTCATACATTTTAACATAGCACCACCACCACCTCCTTTTCAGTTCTTGGATAAGAGTGAGGAAGGAGATGGTCATGGACCTACACAGATACATGCAAAGCATGCATGCACACACATACATGCACACTTACACACACACAGCGTGGCAAGGTGCAATAAATAATTGAGTGGATAGGGTCATTTCAATGATGGCGGAGTCTGCTTTCAGAAACACAAGCCTTCCACTGCTTTCCTTTATCTGGGGACCATGCATTGAGAAGGACCACAACAGGAACGCAAATCAGAGAGTCCTTCGGGGAGAGCTGGACTTCTGGGCCGACAGGCTAAAACTCAGTAGGGCGAGATAGACAAGATTGTGAAAGTGTACCACATTGGGCACAGCAGGGCACGTTAGAGAGGGAAAGTTCATGTACAACTACAATGAAAAGAGAGACAAAAAGCAACTGGATGGACACCAGTTTTGTTCTCACTCTTGCATGATCCCAACTTTTACTTGTCCCTATGGAAAACAACGCCTATATTCTACTTTAGAGATGTCCAAACTTGAATAATCATGGTCATATTACCAAGACGTCTTGACAAGATCCATAAATTTAGTTTTGAACAAAAATGAACACATAAAAGTAAAATGATAAGTGTCTCAAAAATAAATGCAGTATTAAAAGTGAACTCTGAAACACTATTTCAAAATGCACTGTTTTATTTCTGTTCTTGAAATATTGACAGTATTCAAATTCTGTCTCATGAAAAATGAAGCAGTGATGCATCACCAAAATTTAGATTTTGTGGTAGTGGGAGAGAAATAGAGAGAATGGCGCACAGCAGATGGAGTAGTTGTAGCTAATGAGAAAGAAGCATCTCTTGCCATCTTCTGCATATTCATCCCATACAAAAAGCAATTAAGCAAAGTAATTCTGCTAATGGATGCAGCAGTTCATTTCTCCCAGAGAGTCTCTGCATGATGAAGGGAGGCCAAAATGACTTCCGACAAGTCCTCCAATCAGCTCTGCAGGTCTGGGGTTCATTAAGCCATGGGCGCCTCACTCTAGGATGCAATGCACACTCAGATGATCTTGTAATCAATAACTGGAAGTGACATTGGATGGCAATTTTTCAGAAACATTTTCCTGATCATCCTCTTGATTTTGTTTAGATTGGGAATGTGTTAGTATGTGTCAACTTGGATTGGGCAAGTTTGGGGCAGAGATTAAACTGCAGCAGGTAGAGAGGAAGAAGGAATCAGAATGTTAAAATAAGCAGGAAGGACTTTGAAATGAGTGCTTATCCCCTAAAGTTAAAAAGATGGCATGTGTTCTAGTGGCCATATCAGTTACCAAGTCCTTCAACAACTTCAGGCTTTGCTGGGGGTATGATACTCTGTCTATGCTACTCTGAAGTGAACACTAGAAGGGAAAGTTTGTCACAAAGGAAATCTAACTACTTCTCACATTTTAAAACCAGGAAGATAGAGATTGGGTTGACAAAACTAACAAAAAGAAAGGAGTTAAATGAAATGTGGTAAACCACAGCAGTCTATGGTGGTGTTACATTACCCTTTATAATTAATATTTAAGTAAATGTCTTGATGCATTACCAATAATTGCTGAGTTTTTCCAATCAGGCCAATACTAGGAATCACTAGTCACGATGATGGACTTATTCCAATCTGTCAGACAAACTCTGTTCTTAATATATAATTAATCAACTTTGTCATCTTTGGCCACCATTTACATTGCTGGATTTAATCATGTAGGTATCTGTCAAGGCCCACATACAGTGATCTACTTGCCCCAGTTTGCAAAGCCCTCTGCCTGTCTCTCTATCTCTGGGTACTGTTACATTCCCCTGAAATGGGTTAGTAAATTGAGAGGGCGTATTCTGTGATGGGCCTGAGGTCATTCTGAAGCGTGCAGGATTGAGCTCTGTGGTCATCACTTTGTGGAAGAGAACTGATCAAACGAGTAGATAAGGGCATAGTCCAGACACAGCTGGGCTCTCTGTTTCTATCTGATGTGTAGAAGTAAAGCAGGCTCAAACATGAAATTGGAAAATGAAGTGTAACGGGACGCAGAGATGAAGAGCTGCAGTGAAATATTATCTGATCAAAAAGTAAAGGAAAACACTGCAAATTTTAATACTCTAGTGTAATTAGAAACTGGTCTGTGGCAGGGGTAGCGCCACTAATGTTGTGCCAATGGGCTCCAGTCATAACCACACAGCCTGCAAGTTTTGATTTTAATTAACATAACATTATGTTATGTGACGAACCAATAGAGGCAGAAACACATACAAAAAGCACAAGCACAAAATTTTGAATTTGTGAAAAGGCATTCTGTAGTTGAAAAATATGGTGCCTGCAGGTTTTGCTGATAGTTCTGGTTTCTCTCCCAGCATGCCTAGGGCACCCTGCCGTGTCCCATCGAAACACAAGCAACACTTCAATCCAAGTTCTTTTATTTTCGCCTCGGCTCAGGAACCTGGACATCAGAGCTGAAGGACTGTACATTCACCACTCAAAGCTGCTTATTGGGCCCCTTAGTGAGGCTTTGCATTACTCCGCAGACAGGGCTTTATAAGAGCACAGACTGAGAGGGGGTTGGTGCATGAGAGGAAGATGACTAAGAGGACAGGGGAGGTAGTAAGTAAGCTTTAGGATCTGGGCTGTTAAAAGATTAAGAAAATAATCAAGGGGAGCTTGATTTACTTTGGGCAGGAGCGGCTGCAATCTCTCTAGGGAATTTAATATAAAGCCATTTGTTTGTGCAAACTACAGAATGACCCTTTCATGCACAGTGCACATATGAGCAGACAACCATCTGTATGTTTGACTCAGTGGATTACAATTCATGCATGAAAGGGTTGAATAGGAGAAGAAAGTAATTAAGATCATTTGTTCATTGACATTCCAAATGTATTTAAAAAATAGAAGATAAACTTTGTTCAGGAGGTCATTTTTATGTGTAGATTCTCTGAAAATATTTAAAGTAACAAAGACAGACTGAGCATGTCTATTCCATCTCTTGGGGAAGGACATAGTCATACATATTTTTATTTGTACAATTGCATTGTGATATTATTACACCCATTAACTGCCGTTAGCATCTCAAAGCAAAATCCATTAGTACCCTTACCCACAGAGTTTTGTGATGTATTTGATGACATGTTTCAGTTACAACCAGCTTTACTGTTAACATTCATCTTGCAGTAAATGAGATTTGAGCAAGCGGCCTGTGAAAATTAGTTCACATGGGTGCTTTCAACATGAACACTCATCCTCATGTTTTGTTATATATGTGCGTTTTGGAGACATTTCCTAAGAAATCCCCTTTCTTGCATGTCATTGAAGTCAGTAGTAACTTGATTAATGCCCACTATACAAGTGCCAGCTATGACTTGCAAAGAAACCCTGCAGAACATGGCAAGTGTTCCACACTTGCAAGGTAACCATTGTCCTATGAAGGTCTTAATCATGTAGCAATGATCAGCCAAGATAAAGGATAATGATAAAAATGCAGAATGTAATTTTTTTACACTGTGAAACAGGAAAGAAGTGGAAAAGTACTGCTTAAGAAACATTAATGTCAGGTTCTTTAATCAATATTTTAAAGGGGAGCCTTCATGGCCAAAAATTTTATTGGGCCATACAGTAGTCTATAAGCATACAAAAGTCTTTACTAGAATAATTGTCTGCAAAGTCTTAAACTTTTTCACTGGTTACCTTTTAAAAGACTGGATTAAAGAATGGATTTTCATAGATGTGTTTGCCTAAAATGTACTTTTGTTTTTTTGCTTCAACATGTTCTATGTACTATCTTAACGATACTTTAATCATATGATATTCAGATGTATGAAAATATCCACAGATTCATATCTTCATATGCATTACAGTTTACATCACAAACCTTATTCTATTTTTTTAAGTCCAGTCCTTGGGACAGTGAACACTCTGAGACAGTCCACATTTTTGCTCAGCCCCCAGGACAGCTGTACAATTCATTGAATGTTCTTGATTGCTTGGCTCAGGTGTGCTGAGAGCTACAATAGAGTAAACATGTGGTCTGTCCAGCGGTCCCTGAGGACTGGATTGGAAAGCACTGATGTAAGTCAGAAAATAAATGTAATTTAAAGCATGCAAAACAGGTCAATGTATGATTTAAAATATATGACATGCAATGTGCATTTCACATGTTCTAAGTACGATTGTGACAAAGCTGCTTATATTGTTGTGTATTCCTTCCATGTGCTTCCGCAGGTGTGAACATCTCAGCAAATCAGGATGATGAAACAGACCTGGAGACATTTCAAATGGAAATAGATAAGGACAGCAAAAAGTGTAAGTTCAGGACAAATGAGGGCAACTACTGGATGCTTGTAACTCACGGAGGCATTCAGTCTACTGCCACAGAAGCGTAAGTATGACTATTAACAAGCATCATTAACACAATGTGCAGGCATATATGAAAATGAAAAGGTCTAAAGCCTCTTAGTTTTTCTAATGGAGCTGAGCAACAGACACAGCCCATTTGTACCATCTGTGACATGTCCTTTCTTAATTATTTAAGTTTTATAAATATACTGAGTGTCATAGGTTAAAACAGAGGAGATAAAAAATGAACAAAAGGTTACAGCTGTCATGACTGTATGAGTTAAAACCATGTTTTCCATGTATTGGACACACAAGTTTAAAACTAAAGCATCATTTACTTCTCTTATATAGAGGTGCCAACACAATGTTTGAGATTGTGTGGCTTGGACAACGGGTGGCACTAAGAGCAAACAACGGTAAGTATGTGTGCACCAAGAAGAATGGACAATTGGCAGCAGTTAGTGACTCAATGGGTGAGTGAGTTATCTTTAGAAATAACTTAAACTTTGTGTAAATTGAATTTGAATTTCAAAATAAATAAGTAAATAAGTATAATCATTTCCCCATTCTTACAGGGGAAGATGAGCAGCTAATTCTAAAGCTGATCAACAGGCCATTCCTCATCCTGCGGGGAGAAAATGGATATGTGTGCCACCACAAGAACTCTAATACGCTAGATGCCAACCGCTCAGTTTATGACATCTTCACATTAGACTTTAGTGATGGCACATACCATATTAAAGGTACTTTTGTTTGATTAGAGTGAATCATTTGCCTATTTCACTAATGATATAACAACCAGCCTCCATATTTTATATTAAATTTTATGTTCATGTGTACAAAAATGGGTATTGTTCGTAATTGTACAAACCTATGTGTTGCACACTATATAACTTAAAGTTACGTTAAATATTGAAGTATAGGACTAACTACAAACTTAATACTGTACATATTGTGACTAGGGTAACTATGTGACTCACACAGCCAAGTCTTATCTGTCCTATAATTTTAAATAATCTTTAATAATACTACACCTAACTTTAATATAATTTTAATAACATTTTTAACAAATATACGTATTTTTATTGTCTTTAAAATTAAACCTGGATACAATTTATTCTTTTGAGGTCTAGTCCTCGCATCCAAAATGTCCTGACAAATCCCCCAAAACTAACTTAAAACACGGACACCTAATAACAAATACTATAATTAACAGCATTTTTAAAGAACTGCTTTAATTATAAATTATAAGTAAGTTTTGGCTAATTGCTCCGATCTTTCAACAGGCGCAGACGGAAGGTTCTGGTACGTGTCTAGCAGCGGTTTAGTGTGTTCTGATGGAGACACACCTGAAGGGTTCTGCTTCGAGTTTGTGGAACACGGCCGTATAGCAATAAGGGGCAAGAACGGCAAGTACCTGCGTGGAGACCAGGGCGGTACACTGAAGTGCGACGGGGAAACTGCAGACAATTCATCTCTCTGGGAATACTGACACCTAGAGGACCTTTCAGAAACTTAACTCAAAATGAATCGTTTGCGAGGGCGGCAGGAATATAACGTGGCATGACATGTTTGATCGTGGTGATTAGGAAAATAAACAAACACACACATTCATTATATTAAATTATTTAAAAAATGTAGTCAGTATTCTGGGATATACGAGTTAGTCTACTGTAAAAAAAAAAAAAATTACAAAAAAAGTCCAAGGACTTCAAACATTTATCAAGGCATTTATTAATGTCTTAATGTAATATTAACATAAAATATCAAACAATCCTATCATTGATCCATACGCGGAGTTTGCGAGAAGGCAGGGAGTGTTGCCCCACCTAGTGTTTGAAATGTCTTATTACATTAAGTTCAACAAAAGTCCAATATGTATGTCTTGTATATTCATAGGTTAAAATGTCCCCAACTTCACCCGCTAATGCCCAACTCCGCCTATAAATTCAAACTTATTTGTTGTTCATTTTACTGCATTCTTAACTCACTCCTGAGAAGTATTGTTCTTTAAACATGCGCTAACACGACCTTAAAAATCCAGAGCCACTATGGTATTCTGCCAAGGGGCCTTAAGCAGTATTTTACTACGTTATCTCTGTTATCCCCTGTATGATTTATGATTAATGCCTTTTTCATTTGTTTGTTCATGCCAACCCTAAAATGCAGTATATGCCATGCACTTACAAGTTTCGACAATGTAGTAAATCAAAATAAATTATTTCAGTAGCTTTTTAAAGGATTGGACGTTTTCCACTGGAAACGCCTTCATGATCAAAATTCATTTATCCTTGAAAAGATTTTTAGTTAAATATTTACACAATCTGGAATACTGCTTTTTCTCTCTGTAAACATATGTGACGTCTCTGTGATTTTACATTTAATTTTGTTTGTATAAGGCAATGAAATAAATATATGCAACAATGTAGGTTTAAGGTTGTTTATTATTTAAATACCTATTGGTATAAATGACTGCTGCATTTAACTAGTTTGATAATAATGTGTTTCACAAATAAATGTAACTACGCGTTTTATAGAATGTCTGAAATAATTATTTTTTATGATAACTAAGTATTCAACTATATAGTTTACAATATTTAAAGGGTTTATTTTAAATAATCATCACATATCGAGTCTGAAGTAATATATCAGTTATTTTCATGTGTTAAAATCTCAGTCATGTGTCATTGAAACACATTAAACCATGTACCTAGTTTCTACAGGTCCAGCAGGTGTCGCCAAACTGATCGTCTTAACCAATGAAAACATCCGTATGGACTTTTAAATTTAAACGGGACGTAGTGAAGTGCGTGAAAGGAGTTTAGGTAATTTTCGCCGCTGTTTGTGAAAGAAGATTCAATATGGACAATGCGAACCTTGCTAACGATGACCACCTTAAGATGTATTTTTATGAGAACATACTTTTAACTTTTATTGGGTGGCCGTTTGATGAGGGCTGCTTCTGTACTCCCGAGAACGTAAGTAAAATGCGATTGTGCGATGCGAACGCTTTTGTTTTGGGTCTATTGGACCATCTTGGGCAGTTGGTAGTATAATGGTTAGGAGGTTTGCCGGTTCGCTCGTACTCATACAAGGTCCTCAAGTACTGCTCCCTGAGAGCTGCCCATGGTAGAGGCCCCTGGTACGGATGGATCAAATGTAGCGGTGCGCTGTGTTCACAATGACAAATTTACATTTACGGCATTTAGCAGAGGCTCTTATTAAGAGCGACTTGCAACAGTGCTCTGGGTAACAACAGTGCTATGACTAACAAATAATTACTCATTCACTAATAATATCGTTAAGTGAAACACGGCCTGCTTTTCACTATTATCATGATAAAAACATGGTAGTAATGAGACATTATAAGGGCACGAGAAACTACTGTAAATGTGTAAAGCCCGATTCCAGTTCCTTTATTGTCTGATACCCAGACAACATGTCCATGTGGGCCCCATTTGGGTTTTATGATGGGCCAAACCATGGGCCCCAGTAGGTTGGCCCATCTTGGACCCATCTCATTTTGTCCTGAGTCTCCACGTTGGTCCCCTGTGGAGCAACCCATGTGGGTTACTGATGGGTCTACAATGGGTACAACAAGGGGGTGTAGTTGGGAGAATATATTGAATTTATCTGGGCCCCTTCTGGTAAAACCTACATATTATATATGGGTACTTTCTGGGTGATGGGTACAGTGTGGGGTTTTGTATCAGAAGCCTAAATGGAATTTATGCAGGCCCCATCTGAAGCAGACCACGTGTTTTATATGGGTATTTACTGGGTGTACTATGGTAAAGTGCAGGACTGTTAATATGTGAATGCGGCTATTTTAAGATCTGACCTGAAGGACTGCTTGGCAATCATTTTGTTAACCAGGGTAAAGTACATTCTTAATTCATGTGGAAAATGGAAAACAGTGAAAGTGTATTTAAATGCAAAACATTTCATTTTTTAACAGCATTGCTTTAATTACAATTCAGTTCTTTTTGTACAATTCAACTTTCTTTTTGTACAAATGGGAAAACCATTCAGAATACATTAACACTGCCAAATAACTTTACCACTTTACAAAGATCACATGTAATAGCGATCAAAAAACCTGAAAGTCCTTCAACAGAACAATTTCTATTGGTGCCTTGCACTCTGAAAGCACAATTACTCAAGTCGCTTTTCTCAAAGAACATGTGATATTCACAACACCTGAAAGTCTTTCAGCAGAACAATTTGTATTGGTGCATTGCACCAACTACTCCTAACACTTTTCACTATAAGGAACATGTGATAGTGATAAAAAAATATCACACTTAATTAGCAGCTTTATCCTGTGCACTGCATTGTGCCCTGAGAGCACGATTACCTCCTCGGTCACGAGCACCAGTAAACCACTTAGAGACGGCCTTTTCTGCATCCCTTCGGTTTATGTTAGCTGTTACATTTCTTCATTCTGACTTTCTCTCTTTCGTTTAAATGGCACACAATCTGCTGAATGGGATTTTGAGGTTGCCTCACCATTTTTTGAGTTTGCCCAAGAAGTTCTCAAAAGGAAAACAAGGCACATTGTCTAAGGGTCCAAATTTCCTTGCATCTTGCGCCAGATGAATCAAGCAGTGTACATTGTACACCACAAACTCACTTCCATAGATGTCACTGAAATTTTCTACAAAATATTTCATCAAGCTATCACCATAGTCACAGTACTCATTACAAAGAGCAGGGCTGAGTAAAATTCTTACGGCCACAGACAACACAAGAAAGTTCATATACTTTTCACTTAGCAGCTTATTATACAATGCAACAGGTCCAGTATATAGTAAGAATTGACAAAATTCTGTGGCTTTCCACTGTGCAACTTCCAACAGAGATCTGGGCCGTCTTGAGAAATTTTTTGGTAGGTATTTTGTCATGAATTTCATTTGTTCAGATATAACATTAATAACACCAGAAGATATTCTACACTTTAAGGGACCTTTTAGCCACAAATAATTACGTTTTTGAACAACTCTTAAGCAAATCAAATGCATATAATCCAAAACAAACGTGGTTACTGATCCCACATCCAGGTCCATTAGTGGAGACACAGCACAATGGTGTTCCTCATTTGTCATTACAGAAAACTGGCTATCAGTTCTTAAGGGTGCTGAGATTTCAGGAAATGTCATCCTACCATCAACATAAACTCCCTTTTGAGTACACCGCTCACATGAGCTGTACCCAGTGTGACCTTTTACACATTTAAGGTATGCTCTGGCAGGTGCATCACAAACAAAAGCAACAGGAAGACAAACTGAGAAATGCTTCCCCTTAAATTCCAAACCAGTGTCATTTACAGATTTTGCATCATCAATGAACGCTTTCAAATAGTCATGGACAGAAGACGGCTTAGAGACACCTGAATAAATGCCTATTACAAAAACATGGCTACCTGTCATTTCATTTAGCATGCCAAGTACTGGCCACAACTGCACAGTGGAGCTTTTAAATAGTGGCAGACCATCTGTATTTATCTGTACAGACAGTGTCTCTGGTAGTTCAAGTAGCTCGTAATTTATCAATTCTGAAATAACTGCATTGGCAAGACCAAAATGATGATAAGATCCCACTGCAGTTTGCTGGATTTTAAAACTTTGATTGGTCGAAAGCAAAGTTCTTGAGTCCTTTGGTACATCCAGGCCAGACTGTCTAAGAATTTTAAGCAGATCAGACACAGCACTGTGTGAAATGTTATGGTTGGTAGCCCATTCAGCTAACAGGTCCACAACCTGACTTGATATTTGTGAATCTGTAATGGTGCCATGACTGATGTTGTCAGAGAGGTATGAGGTATAATGTCCTGGCATTGTACATCTGATATGAATGATGGTGAGATGTAGTGACTTGGGAGTTCTTCCTCAGATATAAACGATTTGCCATCCTCAAGAACGACCTCAGCCTCAGAACCGGAGTACCAGTCAATAGCTTTCAAGTGTTCTTCAACTCTAGCTCTGATCTTTCTTCGCTTAGTTCTTGGGCAGGAAATTAAGAAATCTTCAATTTTACTGCTGTAGGAATTTTAAAAAAAAAAATACATATTAACTTTTTAATACAGAAATGTCCATGAAGTGAGGGAATAAAGTATTAAGAGAGCAAGGCAAATTTCACATTTAATATTTGCAAAGAAGGAAACGTTCCACATATATTTGTCTTTTATAATGCATTTATTTTAAACCAGAAACCAGGGATGGATTGGCCATCTAGTATACCGGGCATTTGCCCGATCTGCTCACCTTGATACTTTCCTCAGGACCTCTATTTCTCTGCATATTATGATATTTTATTTTATTTTATGTTATTTTAAGAGTTTATTAATAAACTCTTAAGTGGGCGCGTCAAAGGAATAAATGACAGCGCCAAATTTTGGTCCCAGGCCACACCTGCTCATCAATACTAGAAAATACACCGAATATCGGGGCTTCCAGACGTGAGCGATTAGTGGAAATTCTCATCACGACTCCGCAGATCCGTGGCAAAATGCATTGCCACGAATAATGCCGCCATAACGCATATAGGCCTACAGTGTTCCAGCGCAGTAACTGCGGATTTGAAATTTGTCTCTAATCGCATCTATGACTCAATTACTCAACGACAAAGACATATTTTAATGAAACATACTGAAATCTACTCAAAAAGTGTAAAAAAAAAAAAAAAAAAAAAAGGTTTGCTACTCATTCTAGCCAAACTAGTTAAAGCTAATTCTATGTTCGGTGGCTCCTAACACTTTATAGCCTACATTTAACAAAATGCTACTGCAGAACTACCGTATAAAATCACATATGTATTTAAAGTGACAATTGATAAATTAATCTAAATATAGTAAAAGAGAATACGCACCTATTATTCAGATTGCCCGCTTGTCCTTATGGTTTCGACTGAGTTGCGCCGAACTGTGCCGTGTAGCGCGCGCGATGTTCAACGTCCCTCCTTCCTGTTCCGCCCAGATCTGAAGTTCCGATTAAACCCTCCCAATAAAAAAGTAAATAATACTGATTACACGGCCTAGGCCTACTATTAGATTATGGAAGCAGATGAGAAGTTTGCAAACCTCAGATCTATATATTTTAGATTTTTAGATTTATATATTTTATAATCTATAAAATATTTTAAATAATGATATGAATTTATTTGTTAATTGATTGATATTTTATAGTTTATAATGTTAACTACAATAATACAGATAAACTGAGACCAAGATAATGTTTCTTTTTTTTCCACCTTCAATGTGACCTGTACAAATAAATTAATAAAAAATATTTTAAGTAGGAAAGGTATAAAAATATTAAACTAACAATAAGCTGATTGTGCAAATGTGCACATCTTAACACTTTGTTGAAGCATCTTTTGATGACTTTTCATTATTCATTCTTTTTCTTTTTCAGCATTTGGTTTGGAGCACTTTTGCAAGTCTAGATATCACATAATATATAATGTACATTTCAGGACTTAGCCCATGTGGAATCCACTTGGGTTTGAAAATAGAAAACCCAGTTATACTAAGGGTAAGCCCTACTGGGACCCCAGTACATTTCATGAATTTGCCCACGTGGAACCCACTTGGGTTTGAAAATAGAAAACTCAGTTATACTAAGGGTAAGGCCTACTGGGACCCCAGTGCATTTCATGAATTTGCCCATGTGGAAACCACTTGGGTTTGCCAATAGAAAACCCAGTTATACTAAGGGTAAGCCCAACTGGGGCCCCAGTACATTTCATGAATTTGCCTACGTGGAACCCACTTGGGTTTGCCAATAGAAAACCCAGTTATACTAAGGGTAAGCCCAACTGGGAGCCCAGTACATTTCATGAATGTGCCCATGTGGAACCAACTTGGGTTTGCCACTAGAAAACCCAGTTATACTAAGGGTAGGCCCTACTGTGACCCCAGTACATTTCATGAATTTGCCCATGTGGAAACCACTTGGGTTTGCCAGCCTCAAACCTTGAAATGTTTAGGGTATGCTTAAGTGGGACCCAGATAGAAGCATTTAAATAGCCCAGACAGAACCCACTTGGGCTGACCCAATTTGAACCCAGCTAATGCACTGATTAGCCTATATGGGCCCTACCAACAGCTCATGAATAAACCCATGCTAATCCTGTGCCCATCTAAAACCCAAGAAGCCCAGGCAAATCACGAAGGGGGCCCACATGGACATGCTGGCTGGGTAGCGTTTAGTTTTTTCTAATTGTTAACAAATTGTGTATTGTTCTAGATGGCAAAAGCTGGATTCATTCACATTCCATTTGGAAACAGTTCAGACATAGCACAGTGTTTCTTTTGTCTTAAAGAACTGGAAGGATGGGAGCCTGAAGACGACCCAAAGTTAGTTTCTAGAACAGATTTAAATACTTGTATATTTACACTCTATATGTTTCCATTATTCTCTGGTAGTGACCATATAAGTAACTCAACACTTATGTTAAGCTGTTTTGAGTTTAGACTGATTAATTGAATCCTCTAACAACGTTAAATGTCTTAACTGTTTAGAAAGGAGCATAAAGCGCATTCACTCAACTGCAACTTTATCACAATGAAAATGCAGTGGAAAATCTAACTGTGGAAGAGTTTCTCAAATTCCAGAAGCAGAGGCTGAAATTTGCAATTGTAGGTAATGGAGATTATTAAATTTCACCTTTACGGCCCAGAGACTAAGAAACGTCTGTGTTTGTGTGCAAGTCACTTTTACAGGTTGATGACCTTTCTTTGTTTTATATTTGCAACTGCAGAAACAAGGTTTGACATTACAACTATCTCAGTGAGCCCATACCCTCGTCATTAGGCTACAATTAATTTGGTATCTGAAACCTATGAATTTTGATAATGTGTTATTGCCTGTATCAGTAGTTCTAATAATGCTTGGCAAATGTCAGTTAATGTTGACACACATGTACACATGCATGCTTCGTTTTTTTTTTTTTACATAGTTGATGTTTTTTACTCTAACATGGACTCATCAAACTAACTTAAAATATAGTTTTCAGAATACAGTTGGTTCAGTGCTGATCAAGAGGTGCAGTTGGGCCCCTGAGCAAAATTTTTAACCCCAAGTTGCTCCAGGGAGACCAGAGGTGGGCAAAGTAGCTAACTTCATTACTTAAGTGAAAGTACAGATACCACTTGTCAAATGTTACTCCAATACAAGTGAAAGTCGTACAGTCAAATTTTTACTTAAGTTAAAATACTGAAGTACTTGTTTTAAAAAATACTTAAGTATTAAAAGTACATCTTCTTTCACTGCATTGCTGTATTATTGCCACAACACTTACATTACCTAATGTTGACTAGCTTGTAGAAACTGTAGAATAAGGAACTGGTAGAATGTTACAGAATGAAACTTAAACTGATAAAGAAAACCAGTCATTTTATTTTATTAATTTATTGTAAGACTACACACCAAACAAAACAGCATGGTAGTGTTTTGACCCGGCCCTAGCAGTGTGTGCTCACATATATGTGTATGTTAATCAGGAGGACAGTGCAATAGCTGTAAATGCAGCTCAGAACATAAAATCAACATTCCAACCTGTTTAAAACACAGCTCTACACCTCTAGCTTCATGACTTTCCAACAGTAACAATGTTAATCAAGACAGAAAACGGCAGAACTGTCTGAACTTGGTTTTATAGTTACAGTCTACAGGCGTGATGTAACTCTACTGATTACTGATAGACTGTCACCTGCCAAACAACCAATCACGTTTTAGAAAAGGGGGAATAACATCCACTTTATCCACAGATTTGAAAGTAATGAGTAACGAGAACCTTGATAGAAATGTAGTGAAGTAAAAAGTACAGTATTTGTCTTTAAAATGTAGTGAAGTGGAAGTATAAGAAGGATAAGAAGCCACAATATATAATGCAAACATTTTTTAAGTGAAATGCTTTTTCACTGCTTTAAATAGCAAAAGACCTGCAACCTGGCCATTGATGAATTTGCAGAGACTGCAAAACTGAAAAGAGCACAGATTATCCAGACTGTAATGGATGAAGAGTGATGACGTACAAAACACTACTGTGCATGTTTGTTTAGGTACCTATGTTTATTATTATTAGCCTACTGTATTGGTCTATGTTTATTCTTAATTTAAGAACTCGATTGTAAATATGCCCGTTTTCAACTTCATATGATTGTTCTATAGTCCACTGTACAGTGGCGTCGTTAGGCCTATTTTAGGGCGGCTGAAGCCTCCCTAAAATATTCTTAAGCCCCCCCTAAATAATTTGGTGGGTTTTTTAAAGTTTTTTTTTTACTTATTCTATTTTTATTTTTATTTTTTTACAGAAATTGCAGACAAATTCAATATAAAGAGGCAGGAATATGAGTTTAAATAAATAATAATATAAACCTGTCACTATTCACTTGAATATGATCATAAATCTGTTGGTTCCTTTCACTTCACAGTGTTAAGTTAGCGTCAGTGCTTCGTTATCCAATCCGTTCCAGTTGTTCACAGGGAACGCCCACATTACTGAAAATCCAGTCCACGTTTTCACTGCTACTTAACACGCCGCTGCAGCTACACCTGCGGACACACTAGCGTACATGCTGCACACAGCAAGACAACATGGCTATACGCAAGTTTTTCAAGAAAGTAAGTCTTCATCACTGCTGGTAGTAACAATTAGTTAGCTCCAGCTAACAGCAGAGAGTCCCATGTAATTTATGAACCAGGTGCTCCCCATTTTGATAAATAAAAACCTGGTTAGCACACTAAGTTAAATTGTTAGCATAATGTTGATTTCTGTCACTTGTTTTAGCTTAGTTTAACAGACTGAAATAAAACAACAAATCTATTGGTGGCCTAAGATGTTTAATCTGTCCAAAAAAAGCTGAAAAGCAATTTCTCAGTCTTTGCTTTCTTGTTTCAGAAATTTTGTGCTCATGCGCTACAGTTTGTTCATGTCGTGTGCATCTCTCTTTGGGGGCTAAGCCTCTGTCCTTAAAAAAAAACCTAGTGACGCTCTGCCACTGTGTATATATTGTGCTCTTCGCACCTAAATAAATTATATTCGACTCATTACATAATGGTACGTACATAATGTCCTGGAGTCTTTTCCATTATTTTTTATAAATGAAGGCACCAAAAGCAGCGCGCGCGACCACGGCACTGTCGATATAAACCTGCTCGCTCACGTTACAGAGTGTCACTTTGGGCTGAACGGTCGCCGGTGCGAGCTTAATTTCCGTCGCGAGGTTTTTTCCTCAGGACGAATGCGGAGAACGCTTCTATCCTGTGGGTTTTAAACACAAATGAAAAAGTTTGCTGTTAGTTGGATAGTTTGTACAGTTCGTTGCGAGAATTGCCCGGCTCTGTGGTGATTACTGCCGGCATCACGGGGATCCTCAGCTTCATCTCCCTCGCGCTGGCGATAGGAACCGAATATTGGTACATAATAGAGGACAAACGATCGAATCAACTGACCCGGAACGGCGCATTCTGGACTCCTGGGAAGGGGTGATGATGGTACGGTAGGACAATACACAATATGTAGCTCCCAACTTGTTACAGAATACTAGCAAAACGGTTATGTTTACACTGGAAGAATTTGATTTTAAAAGACGAGTGATAAACTCTACCATTTATAATGATGAATATGTTTGCGTGAACGAAAAGCAAGGGTGCGTTTTAGTTGCAGATGCGGAACTACTAGAAGTCCCAGGAAGGTTTTCAGAAGCAGAAAAGTATGCAGAGTAAGTAAAGATTTCATTCTCAGGAAGAAAAAATAGGTAATTTCATACTTTCCATAGTATTTTAAAACACTAGCAAAAAACTAGCATTTTAAAGGTTGTCTATTAATGCATGTCTTATGCCTACTACTTTGACTCTCTTCATAATGAGTCTAATTAATCTCACCTTGAAATGAATCCATTTTAATTGACTTTCCTCCATGCAGCTATGCATACTGTGATTGCCATCCTGCTGCCACTCAGTCTTGGTGCTGTTAGTATTTTGGAGGAAATATGTGGCTTATTCCAGCTTCCTCTGGCCCAAAGCAGGTCTCTGCTGGTGATTCTGCCTCATATTTTCTCTTTTGCAGTAAGTTTCAGCCACCTTATTTTCTCCATGTCTATGTTGCATAAATGTTGCCTGTAGTTATGTTACATTATGAATGTGTTGTACCTTCTCATACGGATAATACACATGCATAATGTTACCTGGTTCCTAAAAAATTAGTTATTTAATTAAACGAAAACATTGAGTCTCACCCAAGTATATTTCTTTTCTGAAAACAGAGGATGGGTGCGAGTGTTAAATACATGACAGAAATTGACTTAACTTAAAATAATCACTGTATAGATGATTTTGGGTTTTGAATCAGATAATATAGCAATTCTCTGAAATTAATTTGTGTGGGAAATTTAGTTAATTATTGTTGTATTTTGTCAAAAGCTGTTGGCTGTTTGCCAAGAGAAAGCATAAAAGAAAGTGAGAGGGAAGTGGAATTCATAAATAATTCTACAGTGTGCTTGAGAAGTTGTAGAGGAAACTACTGTAGTCTTTGGATCTGCAGTAAACATATTTATTAAAAAGTCAACCCAATTTTGAAAGATACAATCATGACTAATTCTAAAGGTTGTTTGAGATCCACCTTTCCCTACCATTTCAAAGACACTGGCCACAGCATTCCCCCAAAAAGCATCTGACACAAACAAAGATCTCCTTGTCTCAATATATGAGGAGCAATGTGTATAATCCTTTGCATTTATCACAGCAGTTAATCAGGACCACATGGAAAGTGTTTAACACTGTAAAACTTGGATAATATAGAAACTCGTGAATTACAGTCTGGGCTCTTTCATCTGTAGTCATGCTTGTTTTCTGATACATTCATTTACATTACCTCTCTATTGTCGGAATTTGTCCCATACAAAGAGATGCAAAACAACACATGCCCAGCCAGAGTGTTAAGTTGATTTCAGCCACTCATGCCAGCGTAAATTCAGTATGAGTAAATAATGTATTTAGGTGAAAGGTCACCTCATTCAGCACACTGTCACCATAAAACCTTGAACACAGTAAAATAAAAAACCTTTATGCCATTATAAAGTATAAACCTCCATCTTCCACCGACTGTGTGAAATTTACACACTTCCATTTTCTTGAAATATAGCAAATGAGTTTTCTTTTACTAAAAAGAAGGCATCAGGGCATAATGTTTGACATTTTTATGACAAACATTTTGGTTTCTTGCATCTTTTTTCATATTCATATATTGTAAGGCACATGATCTGTTTAACTCTAGAAATTGGCCCCCAAACCCTAATATTCAATCTGCTTGTTCTGTCTTGTTGCTACTTTTACACTAGAAACAGCATTAATTGTCTCTCCTTATTAAGTAATAAAGTTTATTGGCAATCATGTCTGATGTGGAAAATTCAGCTAATTTTACGTGATTCTGCAGCAACAGATCTGGCAACGGAATGCTTTTAATGGTTGGTTATAATTGTTGCTGGTTGCAGAATCAACAAGACACACCTTGGGTGCTTTTTCTGATGGTAATGTGAGCTGCTCTTCGCCCATATTATTTCAGTTACTTATTTAGCAGTAAACTAGAGGATGCATTACGACCGAATTAAAGATGCTGCATTGGATGTTAACCTCTTATACTCATGAAAATATGTTCAGTATAATTGACTGTTTAGCAGTTTGTTTTAAGGCACATTATACTAATGAAACATGGTAAGTTGTCTCCTGAAATATGTATTGGAAGGGTTCTTATGACATGGCATAATGAGGTGGAGGATTTATGTTGTCAAATCTTATCCAGTTTTGTTCAGTATTTAGTGACCCATGTCATTGCATTATTGGTTGTTTCTAGTGGGTTTACTGAGTCAGTAACTGTGATGGTAGTGTAAAATCCTATATTAGATAGGCTGGAATAATGTTGCTTGGCGACTGTAATCGCATCTGCATGTGGCAATTAAAACTAGAAGTATGATTTTGTAGTGGATTTAGAAAGTATTCAGAGCCCATTCCATCCATTTAAATTCAAAATTCTTTTTTTTTCTACACTAAGTGATACTCAGTATACAACTGCAGATTAGAAACAGAACTTGCAATAGTTATAAAATGTTTATAAAAAGGCAGTTGAGTCCAGTATTCGTGTCTAAGCCTAAGCCTGAAGTGTTCAGGTGTATTTCACAAGAAGTATTCTGGGATTTTCTGCTGTTCTTCTCTACAGATCTTTTCAAACACCATCAGGCTGTAATGAGATCATTAACAGTGGACAGTAATGTGGTTCCTGACTGGGCTTACCTATGGACATTTGTATGTTCTATGGCACTGTTGGTTGTTTTTAGTCTAAGGGTTCTTTTCCTGTTGAAATGCACCATCAGCATTCCAGAGTGCTCTGAAGAAGGTTTTAATATTTCTATTTCGTGCTTCCATGACCCCATGCCAAATGACCCCATAAAGGATTGAGTTTCAAATACTGTAATTCAGTATATGCGTGATAACACATTTGTATAGTTGCTTCTAATAAATGCAAACATATGGACGTTTCTGTGGTAAAAAGTGCTTCATCCCTTTGCCAGAGTTCCATAGCATCTGCAGGAATCCGCAAAATATACACAGAACCAAGGTGTGAAGCTTCATAGCCCATTTATATTCTTGACTGACAAATTTAATTGTAAACAAAACAGTAAATTAAGCAAATTACTCAATTCTGTTCATTAATATTTTTTCTTAGTTTATTAATGTGGATTGATGTCTTTTGCATCAGGTCTGCTGACACTCTCTGGTGTAAGTCTTTACATCAGTTATTCTAAGCAAGCTCTGGAGGAGACAGAGAGGAGAATGGGGCCAGAAGAAAATGGCCCAAATCCACACGCTGCTATTGGTCAATGGGCATAGCCTGGCTCTCTTTCATTCTGGAAGTGATAACTGGTCTTCTCATGTTGATTGCAGCCAAGTTGGCCCAATTAACTCAGTACCAGGAGACTATGGGCCCCATGTTAGACCTGTAAATCCAAAACAGCAATTTAATGGCTAGTAAATGAAAAGTTAATAAGCTGATGTAATATTTAATAATTTGAAATAAATTTAGGTAAAGATCTGAGTCAAAAAGAATACAGTGTTTCCTGTAAACAATGTATGTTTTTTCCCTTTATTACTTAGTGTTTGTTCTCAGTTAAACCTTTTACTATTAATGCTTGTAAAGTATTTCTTCTAGATCTGAGTATATTGTATGAGGTAATAAAGCCAGTGAAGAGCATATTTATGATGAAAAAACTGAAAACCATGACACACTCCTCTATTAGGGTCCACTACATATTTAGCATTTTGTATTTCTGTAATTTGAGGTTGAAGTTGCCTTTACCCAGTGTTTTCCATATATTACACTGTATTTATGATGAAATGGCCTAGGTCCATACATACAGTAGTTTGGTTGGTTAATTTGCTTAGCCAATTTTTTATTTAAAGAATCTTTTAAGGATTGATATAGCTCTTTGAAAACATTTGTACAATAACAATGACTGAATTTGAAGTTTATGAATGAAGGTCTGGTTCTCTTTAATGGATAGGAAGTTGTCTTTCTCTATATTTCCCTGTCAAACAGGATCCCTATTTTAAGAACATGAAACAAATAGAATTCTACACCTCCTACTCCCTTCATCAGCTCACAGGACTCCAGCCAGTATAGTCCAGGCCCCGAGACCAAGAACAAAAAATTTGGTTTCCATGGCAGCCAAGTCCACCTGGTATAGGAAATGGTTGCACTGTGGAAGAGTTGTGAGTGTGCTTGCTAGGCTGGTCTAATTTCTCTGTAAGGTACAGGTCTAGGCTGTTTAATCAGAATCAATTAGAACAGTTAAATGTACATATTGTCTCTGTATGATCTATATATGTTGCTTTTAGGACCTCAAAAAATTGCTAATTTTGTTCAAGGAGTGGTTTCTAGATCTTGTAATCAGTGTTAAAATGTGTTAAATGAATTTCAGGTTAACAATCACAGAAAATAAGCCATTGTCACCAATGTGTTATTTTGGTCAAGTTTAAAATGATTTTGCCCAGAAAACAATGACTAAACTGAACTAAAACTGAGAACAAACAGAACTAATAGCACAGCTTCCAAATCAGTAAACAGGGACATTGCTTTCTGTAGACAAAGGCATGGTTTTAGGGCAAAGAAACAGCTGTCTCTGGCATGATGAAATCAAACACTGATTAAATTGCAAATATCCTTAAGGCACACAGTCGGAATATGACATAGAAATGTGATTGAGTTCACTCTTCAGACAACTGCCAGTAATGAACTGAGCACCACACATTCAGCCCTGGAAAGAGCAGGAGTCTTAAATCCTGATGGCAAATAAGGCTAAGTGTAGCATCAACACATAACTTGTAAAGAAGGCTTGATTACTGATACCTTAGCAATACATTAATATTCAACTTATTAAAACACTATTACATAATGTGTTGCACCACTTTTATTGTTTAAGCCAAATAATCAAACTTATAACTGCCACAGAAACATATTAATCATATCATCGCTATTGGAGCAAAAATACATATATTGAAAAACATTTTAGTATTTGCTTTTTTGAAGGAATTCAAATGATAATTGACTCATTAAGAGTTTAGGTCATTTTGCATAACTGTCCAGCTGTCAGGCACCCTTAGCTCCCAGCTCTTCCACAAAATGCACAAGGATAGTCTAATTGAAGGATTACCAGGTGTTGGTAAAACAAATATTCCCAAAAAATAAGTATGCAGATAAAGGGAGGCACAAATTTCCAAGTTAACAAACTAATATATAAAATTCTACAATAGAAAATGTATAAACTTTTTTGTACTTTTGTTAAAAGCTTTTGTTTTTTTTCTGGGTTTTTAATTCACTCAGCTAACAGAAAACAGTCCTGAATGAACGGTGGAATCATACTAAAGAAACTGAACTCAACATTATTTAGGTATTAGATGGTAATGTCTACATTCATGGCCATTATGTTATCATGTGTGTTACTGTGACTTGTAGCAGCCTTATTTTGACTTCTGCACATGTTTTATAATGAGGCATTAACTCCGTTAGGAAAGACTTCTGTCATTCCTCTTACAGGCTACTTTGTCAGGCTACTGAACAATCAAGCACTCATACTAGATTGTTTAGTGAATTGAATATGCAGAAGGTTGACAGTGCATACTTTTAGCAATGTGGATCTAGTAGCCAAAATTCAGTCAATTGAGAAAATACAATTTTTTATGCAATGTTTTACAAGATGGTAATGCTTGCATTTTAAGGAAGGATAAATGTACCCCCATCAAGAGCAACAGAAAATAGGCAAATAAAAAAAGCTTGCAAAGCTGACAATTTTCAGGTAAAGCATTTACATTTGGCAATAAAATATTGAAAGTGATCGAATGGCTTGAAATAAACTTACAAAGAAACTTCTAGATGTCTTTTTGAAAAGTTTTAGTATTGTATTAAGAGGATGAATTATAAGATAAAAAGGAGCATTTTGTAAGAGGATAAACATCAAAGTAAGCTCACTCTTTTGTAATAGACACTTAACCTTTTTTTTCTGCTCCAGAGCTGAAGTGGCCACGGGTCACCACAGTAAGAGACCACTGAAGGCTGCCCATAAAAGAAAAGTCACCACAAAATTGAACAGAAGATTTAATTCAGGTCAGATGACTTGAGGTTTGCAGTTTTAACATTTTAAGCAGAAAACTTTGAAGAACTGTAGTGCACAGGTTTTAACCTTGCAGACCACACAAGATCTCCAAGCATCCCACTTAAATGAAAAAGTTCTTATTATAAGCTCGTTAGGAGGACATGCTGACATGTCAGAAGCATTCTGTGACGGTTCCAGTTGCAACGCCACAAACACAGAATATTACAATATGGGCGGTTTTCGTCTATTTGCTCACTCATTATAATACAACTTGGTGTAATACGGGTGCTGGCTGCCATGGTGACATTTTGCTATGGAAATGTTCTTTTTTAAAAATACCACTGAACTGAAGCTTTTGCCATTAGTCTGAGAATGTCTTGAGATGAGGCTGGCAGGCCTACTTATTGCAGGGTTTTATTAGTCTTTCTTTTGCCAATTAACAGTCTCCAGTGGCTGCAAGTATGCAGTTTGCTGCAACATGGACTCCATTCTGAACCCTGAGGTCTTCTCTTCTACAACTCAACCATCATAACACCAAAAACCAGTTTCTCCAGTCCATATAAGACATAAGTGAGTCTGAAGTTAATCTCCCCAAATTAGCTTGTCGTGGGCTATGTGCCCATCAACATCATACTCACCAAGATGAATTACGAGCATTTTCTATTGCACGCGGGATGTTTCTGTGAACAATGTGTTAGATTATTGGAATTAAGTCAGTCTTTTATTTTACAGCGCAGAAAAACATTTGTAGGTATCATTACGTTGCCCATCAGGTGGTGCTGCCACCAGAGTGCTTGAGGCACCTGATGGCCCAGGTGATAAAAACCCGCAGCGTTTGGAAAATTTCACCTCTGACCTCGCGGGCTGTAGTCTGACTAAAGAGATAAACCTTGGTAGAACCTACATGCGTCATTTTATTTTGTTTCAAGACCAAGAACAAAGAGGTACTTTATTTTCTTGGTAACGCAAGAAATTTAGTAAATCAAGCTTGCAACCTGCCATTTTCGACGCAGCCGGACCTGTTATGTGTAAGGCAGAAACCGAGACATACCGAAATCCCCCGGAAGCAAGATTCCCACAGCCAGGATGCCAAATTCCCTGGAACGATTCCCTCCGACTTCATGCGGTAACGGCAAGACTCTTGCTTTGAGAAGATGAAATTCTCGAGTTTATCACTAGTCACGCATGGACGACAAATTCCCTCCAAAACTTCCAGAATTGCGAGGATAACGATGGAAGACGAGCGTAACAAAGCTACACAGGACTGTGGAGGACAATAAAAGCAGTACCCACGTAACACGCGGAGACCGAATCTGAACCTCTGAGTTTAGTAACTTAGCATAAATTCACTTAATGCAACGTCTGGGCAAAGTTTCATTGTTTAGCATTATTTAAACCGTGTCTTAGAAGAATATGGTTCATGTGCTTAACGATAGGCTGTTCATTTTGCGCGATCCGCCTCTTCTTCCAAATTCTCTTTACTAATCATCTCGAAACACCTGAATCCAATTCAACTCGGCGTCGCGTACATTCCAAACATTTAGCTTCAGGCTAAATTCCACGCCAGCATTTTGCCTTTGTCTCTAGGACAAAGCTCAGCTGATCTCGTCAACAATACGTGCTGGTTTCACCATAAGTTAGCCGCGTTGTATCGACGCCATTGTCCTTTGTCTTAAGGAGCAACCTCTCCCATTCAAAACTGTAAGCACCTCTTTGTTCCGCCAAGAGATCAAAAGAATTTCACGACGTAGGTACATTACATACTGCACATGCGCGAGACACACACACACACAAAACACACTTCTTATGTAAATATATACCGTTTGTTGTTGATTGCTTAGTTGTTTTTAGGAATTAGTGTTAATAAATGTTTCATTTATTTCACCCAGTTGTGATTTCATTATCAGGATTAAATACCTTCAGAACGTTATACATTATCTTTTAGTGAGAATTTGAGGTAATGCTTTTGATTGAATTAAAAATTTATTTTATGAGACTGATAAATTTTATATAACTTTGATGAACTATAGTAGACATTGGCAAACCTACACATTGTAATCTTGCATTGTCTGATTCATCAATTTAATCAAGGCCAAATACCAGGACATGAATTAGTTAAAAACACTGAATATTCAAGCAACTAGAACTTTGAAACAGACCTAAGGATGACAACTGTTAGATTCAAAAGTCTGCGCATCAGCCTGCGTACTCTAAAGTGCGACTTATTGACGCTAAGCGCATGTCTTTTTAAGGTCCATACCTCAGATGAAATACAAGATTCCAGTCGACAGTACTGTTTTGGATTTTTAGAAATATTAATTTGCCCTTTTTCTTTCATTGAAGCAATATGTTTTGCCATGAAATGTTCATTGTTCTGCTCACTGGCAACTTTCTTAGAACTTGCTGAAAGAGTTTTTGCATGTATTTTTATTGCATGTATTTCCAGTTAGGAACAAAGTGGCAGATGGTGGCATAACAGTTAGTGCTATCTCCGTGATCAGAAGGTTGTCAGTTCAATCCCAGACTAGTAAGGGTCACCCACTGAGGTACACATGAGTATGGTACCATCCCCAAGCACTGCACCCATGGCCATGTTGGCTGCCCGCTGCTCCTTCAAGGATCGGTCAAATGCAGATGTCACTGCCAAGCTGCTGTGGTGCACTGTGTGCTGTGCTGTGGTGTGTTCACAATGGCAAATTACTCACTTTCACTCAGTGTGGTCACTATTATCAGAAGACACATCACCGTCAAAAAGAGGTAACATCTATCTTGATCTGTCCATGCTATTTTACTTTGTCTCCTATTTATTTTTCTACTGTTTATGTGGATTAGTCCTTGCTTTTGCATTCGTATTATTCTATGTATTCTAGCCTCATTATCTACCTAATTGTAAGCAAAGAGTTGTTGGATGCCTTACCAAAAGCTTCCAACTAAAGAGTAAATAGGGTAAAATAAACCAACCCAAGTTTAAGACTACTTTTAGACCAAGTATCTTTTATTTAAAATTTTTACAAAAAAAGAGTCAAAGCACTTCTAGAGCATTATTTCTAGAACAGTTTTAGTTTTTATTTTTATTTTCACTACCATTATTTTAAACCAGGAAAAGATCCTATTGAGATCGTAGAGATCTCTTTACAAGGAGTCCTGGCAGTGGTTCATTCATTGCCAAATGTTTTTAAATACCAAGCAACCACCACATTTTAAAACAGTATTTAATGTTTTATTTAAGGTATCATTTAGAAACATTAGTGCATGTTATGACAGTACATGAATGAATTCTCGCCTGAAAGAAGATCTCCTAATAAGACTCATGTTCCCTAAGGAAGCTTAAAGAAAAAATATTTAAAAGTGTTATTTAAAATAAGACTGATCTGTCTAAGTGAAGCTTAAAATGCTATTCTTCCTTTTGATCAGTATATTGTAGAACCCTTTGGTATGAGAAAATAGTTTGTGGATCATACTTTTGGTTTTATTTGCCTCTCATTGACTTTAAATTATATTCTTTGGCCTACAAATTGTGCTTTCTTTATAGCCAGCTGAGTATCCTTCTCATTTATATCCAAATGCCACACAGCTCTCACAGTGCCACCAACATGAGGGAACATGAGCACGCGTACTCCCTGACCCAGAGCTCCCACGTCCTGCTCCCTCACTTCTCCCATCAGCTCACAGAACTCAGTCGAGCTGTCTAGGGTCTCGTAGTCTAAAGTTGCATAATGTTGGTTTCACGGTAAGGTCCATGGCGGTATAGAGGAGGGCTGCACTGTGTTGTGAGCCAGGGTAAACCCAAAACATTTATATCATTGTGATTTTCTTATTTTTAAATATTAGATTGTCTTCTTGTTCATTAGATTTACATTCCTTTTACAATACTTCAAAAGTTTGAGTTTTCAAAAGTTTAACTAATTAAAGCAGTTTTTAAAAGATAGTAAAATGTGCAAGTTTAAAAAATGGTTGAATTATTTGATATTGATTTACATAGTGATCAAAGAAAATCACTATGTACATTTCAATAACACAGTTGAATAAAAGCTTTTTAAAAATTGACTCCTTTCCTGATTGTCAGTGCTTGGTTCTGTTGAAAATTGAACTGTATCAGTTTGAAAATGTTAGCAGTAATCTTAGTAGAAATAGATTCAAGATTCCTTATTTGTCACATACATATGCAAGTACATGTAGTGAAATGCACTCATTCCTAATACAAGCAAATTTAAACAAAACCTAATTTTTAATAGATCATTAGAATAAAAGAGCAGTATAATGTAAACATATTACTGCCTAGCTGTAACATGTTTGTATTAAACACAAGTTAAATGAAACAGACTGGAGTACAACACCTTCAGCAAAGCTCCTGGCATTCCTATGGTCCTCTTCCAGTCTACCAATCATGTCCGATATGGCAATCTTACCAGCTGCTGCTAGAATTCCTGACTGGCGCATTCCACCACCCAGTGCTTTACGCACGTGTTGCCTTCTGTATGAAATCTCTGGATCCACCAAGCATGGTGCCGACAGGTGCCCCCAATCCCTGCCAACAACAGTAGCCCAGTTGACCATGAATGTAAATTTTCTCTCTTTTTTGTCACAAGCAAAAACAGAAAACATAATCAACACCAGAAAATAAAGAAGCAATAACTGCCTCTCTTGTCCAAGACAATTTGAGCCCATCAAACAGGGCCATTTCTGCTGAGCATTTTTATCCAGACACCCCACCGTAGTAACATTGTGGGCAGTTATACACAAAGTTAGGGCGTTTCGCCCCAGGATTGGAAGTTGTCGGCGCTTTTAATGCTGGACCAGTAAAGGGATCACTGAGATACTCATGAGCCAGCTCTGCTCCCTCAGGCACTGCCTATGTCAGCTGCCCACTGCTCCTTCACAGATGGGTAAAATCCAGAGGTCAAATTTCTTGTAGCACTGTGTGGTATGGTGTGTTCACAATGATAAATAATCGCTCACTCTTTAAAAATTTAATAAGCATACTACTGCTCTAAAACTGGAAATGTTTATAACTAAAACTAAAAATATTCAGTCCAAACAGTTGTTAATCACAGGACTTGTAAAGTAGCCACAAAATAATGAACATGTTTTATGTGAAAATACAAAAACAATTTAGTATGCATCTGTTAGCAATTTCTATTATTATATTTCATTGGATGGCTTTCAGTGTCTGGAAAGTGTTAAAAAAAAAAGTGCTCATTTCCCTGAAGATAGAAACAAGTCCTCTAATTCAAATGCAAATATGCTCATTGATATCATGGGTCTGGATTGTGTTAAACTGAAAGTGATTGCGTTTACTTCAATAAGGCAACCCTGCATGTGAGCAATGAACTGAACATCAGTGTAGGACTCCTTTTGGAGAACAAGCAAGCAGTCTCAAAACCCGGATGACAGCAAATAATTACACAGTTGCTGGTAGCAGGCAGATTGGATATTGTAAAGAACAGCAGTTTGATTACATGGACAACAGCAAAAAGACTAAAAGGTTACATAACATCAAACACCACTTTGATGCAGGTTCAACTTCATGAAAATTAGTTAAAAAAAATTAACTTAGATAGTCAGAAGCTGCATTTAACACACAACCTGTTTTTGTTAAAATTTGTTATTTTTATTTTCCATTTCCAAATTTCAGCATTTAGCAGATATTCTTATCAATCTTCCGGGAGCAACTTTGGTTTTTCCTAACCACCAGACCTAACCCTAGACTTAGCTCCCAACCATAACTCTGCTAGCCCACCCTTAAAATATCAGATGTTTAGACCTTATATTAACGAAGAAAATGCATAGAAGAAAATGACAGTGTATCACTGATTGAATAAATAAGATTTAACTCTATCCTGAATAGAAACATACAGTAAACATGTAATAAACAATAAGTCAAGACAGTCATGCATCAAGACATATGGATGTTTGTCCACTTCAGAAGTGCATTAAAGGGGTAATTTGGTATCATGTCAATAAGAGTAAGACCCTACCTTTGACAGACACACACTAACGCTATGGCAGTGCTGGATAATGGTTGAAGGATTTACTCCCAGAGCCACGGCTGCGTTCATTATTCTGGCCCCATCCATGTGTACAGCAAGCCCATATTTATCTGCTAGGGAACGTAGCTGACAAAGACAAGAAACACAAATGTTGCAGGTCAGACCACCTCACATATTACAAACGCATGTGCATGGCTTAGCAAAAAAAAAGTCTTTATTACTCATGCCCATTTCAGAGATGTTCTACACTGTACCAAAAAGGCCATTAGAAATTGGTAGTATAATAGCAGGGCGTTTCACCTCTGTTATCAAGGTCACTTGCTCAATTCTGGACCTGAAAAAGGTACCACTGAGGTACAAGTGAGCAAGATACTGTCCACTGCACTGCTCCCCGACCGCTGCCCATGTCAGCTGCTCACTGCTTTTTCATGGATGGTTCAAATGCAGAGATCACATTTAGTTGTGGTGCACTGTGTGCTGTGCTGTGGTGTATTCACAATGACAAATAATCTCTCACTTTCACTTAAAAATAGCACATAAGTGTACCGCTTGACACTTTCATTCTTCATATAAACACAAACTGTGTTAAACATTAAAACGGGTACACAGACATCTCAAGTCTCCCGGAAGTTCTGGGAGTCTCCCGCATATTGATAGCGGCTCCCTGATGCTCGCTAATTGAATAAAATATCCCGAAACTAGAGCAAGAATAAGAGCCTGCACGCCGAGACAGCAGCGCAAAAACAAGCAAGACTTGAGAGAACTGTGAACGACATGAAGGAATGGGGAGAGGAGAGAACGTGGGCGATGTGTGATCACTGGCGCCTCACGTGAGTCTGCGGTTAGATAAAGGCATCCTGATTGGTTTACTTAGCAAAATAAGCCAATCAGATTGCAACGCGGGCGTGGGCGTGCGGGCGCGGGGGTGCCCTCTCTGAAATGAGTTTTGCAGGTTGGGGATGCCTGGGGTACTCTATAATTTTTAAAATAAAAAGTCTTTCATTGTCATGTTAACATGTTTAATGCTAAGATCAATATTCTAATGCTCAATACAATAATATACATGTGATCATGATCTAAATACAACACATATCATGATTTATAGACTTGCACATTTACAAGACAAGACAGTAATGAGTACAGTTATAGGGTTGCCATGTCTAATTAGTAGCAATTTAACTAAAATTTACGTTAAGATTAAACTTTATCTTAATTCTTACTAGAAGATAAAACCTAATACCAAACCTCCTGCAAAAAGGAGAGAGGCAGAATGCGTCCACCCATGATGTTGTGTGTGTTTTCTACACAGACTAGACGAGAGCGAGGATAGTGATAATCAGGGTAGCCATGACGGATCTTTGATTCCAGCTGGTCCAGGTTAAAGGTTCCATTAGGCAGAGTAGTTAACGTAGTGGAGTGAACACCAGCAACCTATGAACCAAAAGCATCAGAATGTGTATTTCAGCACTGAAACTGAACCAAATCAGAAAAAGGTGTACATCAGTCACACAATGTCAGTACTCAATCTAAAATCTTTCATACCCAAAAGAACTCCTGATTGAAGTCATAAAGATCAGAGGTTTGCACAGTGGCGTGAAATCACGTCTACAAATGGATAAATAATAGTAAGACTGAATTTCATATATGGAGATATACAGTCTGAATGTATACCTGCGCACTCCCTCCCTGCTCGTAGACATGCACATGAGAGAGATCGCCTATAATCATCTCATCGCCTCTTTCCCTGCAGTGTACCATGACTGTGAGACACAAGGAGTGAGAAATCAAAAACCTGAGAAAGCATATTTTATCTATATAAAGCAAGCATCATTAACACTTTTTCCATTTTAATCTTAATCATATACTTGCACTGGAAAGTTTTCACAGTAAACACTTCATGTTTGGTTGTGTCATAATATTATCAAACATCAAATGTTCCTACACAGAAGTAACCCCTAGATGCAAAATTTAAGAGGTAAATATTTCCTCAGTCCACAGGGCCGTGGTGTAGTTTAAGTAGTGGTGTGAATAGTGGAAACATTTTACTTGTGATATACAAATGTCACTGTTTGTCAATTTGTCAAAGTTGAGAAACGTGAGATTGTAGGGATTAGACACTGATTGTTTGTTGCAAGCAACTTTCTACTAGAAGTTCCCTTGCCAGAAATTCAGATTGCAAATTTTAAATCATTTACAGGTAAATTTAGTTTAGTGTTCCAGTCATTTTATGTCAGCTCCAAACAGAATGTGTTCAGATAACTAAGAACTGTCTATGTTTAAAGTATGCTTTATATACACTGCACCTCATCGTCTTTTCTACCATAGGACAATCTGCAGTAAATAGTTCCTAATACAACTGTTGGTTCCAGACACCCCCAGACGTCTTACCAGCAATCAGATTGCTCTCATGGTTCCTGTAGACAAACAAGGTTGCTTCCATACCAAAACGCCAGCTGCTATTCTCTGAGCTCAGTAAACACAGTGTTGTTTCGAACTTTTCTCCTCTCCTTTCAGATAGAACAAAATGTAAATGCTATGCTTTATTACTCTCTGTCAAAAGTAATGCAGCTTAAGGGCAGTTCTTACCATCACATGGGCAATTCCATTTATCGCTCTGGTACATGTCACCAATTGCTGATTCAAAATATGTAGCTGGTTTTAAGGTAATGTTGTTCTAAGATGTTAAGTTCTCTAATAAATACCTGAAACTAGAGCTGGGCGAGATGAACAAAAACATTATCACGATTTTTGCACATCGAGCCTGGATAATTATCACAATATATTGTCATATTGTGGTTTTTTTAATTTATACAGACTGAATGAACGTTAAATAATCAACAATATTAAACAAATAATTTTCAACAAATTTCTACTTAAAGTGCTCTGTGCACTGCACTTTTTTCGCTGAAGGCGCTTAGCACTCATAGGATTTGTTTTAAAAATAGCCGCTGCCGAAGAACGGCAAAAGAGTCAGCCAACACCTCACTTCCAGAGCGCCGGTGCTTGTTGTTGCTAAGTTACGAAAAGCCCCATCGGTACTTTCTACATTTGTGACATTTTGCATTATATTTTTTTTTCCCAGGCGATGTAGTTAAGGCGACGATTTGCGCTGGTCAAATAAGTGGAAACCGCATTACCGCTTTATTCACCAACGCTACGCCCTGGTTACCGACATTTTTTTTAGAGCCGACATACTTAACGCCACGCGATTTGCGCGCAAGAGGGGCGCTACTAGGTTTTTACGACAGGGGGCTTAGCCTCAAGAGATGCAATACGATATGAACAAAACGAAGCGATGAGCACAAAATTTCTGCCAAACAGAAAACAAAGACTGAGAAATTCTTTTCAACTTTTTTGGACAGATTAAACATCTTAGGCCACCAATAGATTTGTTGTTTTATTTCAGTCTGTTAAACTAAGCTAAAACAAGTGACAGAAATCAACATTATGCTAACAATTTAACTTAGTGTGCTAACCAGGTTTTTATTTATCAAAATGGGGAGCACCTGGTTCATAAATTACATGGGACTCTCTGCTGTTAGCTGGAGCTAACTAATTGTTACTACCAGCAGTGATGAAGACTTACTTTCTTGAAAAACTTGTGTCTAGCTATGTTGTCTTGCTGTGTGCAGCATGTACGCTAGTGTGTCCGCAGGTGTAGCTGCAGCGGCGTGTTAAGTAGCAGTGAAAACGTGGACTGGATTTTCAGTAATGTGGGCGTTCCCTGTGAACAACTGGAACGGATTGGATAACGAAGCACTGACGCTACCTTAACACTGTGAAGTGAAAGGAACCAACAGATTTATGATCATATTCAAGTGAATAGTGACAGGTTTATATTATTATTTATTTAAACTCATATTCCTGCGTCTTTATATTGTATTTGTCTGCAATTTTTGTTAAAAAAAAAAAAAAAAAAAGAATAAGTAAAAAAAAAACTTTAAAAAACCCACCAAATTATTTAGGGGGGGCTTAAGAATATTTTAGGGAGGCTTCAGCCTCCCTAAAATAGGCCTAACGACGCCACTGTACAGTGGACTATAGAACAATCATATGAAGTTGAAAACGGGCATATTTACAATCGAGTTCTTAAATTAAGAATAAACATAGACCAATACAGTAGGCTAATAATAATAAACATAGGTACCTAAACAAACATGCACAGTAGTGTTTTGTACGTCATCACTCTTCATCCATTACAGTCTGGATAATCTGTGCTCTTTTCAGTTTTGCAGTCTCTGCAAATTCATCAATGGCCAGGTTGCAGGTCTTTTGCTATTTAAAGCAGTGAAAAAGCATTTCACTTAAAAAATGTTTGCATTATATATTGTGGCTTCTTGTCCTTCTTATACTTCTTAAACTTTTTTTAAAAAAACCCACCAAATTATTTAGGGGGGCTTAAGAATATTTCAGGGAGGCTTCAGCCGCCCTAAAATAGGCCTAACGACGCCACTGCGGGTGCGCTTGTGGACGCTGCTGCTACGCAAGCAATGTACTGACTGTACTCGCGCACATACTTTTTGTTAATCTTGAGGACTCCAACAGGCGGCAGTGTTCACCGTAAAAGCGTCCAGTCCGTCGTTAAGTGACAGATAGCGGTGTGCGATACTGCAAGATTTGGTATCGATCCGACACCAAGTAAAACAGGGTCAGTATCGTACCGACACCGATACCGATACTTTTTAATAATTAAGGTGGATGTATCATCAAATTGCTAAATCTGAATGAATTTTCATGACGTTTAAGTGTTTTTGTGAGTTTTCCTTTGGATTATTATTTAATTAAAAACCCGGACAGAATTTGAGTTTCTAGGTAAACAGAAAATGCTTTATCATAATAAAAGTTGTTGCACCGAAACAATAGAACAGAAACAAAACTATTTTTCCACATCCATTAAATTCTTCTTAAATGCTTAAATAAAGAGTTCACAAAATTATCACTCGAGAACAAAATAAAACAAATTCTTTTTTTCAGGTAGAGTGTTCAGCAACTACAATGCAAAAATTAAATTGAAATTCTCCCTTCATTGCAATTTCTTTTCTTCTAATTGTTTTTCTTAAATAAACAAAGTGTACAAAATGATTACTCCACAAAAAATACTAAAAAACACTTAAATTCTTTTTTTCAAGTAGAATGCGTATTCAGGAAATACAATACAAAAATAAAACAAAATTTCACCTTTTCAATTCACTTCTTTCCTGGCTTTGAAAACAAATTCTCTTTCTCAGGTAGAGTGTTCAGCAACTACAATACAAAAATAATACAAAATTGCTCCTTTCAGAGCACTTCTTTACTGGCTTTGAATTTTATTATTTAAAAAAAAACCTGTTTGTGAAAAAACAATAAATAAGGTGTAAATAACTAAACAACGCCCGAAGCCTCTCCGACACTCTCTCCGTTTCTGTAGCTCTGCATTTTCTTTCGTATGGTTTTTCATATGTTTATATAAATTTGTTGTGTTACCGCTGTATCTTACGGCCTTTTTACAAATTACACAACTTGCAGTTGTTTCATTTTCGGAATGAAAACAGAACCAAACGGCGCTCATTTTCCTCTCTGCCATTACTCTCTCCTCCGTGTCTGTCGTGTGTGAGTGCTGCTGGCCGCTCGTTTGCCTGGCGCTGCTAAGTCACGTGACAGTTCAACATCAAGCGGGGGAGGGGGATTAAAGTCACAGCGGCAGTTACACAAACACAGCACATGTGTCTGCCCAGCGCCACTGAGTCACGTTGATGTGTGAGGAGCAATATTTCTACCGGCAAGTTTACTTTAGGTTTGGACATGACACTGAAAGTAGAAGAGCGAAAGTATCAATCCCATCGTGCTAGTATCGATCCGATACCGACGCCAACTTGGTATCGATACTATTGATATTTTGGATCGATCCACCCACCACTAGTGACAGAAGAATAGAAAGGAGTAGAATGCGGCAGTGCGAGAAAACATTTTGCTGTGAAATGAGGGAAAAAATATAAAAAATTATTTGCATTCGAATGTTTCATAGGTGAAAAAAAGACTGCAAAACCGTTCAGCCATGTTGATGGTAAACAACGATGCTGACGTCACGTGGCTAAACTTTAACATACAGCTGCCCCAATTACTGCTGGTACTGCAACTCTCGTAAATATATGACATGCTCAGCAGACGTGTCAAGCCATGATGCGTACGCACAAGCGCTCTGAATGTGAAGTGTATCTCGGCATGCGACCTCTTCGCTAATGTTTACCACGCGGTTTCTTCGTGTGCTATGGGCAAATCTGCATCGTTGGCCGCGATTGGCTGTTGTGCTGGCGTTATGCCAAGCTACATGATTGGCCAAAGATACTGTCTATCTCAAGGCGCTGTCACCTAGTGGACAAACAAGTATGATCGAATTTTATAGCTTACGCTTATCATCGTTATTGTCATCACATTTTTCTCGATAAAATATCAAGATCGCTTTATCGCCCAGCACTACCTGAAACCCACTGAACCGTTGACTTAAAAATGAATATTAAAATGTATTGCCCCTTACATTTAACTTTTATTTTAATTCAATATCTTCACTCTTTTTTATACTCTTGTTTCTCCTGTACCACTATTTTGTCACATTTTTCTGGTACATTCCCAAACTGTCATTTTTTAAACAAAGCTAACAATTTCCCATTGACTTCAGTCATTTACAATCAATTATCTAACTTTGTAGCTTTTTCACTTTTAACCCTTTATTCTATAAATATTTTCATACTGTTTTTACTTTTGATTTTAATTAATCTTATTTTACACCGAAAGTAGGCCTGTAAGGTGTGATTGAGAGTGTGATTGTGTGAGTGTGTGTGCTCTGCAGTGTGTTGGCACCTGCCCAGAGTTGGACCCCGCCTTGCGACACTAGTTCATTGGATAATGAATGAATTAATGAAAACATATTGAATCACCTCTTTGTGATAACATCTACGTAAATTAACTTGCCTTAACTTTGACCCTTTACAGTAACTTCTCCATGATTATGGAATAGTTCAATGAATGTTTTTAAATTCAGGCTGAAACACACTTTTTTGCATGGCTTTCAATTTATGATGGTTATTTTTTAAGCGGCACCTGTGATGCATTGCTTTATTGTGCATGCCAAATCTTCTTTGACAGAGTTGGTTGTTATTGTACTGTACTTATAGCAGGAAATACACATGCATGTACTGCCCTTTGGCATACATGGGAGTGTTTTGAAATGTTCTTTACAACTTGCCTTCCCTATAAACAGGCTATCTCTACTGTCCCGTCACAGACGGGTTTGGAGCCCCCTGCTGACCATAGGATGTACAGCTGACTACTGACGCATACCAATAAAGAATAACAGACAAGCATTCATTCAGCAACTGCGGTGGTAAATGTGCATAGTTAGTGCAATTTCTAACCATTAACTGTAGGGTCTTCTCCCAGCACATCGTCGCCGACCTCGGCTTGTGCTATGGCTTGGCGCATCGCGGCTCCCGGTTTTGTGACCGTGTCGCTGCGCAGATCCACAGTGCGAACCGGAACCGAGTCCACACTTTTGTCTGCACTCTTTGGAGTTTTGTAGTAAAATCGGACGAGATCCACCGCCAAAAAGCGACGTAAACAAGAACATTTATTCCATCGTGCAAATGCACGTAGTGATGCCGCTACAACTTTTGAAGTCATATTTCAGATCTCCTCTGTAATTCTTACGGAGAAGGTGTGGGGGAGAGGGATAGATCTCTCCTATAGCTCTCAGCGAACTGTGGAGTCATTATGTCCAGCAAACATTAACGGGATCTGTTGCAAACGAAGGCATGCATAATCTATCACCGATTTTATCTAGATGTATTTCTACGTTATAGCCAGCAGTATGTTAACGTTACATCTGTTGTTACAATTTAAGTTAAATTCTTCAATTATATTTACAAATTTGACTTGAGCTGCCAATACTAAGTAAGTTAAAATGTGCATTAAAATATGCATAAATCTATCTAGAGACACCAAATCCCCAAATGAAAACACATTTATTCAGTTTTATGGCTTGATGGGGACACTGGACCAGTCCCCATAAGGAAAAATAATATTATAGGAAATGTCCGTTTTTTATTTGAGAAACTAAAAGAGATCAAATATTTGCTTTTGACTATACTAAGGTTGGGGTTATCGTTAGGTGTACAGTAGCTGTTGAACCCTGACAAATCTTAACTTTTCATATCTTGTAGGAGACAGGCACATCCTCAGTCATGTCCTAGGTGCTAGGGTTGAGTAAACCTGAATCCGTGCAGAGCACTCGGCTTTTAAGGAGTGTGTTAAAAATTTATTAACACAGGGTGACCAGACGTCTTGTTTTCCTCTTTTTGAGACCTGGAAATTGCGTCCGGCCGGGGTCTTAGAATTGTCCGGGATCTGTAAATGTAAATTACAGCGACGAAGCGTCTATCTTTACACTTTGACACCGTTTTTGACTATTTAAATCAAATAACTCTAATGGCGGCCGCGTCCCAAACCACTGGCAGCTCGCAGATTTGGACGCAACCTGTGCGTCTTCTAGGGCTGGGAGTCGCTTTCATAAAGAACCGATTTCTCGATTCAAGGAAGCTAAGAACTAAGAATCGACTCCAGTCAAGTATCCAGCAGTTCACCAAGTAACATTACAAACTAAATTCCCATTTCACCATAAATATTCAAATGAAGACGCAGTACAGCGTGATGTCTCTCTGCATGACTATAAAATCATGTAGAACGATATTTTTAATGTTCCAGTGCAGTGTAGTTTTCAATTAGTCACGAATTTAACATGGTTAAAGCGAATCAATACTGGTTAGAATATAAAAACATATTCAAGATTAAAAAGTTATTTGTTACGTAGTTATACAAGAATAACATAGTAGTGAAAGGTAAACTTGTTCTAGTTCAGTACTGTTTAAGTAATATTTAATTAGGTAAGCACAGATATTAAATAAAATTAAACATTGATCTATGTTTATATGAAAAATACCCCCCCTACAAAAGTTATATATAATCAATTTATTAAAGTTACACAAATATAAAATTATGATTACATATAGCATATTTAGTAAATGAATTAACTGGAAACAGTCACATCTATGTATCATTCGTTCACTCGATTTTCAAAACCCAAATAAAAAAAAAAGGTTTCGATAAAAAATAAAACACTGTGAGACATCTCCACTGGATGTAGAATGAGCTGCAGCAGCATTTTAGAATGCCATATCCACAGTTATTTTGGTGAAAGTAACTCAAAAGTAATGCAGAAGTGGTGTAAGAGTACAAGTACCAGTAACATTGTATTGTAACCAATAACTTTGAAATAACAAATATATATATCTGGTCACCCTATAGTTGGCCAATTTTTAGGTCAATGTTGCCCTTTGTGTGTGTGTGTGTTTGTCTGGTCACCCAAATTAATACAAACATGAACAATTTACCTACTGACGTATTCATTTATGTTGATTTTTTTATTTGTTATGTTAAGACCTTATTGGGAATAAAATGAGTTGTAACTGCCCATTTGCAGCTGTAAAACATAAAACTAATTGTTCATCTTTTCTCCATTCATGTCTTTTTCTAAAGTTCCCTTTATATAATTTATATTTACGCACATAGGACATTAATTCCACAGAATTTCTCTTTGCGTTGCCTTTTCATATACAGTTATTATTTGTCATTCATTCATTCATCATCCGAACCGCGTAATCCCAACTGGGGTGGCGCGAGGAGCGGAGCCTATCCGCAAAGCGGGGAACACCACCGTAGGGCACACATACAATCACATTCACTTTCACACCTTACGGTGCCAATTTAGAGTCGCCAGTCAGCCTCTACTACATGCCTTTGGACTTAGGAAACCCACGCGAACACGGGGAGAGCATGCAAACTCCACACAGAAAGGCCCCACGGCCGACCCGGGGACCTTCTCGCTGTGAGGTGACGCATATTCACTATAAGACAGAGGATCTGGCAACCATGTCTCTGGCGTCTCTGTCCACACGATGGCGCCCTCCACCCATATCAGCCGCTTACAGCGTATCTCTTGCTGTTCTGCCACAGCAAGGTTTGACTAATTCCGTGCTTTAAAACATATTTTAAGTTTTTCTTTGGCGTCTAAGGTTACACAAGCATTTGCACATAATCATGATTTACTGTCTTGTTTCAAAATACAAAATCGTTATTGCTATACATATGTAAAGTAACGGCATGATGGTAAGTTTATTTAAATACATAATGCTTTTAGCTTTTATGTTTGTTTTTTTTATTTGCAGTTTTCATAGGAGGATTAGGTTAAAACTGACATGTCATGACAACAGAGATCTGATAACATATGATGATTGTACGCAGGAGTTGGGCTGCAAAAATAGGGCAAAAGATTTTTGTTGACTGATGCAGAGCCGCCTAGTTAGCATGCTCCTTAAATGCCTCCATTTGGAATCCGTCAGTCACACTTAATTATTTGTCCTCCTTGTCACATTACTTCAAATAGACAGTCACATCACGGTCATGTGTCAGCACAACACAGCTCTGTAATGTTACCCTGCTCTCTGGTGTCATATTTAAATAGTTGAAGTAATGAACTCTTATTTATAACCATTTTGCCCAGACAGTCAGACCTGCCCTCCCGATGCTGTGATGTCATGCAGGCCAGAGTGGAGGTTTCCAGGCCTTTCCTGGCTCTGTTTACTGTGGCCACTCTGTCAAGCTGACTCTAATAAAAGCCTGCAGGAGGTGTCAGGCTAAAACAGAAGAGAACAGCTGCCCAGGTTTCCAGTAAGGGGCCTGTAGGGGGGATGGGGTTGGGACGGGTGTGTCACTTGGCATCCTGTGCTCACATTGTATTCTAATGAGCGCATTTGTCCCACTGGCTCTGTGCCATGGCCAAGCTCTTCTTGGCCGTGACTCTGGAGTATGGACGTGACCCAGAAGTGCTGCAAAAAGCTTTGATGGCTTTTTGCGTTGGTGTAGTGCACAATACTATTTGGATATATTTAGCTGTGAGCTAACTTTTCTTATGAGGTGATATGAGCAGGAGTTGTAATGTGAGCTAAAACAATAAACACTCATAAAAATACCAAACTGTACCACCTTGACCATCATTGGTATCTTTTGTGCCTCCTTTTAAGGAACAAATTGTACCTTACATCTCTGAATATTCAAACATTACAATTTTGTACCTAAAGATAAAATAAGGATATTTTGTGTTTTTAAGGGAATAGTGAAATATATCTGAACTGTTGTTTGCTCAGTGCCAATTGTTCTGCTTGACACTATCTCAAAAATGTGTCAGTGTGGGTTTGATAAGCACTTTGTTTTCTGTTCATAAAATGCGCCATAAATGTGCTATATGTGCTTTTTTTGTAGTAAGGGCTGAAAAAGTGGCCCTGTTGTGAAAGCGGTCACTGCAGTGCAGTAAGGGGGTGGGGGGTTACTGGAAGTCGTTTTGAAAGCTTCCCTTCACGATTCAGTTTTATGCTGCAGCAAGATTCTCCTCACTGATTATACTGCATATTTTTCTAACCAAAACTATGCGTATAGACTGTATGTTATTGTACATGTGGGATATTTACTTTGGAGAGATATTTACTTTAGACTGTTTTTAAGGCCAAATGAAAGCAATGTTTGTGCCATTTGTTCATACTTACGAACTGGCTGTAGAAAGTCTTTGTATATGCTAGATTAGTTTTTTCAGTAGCAGAAAATCCATAACACAGCAGATATTAGAACTGATAACCTAGGCCCCTGTAAAATGATACATCCAATATAGCTGGTACAGGTTGTAAGAATTATTTTGATATTTTAAAATTGTATCTTGCCTGCCTCTATGCTAAATAGACATTTCGCTTGTCGAATGCATCATTTCCCAGTTAACCAAGTTAAAAATAAAGCAGATGAGCTAGAGCATTCTGATATGCTCATGAAACAACTTAGGCCAGAATCTAATAGTTCTGTTTTGGTAGACATATACCTGTCTTCTTAACTGTCTTCTTAACTTCTTAAGACTTTCTGTAATAAGTTTCACTATAGAAATAAAGTTGTCCTTTTTTTGCATAGTAAAGAGTCTCTTCTTACTCTCAGTGAACCACATAACATAACCAAATATTATTTAGACAGGCATTTCTCAACCCACAATTCTTGGAGCCCAGTTTTCTGCCCAACTGTGGTATTTTCTGCCCAGGACCTACACCATGACCTCCTGACCATCAATGATGAGCTGCTCAGATAATCAGTTGCATTAGTTGTATTGTGTTTGGGAAAACCTGAAGGCATCCACTAAATTCTCTAAACATACACACTATAAATACTGTGCTGTTAAGTATTGATTAATATGGTTCAAATACAGAGTTCACATACTGAAACATAGATACAAGCTGATGGGTTTTCGTAATTGATTGACATTAATTGATCTTTATGATTGATATAATAAATTCTGACAGTTTGCAAAAGGTATATTGACTGTTAATTGATAATATATTGATACATGATATAATATATTATACAGTGAAAATATCACTACCCTCGTTAAAGAAACAAACAGC
>JAVGVS010000021.1:245800-530800 GCA_032718565.1 Distichodus sexfasciatus | reverse complement strand
GAAGTGGAGAACCATAAAGCATTGAGCAGGAGGCGGGAGAGGAGGGGGTTTGTTCGTTGGCTGCTTTGCTTTTAAACTTAATGCTGCTATCCCTCTGACTGATTTCAATGCCACGACACAATGCAAGTGACATTCTGTGCATTTGTGCTGAGCCCTGCAAAGCTTTAATAAATGTCATGAAATGTGACATTCTATAGCAAAAAAGGTATGCCTCAAGATTTGGAAGAATGACCAGTGTTCCGAAGGAAAATATTTCTCCAAATCAAAAATTGAATGAATCACTACAGATTTTCCATTTTATGATAACTTTTTGCTTATATATTTCAAAGCTTGCTGCATTATTTTGATAGAGAAAGATGATTATTAGCATGCAACCTTGTGATTTTTACAGACTGTTTTCTCAAAACATAATTGTTCTAGCGTTTCCATTTTCCGTTAGTCTGTGACACTGAGGGCAATGCCACATCAAATAAACATTTCCACGCAAAACCAGAAGAAGCAGAGTATTCTACCCTTAAAGGATATTGCTCTATTATGTAACAATCAAAATATTTTACTTTACAGAGATCTTTCTGCTATATGGCCAGAAGGTTGTTTTTGGGAACTAAAATATGCCCAAATGACTTCTTAAGTAAGAACAAAACAAAGAATCAGATATGTTATTATATACCTTGAATAGTACAGTTTTAGGTTACTACTGAGAATGCCCAAATCAATTAAATAAAATGTGAGACCAAAGAATGATTGGGCAGATTATGATAAATATAGCAACTATGAGTGTAACATAATCTTATATAATATGGAAAAGTTGACTAAACACCTCCAGGTTTTAAAAATACATTTCAACCTAAAGTTTCCAAAGTGCTATAAATTAGGTTTTTTAATGTTTTGAATCCAACAACATTTCTTTGCAGTAAAACATCTCTTTGCAACATAGATATGAACTTAATCTATTAACCTTAGATTGTAACTAGGATATGAACTTTAAACACTCTCTATGGGTTAGAACGGTCACATAAACAGTAATCAACGCAATCATGTCTGAATAAAATAAATGGTTATATTTATATAATGGTTATATTTATATTGAGACATAATGGCAGTTGTTTTATAGCATCATTCTGATCCATAAGCAGTAAATCAACAAAGAAAAAATCCCATTATAAAAGACACACAAGAAAAGTCTGTATAATATTTAAGTAGCATTTTGCCCCAACGCATCAACTACTAAGTCATCATGGCGTGAAGCTGTAGAAACACGATCTTAATGTTTAACGTGATCATCTGCACCCTGTTAAACAAATCACGCCTCAAAGTCTTGGTAGACTTGCTCATCATTTTAATCTGTTAAATTGAGAGTTGGATTTAGTGGTTAGTAACTCTTCTCTCTTTTACTGCAAATGTCCCATTGCAGCACAGGCAGAGTTAGTCTGGCAGATACTGATGTTCTGTAGAAGAATGTGGCTGAGAGCACCTCTGGTTCCTGGAATGTCTTTGGCTTTATCTGCACAGGCCTTAATGGAGTTACCTCAGCTCAAGTTCACAAAGAGGGATTCCTGGAACTCTAGATGGGTCTTTGTTTTGACAGTCTTGCCAACTTAACTCACAGTCTATCTACTGATTCACGTCATCTCTCCCTATATGTCAGTCACTGTTCTTGAAAATGAAAAAAATGAAACGAAAATGAAAAATCACCAAGAGTAAGTTCCAGCCATATATATAGTATATATATACATTTCCAGTCAAAGATTCCTTTGGCTATTAGAGAGTTAACACAGAGCAGCATTCACATCTCTTTTCCATAGTTGAAACCCTCGCCTGAGGGAGGAATTCACCATAGTTTTGCATTGCAGGGAAGCCATGAGTCATGCTTCTCAACTGGTTATTTGGCATGAGCTGAACTGGAGGATTTTCCTCTGACCATTTCTCATCCTCAGCAGATCTAACAGTACCTCACTCAATGCATGAGAAATAATGTTGCTATGGGGACAACATTTATTTGTATTTATTGCCTCTAATTTAAACTCAAAACCTCTCTGTTTGGGCCCAGGAGACATTTTCATAAACAGTGTGTTTCAAAAATGAGTCACAGGGAATAGGCATGAAAGTGGCCGGTGTTCAAACAAGAAACTGAATCCAAATTCCTGAACTGTTAATCAAGCAATAAAGCAATACAATTCTTGCATATATTGACATTATACCTTCGATAGATTTAGTTCCTCATATGTTTAAGTATCACTGCAACAACATTTGTTCAGATAGTCACATAAAAGCATTCCAACACCCATTTTTCTCATCGCACATCTGGAAAGGTCTTCTCAACTGTGTGCATACCTGAAATTAAAGAAGTAGGAACCCACATCTTAAAGATCTTATTTTGAAGATTCAGCTTTTCATTTGTTAACCACCGTCATTTCCCAATTTCACTCCCTACTGCATTACGGTTAGTAAGTCAGCAAGTTAGATGCCTACTATCTTCTCACTAAATCACATTTCCGTGCAAAAGCTTCACCATTTTGTGTGGTAGATTTTGACCAGGCCCATGACTAAGCTAATGGGCACCCTTAGAGGCGTCTTTTCAAGTCTTTATAAATAACTACCCATTAGAAATTTATGTACAGTGATAATGAAAGGTTGCTACAGAACACGATCAGCAGGGGGAACATTTGCAACACATTCATAAGCACAGTAGAAAAAATAATCTGAAAAGCCAAAGGAGGAGTGTGGTCTACCACTATGGAAGGTAATGGTGACCCAGTGCTAGTCACCCAGCCTAGCATACAGTTAGTGATCTGGCTGTGCAGGACATGTCTTGCTCAAGGCACATTGTGGTGAGAAGGAGAAGGGCTTCCTGACATGGCGCATGAGTCATATTCTCAGTGTCTGCAAGCAATTCCTTGAATGGATGAATTGGGCAATGACTGAGTAGAACATCTCCTGACACACATAGGAAAATTGCATCTTCTCCATGTGACGCCTTGACACACACTTACACATGATCTCTTTTTACGAATAAACAGGAGCCACTTGCATTGTAGTACAATAAGATGTCCCAATTTGTTTGCTGAAACAAGCATAAATAGTTAACTCTCTTTTGAAATGAGCTGAGATTAAGGTGCAGCATTTCATTTTTATAATATGTACCTTTTGTATAGGTAAGTAGCACAGAGTTCAAAGCTATTTAACACTTTATTTCTAAGAAAACAATTGGGGGAATATTTATGTTTAAATGAATATATATTTTTTTGTTCTCCTGCTGAAAAACTTTATGTACTCTCGGAAATTCATTTTCTTCTGTTGTCGAAAGACAACTAATATACTAAGCAGCATACTAACCAAGCATGATTATATTTGGACCATTTCTCATGTCCATCTGATTATAACCTCTTGTAGAGATGTTCATACTACTTTTGGGCAACGCATTTTTAGCCATCTGTAATCTACCCTTTTTGTATTGAGGTCTACAAATTGTTAAGCATCTTACATTAAATCGTCTGAGTTGGTGTATTCTTTATTTTATGGTATTTTGTGACATTTATTTATCCATTGTGGTCAGAAAGGTTGATTTTATCTGATAAGCACTTTACAAAGAAAAAAATAATTGTTTTACGTCATCCACAGTTTCTATTATGTTTTTAGTTTGGTATGTCTTTAAATCTGATGTACTGATTACATTCTGATTAATAGTATTTTGTCCTAATGCATACAGACAGCACTATTAATATAAGTATACTGTTTTATAAAAAAGCTGCTGAATTTCTTACCCACATTTCAACTGAGAAAAAGATTTTGAAAAATAACTTATAGCTTAGAAGTTATTTGGCTATCCCTCTGACATTATATTTCAGGACAGGTCCATTCAGCATCTGGAAAACAGATCTGTAGTATTTTAAGCATTTGTGCAAGCACTTTGGCCTCAGAGTAAACAAACATGAAGCCCCAATTCCCGACAAAAGTGGTCCTGTGGTGAGCTATGACCCCTCACTCTATTTCAACAGCATAATGAAAGTTCTGGAGCTCTATGATGAAGCAATCACTACAAGAACCAGTAACACAACAGCAAGTATTACTTACTGAAACTGCATCTTAGGCAACTTTCAACCTCCTCAGTACAGACAGCAATGTATGTCTGACTTATGCTTTTAGATTTTATGATGAATAATGGTGCATTTTTTACATAAATAATATAAATATATTTTATTTATATTTGTAAAAATATTCGAATCAATTTTGATTGTTCTAAAACGGAGTTCAGAATGGGAAGAGGATTAAGTGAAGGACACAATGTGATTAAAACGGTATCATGCTTTTCTCAATTTAATTGCCAGTATCTATAATATCTGAAGGCCATAATTTAAGCATGTGCATGTAATGACAAGTTCACCTGAGTTTTAAGTCCACTAATTACAGCATAATTATAGGAAGCACGATCTCTTTGCAAGTGTAAATATGTAAGTATGTATACATGTGTTGATTGATGTGTTCAAATTGCGAGCATACAGCTTGTGACCTCCTTTTTGCTGTTAGGCTTTGTCCGGTGTTGTAAAGCCATATCTTCATGTGATTACAAACAATTTTTATTGTCCTGTATTAACCCAGAATTTCCATGTTAGTAATGATAATGTGTGAGAGTGTGTCTTTGTGTGTGGAGTGACGCATGGTGTGCGCACATGGAGGTCGAGAGTAGCGTGTGAGGACACATCTGTTCCTGAAAGGTGACTCAGACATCTCTCCCACAACTTTTTAAAGCCTGCTTAGAGCTCAGTTCAGGCCTGTGCCTATCAAAAGTATTTAAAATCCTCAAAGAACTAGTTGCAAGGAATAAAGTTGTTTTTTTTTTTGTCTTTGTTTGCCTTTATCTGTCATGTCTTACATGGTTTTCTTTTTAGTAAGATGATAATTCATCTCTAACCCATAAATGGGTCAGAAAAGCAGTTAGTTTCTATGAAGTAATTGATAAAATTCTTATGAAGCGTTATTGCACTTCCGAGAGCATGAATGGCCAGATTATAGCAATTTCCTACAGTAGTCACTAGCGGTTAGCCTATAGATCCTTTGTGGGTTTAGATATGATATGCGTTTTGCTGTGAAATGACTTTCTCAAGTCTTGGGTGATGTGCAACTTCTGGATCACATGTGTTAGGATGAGTCAGAAAGAGCCTTCAAGTCTAGCACTGACGTTCCCAACACGCCCCCCGCATGGTTGAGGCCTTGTCCTTGTTTCAACTCTGAACTGATGAACTGGAGTCATAAAGTAAACTCAGACTGGTCAGCAAAGTGGTGACATACAGCTCAGTGTTAGCGGTAGGACACCTGGCGATTTACCAGGACACTGTGGTTTACACTTGTATTCTCCTTTTCACTACCACCGCCATTGTGCTTGTGTACAGGAGACTGTCCAGGTAGAATGTCTCTGTAATTAGAAAGTATAAAATACAATGGAAACGTGTTAAATGCTGTAAATGTACCTAGAACTGTTACTCACTTTGTGAAAAACTGCCAGCTGGGAAATACCAACAGTAAATACCAAACAGTTAAGTCAAACCAAAATTGTCTGGGCTTCTAAAAATGAGTAATTAAAATATATACAACCTAAAATACCAGTTAATGTTAAAATCTTATTTGCAATCCTCTCTTCGACTAAACAAACAAGCCACTTTAATCTGTGGTGTGACATGATTTTTGTGCATGTAGTCACATTCAATGATTACATTTTAATGCATGAACTTTAAAGCTTTGTGTAGCTCTGATAAGAAAATGGCAAATGTTGGGCAAGTTCCGTTATGAGTTCCTATAACCTTTGACTTTTCCGAACTTCCAGTGAAACATACAACACTTAAACCCATACCCGATTTTTCAAAGACACATTTTTAAACAGGACATTACATGTCACATAATGTTCTCTTTTGAACTCATTCAGCCTTGCAGTGGAGGAAAATCATTCATTATTCTGGAACTCATTTTTATTTCTCACGTTAGATGTGCTGTTGCTATGGAGATGACTTTTGTTTCTGGAGGCTTCCATATCTTCTGAGGCAGCAGTTGTTCTTGGCCGCTATAGTGATAGGGGGAATTTAGTGGTTCTGGGATTAAATGCAGCAGCTTTCCAATACCAAATGACCCACCTGCTCTGCTCTGAGTCAGACATTAGAAAATGTAACATGTTTTTTTGTCAGTCTTCTAGAGTCAGCAGTAAGGAGTCCCAAACAGACTGCAGTAAGGAAAGAACAGTGCTTTAATATTAGATGAACCATAATTATTATTGTGTTAAATCTATACTATAGTTGTATTTAATCTCAATAAAATTCAGTTCAACACCAATTCAGTTTTTCAACACTTGTAATATTTCATTCTCTGTCAAAATGATGCCTTATTATACTGCAACATTCATAAATGAGAAATACCATAATTATCTCTTGTGTTATAAATTATGCAGAATGGGTTGCAGCCCTGTCCCACTGTTATAAATATTTTTTAATAAAATATTTTAATGAGAATTGCAAAACGTCTAACTGTTTTCCGTGAGAGGGGATTTTGCAAGACATGCTGATGGCTCCAGCGCTACACTGATGTTGGGATAAGGCACCAATTTGGGTCACCTTTTCTTTTGAAGTGTAATTCACTTCATCCCAGAAAATGTGATTAGTCTAGCAAAAAGGGCAATCATCAGATCCAGCAAGACAGAAATTGTGTTATGGTGTTTCTGGTAAACCAGGACAATGACACACATGCACGCACACAAAGGCTGTAGCAGATCTGGCTATCCTGTCTGTCCTAACATGACACATCACCACCAAGGCCACAACCACTGCTGAGAAGAGCCAGGAAAACATGCTCTGTTCACTGAAATGAGCCACTTCCAATGGGTTTTGTCCTATTTTCCCAACAATGAGCTTCTCTTATCTAAATAACTAACACACCCTGACTCCCCTTGGGAGGGTCAGTGAGCTGCAGTCATTTTGTCACACAATCAGCATGGAATCTGGGAACATGCCTGCCTGATGGATACTGGACAAATGCTGTGTTTCCAGGAAAATTGGCAGGTCTTTTGTTTTTGTCTTGTTTAGCATGGATAGTGAGGTTTGGACAAAGAAATGAAAAGTAATAAAATGAATCACAGATGGTGACTCCTAAACTAGACAGGCACATGGATGAGGCAAATGTTTGGATCGGCTTCATATAATATATAGAGCATTTGTTCCAAACAAACAAACAAAAATGCTTAAGGGGAGTGTGTAAAAATCTCAGAAATACCTAGTAATGTGACTCATGGTTTCATGGCATCTACCGTAGTAACACTTCATGTAAACAGACTTATAATAATATCAAAATAACACATCTTGATCGAGTTATTTTTAATGTGATGATTTAATAAAAAGTGTCTTTTACTGCCCATTTAAAGTGTATAATATAATGTGTACAAGTGCTGAGTGGTTTGTTGGGGGATAGGTGGGGAGAAGAGAATTTGCGCTACTGCTGTCTGGAAGAGGAGACTTTTCCTTTTTCCAGACAACCATCTGGCAATGACACATTTGATCAAAGGAAGTGTCTCTTAGCTGTTCTTTATGAGTGATCTTTTTTCAGCCATTTCACATGCACATGAAGGCACTTTCTCAAAGTGTAAGTATTAATATTTGAAGAAAAAAAACATTTCTTTTTCATTCCTTTGTTATACATAGTGCCAAACAGCTTTCTATTTTTCAGCAAGTTTATTTTGGTGCGTATTTAGGAAGGAAGACTCATTGTCTTGCATCTGTTCCGTTTGCGTCAGTAGCTGCCTGCAGCCGCATCACCATTCTAGCGGTCTTTAACCCCGCCTGCATCACAGAAAATAAGAAAAGCAGAGGAAAACAAATGAAGAAACAGTTCAAAAGACAAACACTTCATGTGTTAATTTTCATGAGTTGCAGAAAAACTGTGTTTTCTATATGTTTATCTTTCTTGCAGTCTTTATGGCTTGAATGGTCTTTTGATTGACATGACTTGATTTCAATTTAAAGACTAGTTTTCTTGTAATCCTGACTTTTCTCTGTTTCTTTTACAGGTTTTAGAATTATGAAATGCTTCTAAATGATATAAAATCTAGATTCAGTTGAGCTAGTAGTATCAGACTGGACGGGGTGGAGTCACAAAACACACACACCAGTAGTACACTACATGAAGACACATTGGTGAAAGTATTTACTGAATTTTAAATATAACTGCGATAATTGGGCTGGTAGTGTTCTAGTAGTTAGGATACTTGCCTCTGGACAAAAAGGTTGTGGGTTCGAATCCCATCTCCATCCTACCTACCAATTCTATCTACCTAGTGGCAGACTGAATGGGGCAGAGTCACATAACAACACACAGACTAATATGATTTTAAGGGGAGACCACATGAACACACACCAGGGCAAGTGTTGGATATTTTTTTGTTTGTTTTTAAAATGCTGTTAATACTTAAAAAAGAAGTCTATTAATACATGTTGGGGAAACATATTTTTAAGGCATGATTTTAATGAAGTAGCCAAAAAGGCGACTTTCGTGGTTGTTAGATGTATAGTGCCTTTATTGGCACATACATTGCAATAAAGGATTATAACACTATCATCAGAGTGCCTCAGATCTTTTTTGACTTTTTCCAAATTAAGATAGACCTAGTGTCTGCAACTAACAACCTGGAAAGTCGCCTTTTTGCTACATCCTTTTTGAAAATTTATCTGTCCTTTTCCTTGTAAAACACCCAAATTTCTTTTCTTTTTTTGACCCAATGCAGCACTCGCATTAATCCTTTTCTTCTCTATAATTTTAAATGTTTAATTGTTAATACACACTGGAGAAAGTATTAACAGAACTATTTTTAAAGTATTAACAGAGTGAATGATCAGAAAAAACATAATAATAATAACATAGTAATGATAACTAGAGAGGTACATTTTCTGAAGAAAATGTGAGTGGTGCTTGCCGTGGCAAAACTTGGGCCTCAATATTACAATGTTTCCTTCAGTTCTCTGTGAAAAACAACATTTAAAGTGCTGGTATAGCAGTGATATGACAATAAGACAAAATTGCTTCTATTCATATTGGTAATCATGTTAAGAGCAAAATGCTAATATAGTCAGCATAATACTAGCAACATGCTAATATTGTTAGCATAATGCTAGCAGCATGCTAAGCACCCTAGCATCATGATAGCGACATTCTAAAGCTGTTGCTAGCAACATGCTAATATAGTTAGCATAATCCTGGCAACATGCTAACCAGCTAAACGTCATGCTAGCAACATGCTAATCACACTAGCATCATGCTAGGAACATGCTACATATGTTATTAACGGAATGTTAATATAGTTAGCATAATGCTAGCAAAATGCTAATATCGTTAGCATCATGCTAGCCATGTGCTAATATAATTAACATAACGCTAGCGACATGCTAATATTATTAGCATAATGTTAGCAACATGCTAAGCATGTTAGCATCATGTTAACAACATTCTAATGATGTTGCTAGCAACATGCTAATATAGTTAGCATAATGCTAGCAACTTGCTAATCAGCTAAACGTCATGCTAGCAACATGCGAAGCACTCTAGCATCATGTTAGAGACATTCTAATGAAGTTGCTAGCAACATGCTAATATAGTTAGCATAATGCTAGCAACATGCTAATCAGCTAAACGTCATGCTAGCAACATGCTAATCACACTAGCGTCATGCTAGGAACATGCTACACATGTTATTAGCAAAATGCTAATATAGTTAGCATAATGCTAACAAAATGCTAATATTGTTAGCATCATGTTAGCCATGCTAGCCACGTGTTAATATAATTAGCATAAAGCTAGCGACATGCTAATATTATTAGCATAATGCTAGCAACATGCTAATTGTGTTAGCATCATGATAACAGCATGCTAATGAGGTTGCTAGGGGGCGTGGCTTATGAGCATCATGATAAATGCGAAAGACTGATTGGTTGCCTGAGTGTTGCCCCTGTGGGGGCAATTTCCCCCCCACCTCTTTACAAGAGTCATACCACCCCATTCCCGAATGAGCCGCACAATTTGCCACCTCTTTCATGGGTCTACGACAAACGGTACAGGAATAGTTCTGCGCCAAAATCCACATTCTAAGTCAATGGGGCAACTTTGGGCGCCTTTTCCGCCCCAGGGGCAAAACTTCTACCCTCTTGCGGGGTATGTTCTGACACAGCTTGCAAGCCTCTTCAAATGTGGTGAATTTGAGATTTCTAGCAAATTCTCACTCTGCGTTTCAATCCGTCAAAGTTGCTCTCAATATTAAGTCTATGGAATTTTTTCCCCATTCTATGTCAATGGGGCAAATTTGGGGACCACCTGTGCCCTGGGGGCAAAACCTATACCCTCTTGCGGGGTATGTTCTGACACAGGTTGCAAACCTCTTCAAATGTGGTAAATTTGACCTTTCTACAAAATTCCCTCTCTGCGCTACAGTCCGTCAAAGTTGGTCTCAATGTTAAGTCTATGGGACTTTTCCCCATTCTATGTCAATGGGGCAAATTTGGGGGTCTCTTGTGCCCCGGGGGTAAAACCTATACCCTCTTACGGGGTATGTTCTGACACAGGTTGCAAACTTCTTCAAATGTGGTAAATTTGACCTTTCTACAAAATTCCCTCTCTGCGCTACAGTCCGTCAAAGTTGGTCTCAATGTTAAGTCTATGGGACAATTAATCGCCCACCCCTTAGAAAAGTCATAGCACCCCATTCCCGAATAAGGCGCACTATTTGATACCTCATTCATGGGTCTACGACAAACGATGCGGGACTAGTTACGCGCCGAACTTTTATACGGAAGAAGAAAAAGAAAAAAAAAAAATAAGCCTGAGAGATAACAATAGTAGTGCTTCGCTTCGCAAGCACCACTAATCATGATAGGCAAGATTACTTTTCAAACAGTTTCTGAATGTCATTTTTTATTCATTTTCAATTAATTGCCCACCTCTACATTTCAGTGTGCCTGCTTTAATGACTTATGAAATCCCTCACACTTTGTGCAAAAACCCACACACTAGTGTACACTAGTGTGTAGTATTTTCACTCCATTCAGTTAATTCTCCAGGAAAACTTCACTTACCTACTGGGCGATTTTCAGTGGAATACAAATAGCAGTTTGAATGTTTTAGTCAAACAAAGACAATGGAGTGTACTGTTACATTCATTGAAAAAGCAATATATAGATTTTATGAACATTCATATCATAGGGCTACATCATTAACAATGCAGATCTCAGTTTAAAAAAAAGAGTGAGAATGTGAGCAGGGGTGATGGTATCATGATGAGAACTGTGGTGGTAGATGTGGAAGTATTGATTTGATTTGACAGAGAAGAGCACAGTCTGTAAGTAGACCCTGGCTAGCCCACACAGACCAGGACGAAATCCAATAATGGGTCAGATTAGTGTGGCATGTCAGTCAACTCTGATGGCATGTTTGATTTGAAACCAGACAGTTCAGTTTTGAAACTAAAAAATGCAATTTTTTGTTCTATTCTTTTAGTACAATGTAAAATGATGTGTCACGACAGAAACTGTGTGAGTGTGTGTGTGTGTCAAAACTAGAGACAATTATGAGTCATAATACATATCAACATGGCCATTTTTGAAGTGAGTAATGTTATATCATATCCTCAGAATTTCCCAGCTTTAAGTATTTTCCAGTATGCCTTACAAAATCCTGTACTTTTTAGGTAAAGAAACAGAATTTGTAAATATATGGAATATATTCATATTTATATATTCATATAGTCACTCAAATCTAACAACTGCTTAGTTTTAGTTTTAGCAGTTAGTTTACTAGCAGTTTGATTTTGTTTTAGCTGAGGTAGCCTACTGAAGTTAAAATTTAATTGTTTTGCACAAGTATGTCAAACATAGGCATTAAAGTGCGGGGAAAAGGGTAATGTTTACCCTTCATTACCATCATTGGGGGCCTCAAATCCTGGAAGGATGTGCATGAGACACAGTCATCAAGAGAAAGGGAGCCAACAGAGACTGTTTATTTCATCAAAGGGTTCGATGTTCACCACAGATTCACTCTTGGCCAGATTTTAGGTAGCACTAATAATGATGTGCAAAAAATGTGCTCCTGGGCATGATACACTTTTACACTGTGAATAACTATCAACAGAAATATAAGGAAGTCAGCACCGGTTCTGTGATCATAAAACCGTTGAAATTATAAATAGGAATAGGTTTAGAAGATGGCTGAACATTGGCTGTAGCAGCAGATGAAGTACAATCTGTAATGTTATACTTCACAAGCTTTGTGTAATTTACAGAATGACCTGGAAAAATATAAACAAACATCTGTTAATTTCCTATAATGAGTTACATAATTTTTAGACAGACATAAGTCTGTCTGTAAAGTGCAATGGATAAACAGCTTTAACAGAGAATTTGGTACATTAGTTTGCACTTTTTTGCTATATCATGCACTGGTTAAAAGAATGAACATGACAAAATACAAGAAATTTCAAAAAAAAATTTAACTATTCTATTTTAATACACATTATATTGCTATTTTTTAGTGTTATTCAAAAAGTACTTTGGTGGGACATCAATCCTCCTACAGCAAATAAAACATTACCAGTCTATTTGACATGATACTGCTTAGTTTGTTCTAGTTTGCTATTGTGAATTCCTATAAGGTTGCCCATCACATGTATCTGGGAAACAGCATATTGTGCTATGGACTTCTCCCATTTCAGGAAGTATGGGGTTTTAAATGTGGGCAAAACCAAGTTTTCTTTTAAAGCTGTAAATGTGGGTTGTGGTTATTGTTATATGAATATCTTTAGTAATGGGATATGAGAAATATCGGGTCAGATATCAGATTTGGTAAAGACGATGTGTGCTGCCCATTGGAGGAATGCTATTCACGTTCCAGTAAATTGACTCTCCACCACCAACATGGTCAAAGGTGAAACAGAAGTCAAACATTAGCACAAGCATGAGCATCTCTCTGACATTACAATTATACTCCTAGCTATCATTTTTTCATTTGTCATACAATGCCCTGCTTATTTTCTTTCACTCTTATGCTGCTCGGTTTTCTCAGCAACATGCGGATCACCTCATGAGATTTCTTCGAGCTGTGTTCCGCCCACATGCACCCTCTAACCTCTTCGTTACAAAGACACTGCTTAAGATGAGTGCTGTGTTGGGGTGTGTGTGTGTGTGCATGCCCACTTACGTGCATATCTACTGAACTGTGTGCTTGCAATGGACAATTTCCTCTTGGGCAACAGTATAATAATAACTTCCCAACATTGTCACAATTGATATAAACATCAATTGATATTTTACCAGAAATGGCACAATGCCTAACATATACTTTTATATGAGCATAATTTAAATAAATGCACTGTGCATGTGCAATCAATCAATGCATGCATTTGTGTGTGTTCATGCACACTTCTATACACACATATCCACCATTTCATTTCTTGGTATAAGCAGTGTGTATTTGTGTGTTGTTCTGGTGGTGCTATAGGTGTGTGTGGTGTGTGGTTTGATGTTTATGTGAGAGGAGCAGCACTCAAGCATTCAGGTGTCACCTTTATTCTTTTTAACTATGCAGACAGGAAGCCCCTCTCATCTCTTTGGTTTCCTGTCCGCTTAAGACTAGAATGTTTTTTTCTTCTTCCTTTTTTCCCTTTTTATTGGTCTCTCTTTCTGCCTATGCCACTTTACTCTTTCTGAAATCTCGTTTGATGTCATAGTGTTTGCACACCACAATTTACCATCAATGACTCAAGTCTTCACACATTGTCACATTGCTGATTTTTGTAGTTGTTTAAAGGGTATTGTGGTGCAGCTACAATAGTTCTATATTTCCACAGCATTTATATGGTTTAATGACTATTAAGACATTTATAGCTTAACAATTTCAACACTGATGAAAATTCACAATGTGTGCATGAGACTCTATAATGTCTAAATTCTAATGCCCATTTTATCCTATGCAAGCCACACTTCTGTCTTTTTTGATGGGAATATGCACAGAAAAGACTCATTCTCACTGTCAAACAATGTTCAGTTCCACATACCACCAAGGAAGGGTCACAAGTGTGTGCGACCTCATGGACCTCTGTTGTGTGCAGCAATGTATAACTGTCTGGACTTGTTTTGGGCACTGCCTTCTGATTATCATTTCTTTTGTTAGTTTTCCTGCTTCAAGAGATCATACAAATTACTTTACAGATCCACACACAAACACAGGTACTTACACACACACACACACACACACACAGATGTACACATACAGTACTTGCACAGTTTCATGTGAACACTCATAGCTGAAGTGAGAACACTGTGCCTTTAGTAAACTCAAAATCTTAATAAATCAAAACAACTGCACCACAGACTGACACTAGCAGAACAACTTAGTCATATTTATTTTACTACTGTACGTTTGTTCTGCATGTAGTGCCCTGCTTTCCTTCCAGAGATGACCACTGGAATTTAAAATTGCACAAAATCCAATGTAAGCTCAATAAATGTTTTCTGTTTTACAATTATTATAGGTCATTCATTTCCAGAAACATTACTGTGTCTAAATAATGCAACAGCTACAACTAATCCCAATCTTTACCTTAACCTCAGTGACCAAAAGGAACATTGTAAATTCTTTCAAATAAGAGCTGGAACTTTATAAAACATTCTTTTACTTTATGATCACCCACAAACACAGACAGACACACAAATATGCATGAATTGAAAACACATTAACTGGCAATAATGTACTATTTAATATCAATTAAATAACATCCATAGCATCAGTTAGACTTTGCCATTGTTTGTCATATATTAATTCATGCTTTTAGGAAATTATGGTTATGTTGTTGCACAAGAGAAGTTGCACAGTTCTAAACAAAGAAAAAGGACCCAGGAGAAAAAAAATGAGCAGTAAGGAGGGGGAAATGAGTTCTTACAGTAAAGGAACGTGAGTTTAAGCATGAGCTCCCGCTCTGCACCTCCCCTTCCTGCCTATGTCCTCTCTCTCTCTCTCTCTCTCTCTCTCTCTCACCCACTCTCCCTTTCTCTCTCTCTCCCTCTTTCTATCCCCTCTCTGTCTCTCACACAAACTTATATCTTCTGTACTCTAATGTATTCAATTCTCTCTCTATAGCTCTCTTTCTCCCATGTAAACACATTCTGTTATTCTGTACTCTCTCTCTCTCTCTCTCTCTCTCCCTCTCATACGCACATGCACCTTCCCCCTCCTCTCCCATGCAAACATGAATTCTCTATGCTCTCTTTTATTCAGCTCTCTCCCACCCCCCATCTCTATTTCTCCCTCTCTTTTTTTCACACACACACATGCATACAATGCGCAAGCAGTAAAGAGTCAACTCAATTAAAGAGGCTCTTTCCTGGAAACCCGGCTCTGATGGCACAGGAGGTATGTAGGGAATGGGAACCATGTGTCTAAGTTGGGGAAGGGTTAGAGTAAGAGTCTCACTGGCTGACTTTGTTGGGGGAGTTGGGCGAGATGTAGAGGGCAGAAATAAGGAAGAGAAAGACAGAATGAGAGGAGATGTAAGCAAGCACATCATGTAGGAAGGCAGCATGAAAAGAGAAAGGGGGTGGGCTGCAATGTTGGTAAGAGCTAAGAAAATTGGACGCACTGTCTCCACTCTTTTATGCCTGATTACTTCAACATTTAATGGAATGCGAGTCTTCGCAATATTCTTTATTCTCCATAACCCCATTTTCTCCCTTGTCTCCCGCTCACGCAGGCCCACTCATGTAATGCCACAAAGCCATTAACTGTTTGACCACAGAGTCCGCGTTGTAAATCTCCCCCATAAGCCACCTTTCATCCAGCCTGCACAGTGACCTCCCACAGTCTGCAATCCTTGCAGAAAGCACAGATCCGAGCAGCAACTGTGCCTTTGGGATTAACTCACCTTCACAATGGGCAACATTGACCTAGAAATTGGCCAACTACAGGGTGACCATATATATATACATATATATATATATATAATATATATATATATATATATATATATATATATATATATATATATATATATATATATATATATATACACACACACACACACACACACACACACATATATATATATATATACATATATATATATATATATATATATATATATATATATATATATATATATATATATATATATACACATATATATATATATATATATATATATATATATATATATATATATATATATATATATACACACACACACACACACACACACATATATATATATATATATATATATATATATATATATATATATATATATATATATATATATATACTAGTTACTGGTACCTGTACTCTATTAACTCTGCATTACTCTGGAGTTATTTCAATCGAAATACCTGTGGACATGGCATTCTAAAATGCTGCTGCAGCTCATTCTACATCCAGTGGAGATGTCTCACAGTGTTGTTTTATTTTTAACCTTTTTTTAAAATTGGGTTTTGAAAATCGAGTGAACGCATGATACATAGACGTGACTGTTTCCAGTTAATTCATTTACTAAATATGCTATATGTAATCATAATTTTATATTTGTATAACTTTTAATAAATTGATTATGTATAACTTTTTGTATATGGGGTGGTATTTTCATATAAACATAGATCAACGTTTAATTTTATTTAATATATGTGCTTACCTAATTAAATATTACTTGAACAGTACTGAACTAGAACAAGTTTACCTTTCACTACTCTGTTATTCTTGTATAACTATGTAACAAATAACTTTTTAATCTTGAATATGTTTTCATATTCTAACCAGTATTGATTCGCTTTAACCATGTTAAATTCGTGACTAACTGAAAACTACACTGCACTGGAACATTAAAAATATCGTTCTACATGATTTTATAGTCATGCAGAGAGACATCACGCAGTACTGCGTCTTCATTTGAATATTTATGGTAAAATGGGAATTTAGTTTGTAATGTTACTTGGTGAACTGCTGGATACTTGACTGGAGTCGATTCTTAGTTCTTAGCTTCCTTGAATCGAGAAATCGGTTCTTTATGAAAGCGACTCCCAGCCCTAGAAGACGCACAGGTTGCGTCCAAATCTGCGAGCTGCCAGTGGTTTGGGACGCGGCCGCCATTAGAGTTATTTGATTTAAATGGTCAAAAACGGTGTCAACGTGTGAAGATAGACGCTTCGTCTCTGTAATTTACATTTAGGGTTCCCGGACTCGCATACGTAAGTGTAATTTTATTTTGTGTGCACATGGAAGGATACCAGCGCAATCATGCTGTGTACATGTTGGGTTCAGAATTATTTTGATAACAGTTTCCTTTAAACTACGTCTGTGGAAAACTGGCAGGTATGTCGCGTTAGCCTGAGTAGGACGGTAAGCGGGAAGAGGAGGATGCTCAGAGTCTGTGAAGCTAATTAACATAAAAAAACTGCACATTTCATATTGTTCTTTCCACAGACGTCTGACAGTAAATGGAAATGAGCTTGATGAGCCTCTGTGGGACATTTGTAATACTTCAGCATGCTCTTAACACAGTGGAAGCTTTTTCTTTAGCGACACAGTTGACGCTGGTGTGCATAAATGTGAGTATGCAGTACAAGTATAGCTTTCATCTCCATTCACTCTCTCTATCTCTCTCTCTCTCACACACACGCACACACACACACACACATTTAAACTCAAAACATAGTCTTTCCTGGGCCTCTGCAGTCATACAGGATGTATAAAAAACAGCCTCACATTCCTTTCCTGTTAGGTCAACCACAATATGGGACTGACACACGAGAGGACTGGACTGCTTCCCAGCACACTCAAGCCCTCTGGAGTCCTGTTACTCCTAGTCACTCAGCGGGACCTACACACACACATGCACACATTCACACAGTTTTGTGTGAACACACCTCGCTGAAGTGAGAATTCTGCTTCTTCAGTAAACTCGAAATCACAGGTCAATCAAAACAGTGGCGCCGAAAGCTTACACAAGCACGAGTGTGTATTGCCATACTTATTTGACTGCAATACTTGTGCTAAAGTACTACTGTAGAGGTGACAACTGGTATCAAAACATATCAAATTCAACATAAGCCGCCCAGAAAGTGCATGATAGATATTACTACCTTTATAGGTGCACATGCATGCACTAGCTATCAGTACTATCAGGATATGTGAAACGAGATTAAGAAGATTATACCAGCAGATTTTATTAACTGGTAACATAATCAAGGTGAACAAAGTAAACAGGATCACCAATGCAGCGGCACATATTCACTATTTTTGGGAAATCTGCACCTCTGCAGAAACTACTAAAAGTCCTTGCAATGCAGAAGGAGAGCATGGCGCCCAGCTGCTGCATACGCTTCATCTATAAGGTTTACTGTAAGTCTGTGGTGGGGAGCAGAATGAGGTCGGTGAGCTGATTTACAGGAAAGCCCTGATTACACCTTGTGTTGATAGCTGGGAAATACAAACTTCCTGCATGGCAGTTCTACTATCTATTTCTTCTCTGTGTGCAGTGGGTGTCCTGTCTCTCATGTGGAGGTAACTGTCTTCTGACATATTTTGAGTACACAAAAACAATGATGTATTTGTGTGTGTTTGCGGTGTGTGTGTCTGTTGGGAACAATCCTGGGGCTTTGTATTGGGAAGGCGTTGGCTCAGACATGAACTTTCTGACTCCAGCTTTTGTTTCTGGACCATGGAGAAGATAGATGGTGGGATAAAGGCCTAAATGAGTATAAATAAAACATGGAGATTTCCCGGAGAGATCTCTGAGATACTTCATGTATTATAAGTCACCCACAGATTCTACCTCTCCCAATTCCCAGTTTCTCTGGCTCCAGCATACACTCACACACAAACACACCACAGCTACTGTGTGGACGTCTGGTACTAATAAGCATGGAATTTGCCCATAATGCTCAGGGACTAAGAAATGTGTAGAAAGACTTGTCAGAAAGAACCTTTCTTTAAATTAAAAGATCTGATTTGTGTCTAGATTAGTTTGGATGCGTAATTCATATGCCAAATGCAAAATAGCATATTTATATATCACCATCTTTCACAATATTTCTACACAGTTCTGCAGGGCTGCAGTGCTTCTTTTACGGTAAATAGCATACATGCATGCATAGGCATTTTATATTTATATATATTTATTGTAAATATTAATAAGGTCATTGCAGACATGGGAAAGGTTGCCACACTAGAAGCAGCAGTATTGCAGGGGGTTTTACACACGTCAGCATCACTGCAAAGCCGAGTGTGGTCCACCACCCAAATAAATATGTAGCCAAGAGTGGCTCTATGGTAAGAAATGAAAGGCTACAGGATGGATAATATAAAGTGTGCCTGGCAGCTTAAACTCTCTACCTACTGATGCTTTTTAATTGAAACCTCAGTTACATCTCTTATTAAATGCAGCCACATTTGTGCATTATTGCTTTCCTGCACAAATGAAAGTTGCATGCATTTAAAGTATTCTCCTTTAACCTTAAATCAGATAAATTCAGTAAATGTTCTATCAATAAAATTAATTCAATACGCTGAAAAAAGACGTCGTTTGAAAAAAGACTATGTCTAAATAATTATGAATATAAAATACATACTATGTAACTGTGTTATATTTATAAATTAGAACAGCTGCTCTTTTAAATCATGTCAAACTGCAAAAGCAATCAAGCCCAAATGATCTCATCTAAAATATTCAAATGTGTGCTCATGCAACTCTTTTCATTGAGACTTTATTATTAGTCTTGTACAGAGGGAGCAGTGCCTCGGTTATTGAGTGTGTAAGCTGAGACGGTGCAAACAAACAACATAATTAATTACTGCATTGATTTAATCATTTCTAAAGCACTTCTCAATAATAGCATCTTCACAATAGCAACTGTAATCTGTTTTTTAGTTCTAAGGAAAGACTTCACCTTTTCATGTAGTCAAGGACTCACATATCACAACTTTGCATTACCAATTAATGTAATTTGTTTAGCCAAGAAATTCATGTGGGACAGTTTAATATTTATAGTTTAAAACTGTGCACTAGTGTTTAGTTACCTTCGACTATGGTGTTTATACCACCTTAATGAAGAGAAAATATGAGAAAAGCTTTTAATTTAAATACAAATGTGTCAGTAGGTTGTAATCAATACAATATAATTAAGAGTATGAATCAGGAAACTGGACCTTTAGGGCAATGCACATACAGAATTTCTGTGTCCTTTAAACCAGAAAGAAACTTGACTAAAAAAATAATTGATGAGAAAGGATTTGTAATAATTGCTTAAAGTCACATTTTCAGTATAACTATGTACTGCATTGCTGTTCTTTAATAAGTTAAGTAAGCTGTTGTGGGACAAGTTATAAAGGAAGCTATTAGCTCTATGAGGTGAGAGGTGGTGCAGAGTTGGGCTTTGAACTGAACAGAATGCAAAAGGTGACATCCTGTGAGCATGATTACAAAACATGAACGAGAGGGAAAAAAAAGATGAGCCTCAGTCTTTTGTTTGTGCGAGAGAGTGTTGCTGCGGTATTTCCATCACCATGTGTGTGCCTTTGGTGTCTGTGTAGCAAGGGGGAAATCAGTTTTTTGCACGGCATAGTAAACTGATAAATAACAGTTTAACTGTTTTTTAAGCGTAGGCATGGAATACCACACAAAGGTGCAAACAGAATGATGTACTCAAAAAATTAAAGCACACAACAAGATCCATTTTGTAAAAATAGTACTCTTTAATATAAATTATTGAAATATTTTATAAATATAAATATGTGCAAAGTTCCTTGCTGCATTTTCTGTCGTAATGCCTTTGTTTATGGATTTTCAAGCTTGCGCTGTGGGTCATGAGACTAGACCTTAAGATGCCACATCTTTATAAAAGACAGAGTACAAAACATGTTGTCCTCTTGTAGTGACACATGTAAACATTGTCTCTATATGACAAAATACAAAAAACAAGCACTATAAGAGGAACCATAAGCCCTTCCATTGACTTACAATACATTCAGTTGTAGAAAGTATGTCCTGTTTAAACACTACTGTTATTGAATGAGGAATATGAGGCATGACTGATTACTCCTAGCATATACACAACAAATGCCTCTGTTTTTAGAGGAACGGAGTCCTCCATGTCGATTTCCAGAATTGGTAAATAGGGGTTGTGTATACTGTGCTTGGTGTCGTCTCACAGTACATGAACTGTCAACCACTGGAAGTTTGTATTATAATTTCATCACAAGCATGTTCTATCATCATTTGCCATTTCCCAGCAAAGCTGTTTGCCTTGGCTCCTGTAGAGAACAGAGTAACAGGAGTCCACTAAATTTTCCTTCAGGGAGGGATGCAAAGTCAGAGGCTGAAACTGCCTGTAGTAACAGGCCTCTCCTGTCTGTGTTGATCCTTCCTTATCAAATCACTTTTAAACATTAGTCTTGTGTTGTGACCCCACATAGTTGCCAGTGTTGACACAGCGGTGCCAGAAGTCAGCAACCGCCCTTTTGGCTTCCCCACGCCTACATATGAGGCAATTATGCTTGGCAAGCCCCAGTGGAAATGCATATGTCACTGCAAACACCCAAATCTGGGCACTCCCTCAAACACGGACAGCCAGAACTCCTTTCAGCAAAGTCCAAATGTCAGCTGAGGATTGAACAGTGAGAGAGTGCTTTTTTCCTATGGCAAGTAGGCTGGAACTCAGTAATAGCAGCACACTTAACCCTTGTACTGACTATTGATCACCTGTATTAATCTTCAACAGGGTCTTTGTTGTCAGAACGAGCCCAGGACCAAAAAAATTGGGGGCCAAAAATCAATGACTAAACAACCTGCTCTCTCTTCTGTGAACGAGTGCTTTGCCGTCAGTTTATCTTGTGGCATGCAAGCAAATGCTTTGTGCTGTCCATCACACAGCAACCCCTGCAAAAGTTCACACTATAGAGGTCAAAAAGGCACATATGGCCATAGCTGGCCTGCAATACTGAAAGATGTTGAGAGCTATTCAATTTCACACCTTTATTAAACTCCAGATCTTAAGATACTTGCTCTGCTCTCAGTCTTCTTTTGGGCTATTGCTGGCCAATTCCACTACTGCCCCTTACATTTCGGTCCCTCTAAAGACACCTTTGGATCAGCCTCTGTGGCCCAGAAACATATGGTGGACAAGTGTTTAGATGGGAGCATCATACTCCTGGAGGAACTCCTGGAGCGTGTGAGGCAATTGGTCCCGTTTAGTGGACACGTCTATGTGGCCATTGAGAGTCTTACGGCAAAGATGCTGCAGTGTGGACATGCTGGAAGCCAGAGGCCTTAGCAGCTCTAATGGGATCTTCTCACCTCCTGAGTAAATGAAGTATGCACTCCCGTCCTCTGCACTACAGCTATCAATATTGTCGCTTCCAGCCTGGACTCCAGAAGAAGCCCCTGCACCTCTGGCAGAGGGCATATAATGATGTATGAGTTTGAGTACACAGTCAAAACGGGGCACTGCCTGCAAACTCCGAGAGTCTGTCTGCAAGAAGAAAGAGCAGGAGTCACACTGGATGCGCAGGTTCTTGGTGCCGCTAGCCGTCTTCACACTGAGGGTGAAGAAATGGTGGTGGTCCGAGCTGTCACGCACCAAAAAGGTACCTGCGGGCTCATCGCTCAGCAGGGCACTGGCCTCCTTCCCATTGACAGCACTCCAGTAGAAGCCACTCTCCTGGAGCTTACGCACAGCCGCAACCACCATCTGATACTGTGTCCTGGAGCTGAAGGTTTTGTAGCGGTGGGGGGGCAGGCGCACTCCGCCTTGAAGAGGGCTGCTGCTCATGACGCTGTCAAACCTGCTGTATGTTACCATGGCGCTCTGCCTGCGCCCTGTCCCGCCCAGCCTCTGCTGGTGCTCGGGGTCCAGGGCCGACGGGCCGTCCCAGCCAGGGTGCCCAGGCACCAGAGAGCACCAGCACAAAGCCCAAATCTCTGTCGCCCCTTCAACATCCAGAAGCAATGTTGTCTTGATGATTATGAAATGCAGCTGTGGGAAAGAAGGAAATGAGATGGGAGCAGGTCAGCATTTTGCAAGGCACAGTGTACAAAAGAGAGGTTTGGACCATTTAAGTGCTGGCACATTTACATTTACGACATTTAGTGGAAATGACTTACATTTCTCAATTACAGGGACAGTTCCCCTGGAGCAACTTGGGGTTAAAGGCCTTGCTCAGGGGCTCATTTCTGGTATACTCAAGGTAGGTTGGTGCATTTCTGGGTGTCTGCACATTTAGATTTATGCCATTTAGCAAACACTTTTCTAAAGCAACTAATGACAGGGACATTCTATCTGGAGCAACTCTGGGTTTAAGGTTTTGCTCAGGGGCTCAATGGTGGTAGCACCAGGAGGTAGGATGGAGCCAGATTGAAACCCACAATCTCTTTGTCTGTAACCGAGTATCCTATCAGTAGGCCATCACCACCCCCTATATGTTTTAGGTTGCAAGAATTGGAAGCCGGCATTAATGACATTAGCTATTATTAAAACAGATTCCATTCACAAGTCCTGATGAGAAGAGGTGTATTTCCTATACAGCCTAATATACACAGAGACAGATTAACTGGAGTGCAATCGAAATGTTATTTTTAGTTAACTGCTGCCGACTACGTTCACCTGATACAGGCAACACTTCGATCCAACCCTGGCATTTGAAAAGTAAGCTATGTGAATGAGGTCCTCCAGTTCTTTGTGAATGACCCAATTCCTCATTCATGCCAAACAGGCCCTTTCTCATGTTGCATTGTAAAAGCACCCTGTAAAATGGACCCAATTCTTTTCATCCCTTCTCTAAAACTCCAAAGAAAAGCAAGTAAACGCAGACTCTAGTCAGGTTGTGTACCTACTCCTTGAGGGGGCATTTTTGAGAAAGATGATTGTAAACCATTTCAGCAGAATGCCGTAGTGTAATAAAAAAGGCGCCTGATTAGATCTTTTCAGCACTACTGGTGGCTTTACGTTGTATCCCTGATAAGTGACGATAAGACAACATCCGAATACCAGAGAATCGCGTTTCGTCACATAATGCGGTGTAATGAAAACATAATCGCCGTTATGTGCATTGCACAAACTCTATAAATACAAGGTAGTAGAGTACACTGGTGTGTGTTAATATACACCACTATTGAGAAGAAATAAAGAGCAAAAGCTTATAGTTACCTTGAAATTCTTATCCGACGCAATCTTGAAGTTGCGTTAATATAGAAAGCTGTATACAGTGTATCTTCTTGTGTTATCCTTTTAAACAGTCTGCGTTGTAATTGTATGTCCCGTTAAAGATTTTTGTCAGTTAATTTGTATTCAGGATGAAAAAAAACCCTTCACTTCTCCCCATGTTATGGGGTAGTGGAAGCACTGCTCTTTCCATCGAGTGAGAGGGGACTGATATTTCTAAAAGGCTCCACCCCTTCTTCTTCTTCTTCCAGTAAGCAACCGTGTGTGTGTGTGTGTGTGTGTGTGTGTGTGTGTGTGTGTGTGTGTGTGTGTGTGTGTGTGTGTGTGTGTTCGTGTTCGCGCGCACACACTTTCTCTCACTCACTTGGCGGATTGCCAATAAATAATCAGCGTGACCTTTTTCTACGGGACGATTCCTGGTATTCAGAGTCCTCCCTTCCCCCCTTTCCCTCTCATGCTACACAAGGTGAAAAAGTTAAAGCGTCCTTACAGAATTAGCTGCACAGCCTCAAACGATCGCACACAGTGGAAAAGAACTTAGTATTCATATTCGATACGTATTTGATCACACTTTGCAAGTACCTATTATTGCTATTATCCCAGGAGAAAAGCTATGTCGTGCATATTAATAACTATTAGCAATCGCCAACAAAATGCATTTTTAAATACAGATATTTTTAATATAAATAAAAATGCGTTCGTCCACAGCGTTACAGACTGAAGCAGACATTTTGCTCCGCACGCCATCTATAGGATGAAGTAAAGCTGTTCGGTTCCAAACAGTTTGTAATCGACTTCGATTTCGATTCATGTTTGGAATCAGTTGCAAGAGTAGATTCCAAACAGTGAATTTTCTCTATCCCAAGAGCAACATACAAGAAATATTTTAAAACAAAGAATAATGATTATATAAACGAAAAGGGTCCTTGGTAGTTTCCAATAAAACACATTTGGCTTAAGCATCAAACAAAATTGAACTGAATTATTATCTGGTTATCTGGTTCGATTCAACCAGATGAACATTATTAGTTCAAATGTGAAGGTAATTGTAAATGGTGAGAGCTCACGTCAGGACTTGGACTTGAACCTGGATACCACTAATTCTAAAGGTTGCAACGGAAAGACAAACTACTACTGTTGGATAACGAATAAAAATTTAAGAATAATGTTACTTTTAATGCCTTGATCTTTTATGGCTAGATGAATGTTAATAAAAATGGTTAATTGTGCACACTTCACATTTTGTAATATCTGTAATGTGTAACAATTTAAAAGATGGATGTGTCTCTTCAAGTTAAAGTGGTAGCCTAAGTTTTGTTCTAACTATTTATGAGCCACTGTTCACTTGGAATTTGTTCACTTCATTAATAATTGGAAAATTAATTCATGTACTTAGTTGAACAGGTAGAATAAAAACCTGATTGGTTAATGACTTGCTGAAGGCAGATTTGCACATCTCTGCCGGTTAGAAAGGAATGACATCTTCAGCTTAGCAGTAATTAAAAAACTATTTAAGAAAACTAAAATCAAACCTCGTCACACCTTTTCTTAAACTACTGAGGTTATTTAAATAAGGTCAAGTTAAAGTGGTTAGGACAGGACATAGAATGTATATTTGACTATTTGACCGTGGCCATGGAATCGAGTGCGAATACCGACATGTACCCACAAACTCATGATGTCAGGATGTAGATTACTCTATGTTGGTCCGCTTTCATCTTTGCTGTCTGTCTTGAATTGAAAGTGTAGATCGCTCTCAAATCAGAATTACGTAATTATATGTATATCTATAATTATAGTCGTGTTATTGTAAATGAAAAGCAGAACCCAAATAGCATGTAAACATAGTACAGCCTCCTCGGTGGTAAACCAACCCTTTTTGTAACGAGATAATTACAAAATACATATATGGGCCTGAACCAGATGTATAATTTGTTTGTCTTATTCTTTGACGACGCAAGGCATCGTTCTGAATGAATCTCTAATCACACATGCAATGCAATACAATGATGGAGTTTCTCTCGTTGCAGCCGTAAGTCATACAAATAAAGTTCGGAGATTCCAAAACAGGCTTTGGAAAAATGGCGGCCCCCATGACTTGGAGAAGACTTGTGTACTCCGTCTACGCTCCAGCTCTTTCAGGGGTTTTCTGTCGGATATCGGACAGATTCTTTAGGGCGCACGACAAAAGAAGAGGGTAAGTTTTATTACTCTAAGTTGAAATCTGGATAGCCTGGTGATTAGCCGAAATCTCTAAGTTGTTTTTGGCGTGTTCGCGCTGCCCGTTTGTCACGCGATGTGCAGCGCGCGCCTAATTTGGTCGAACTAAATTGATTTATCAATTTAGTTTATTATGTTGATATATAAAAGTTGCACGGTATATTTTTCCATATGTTTGCACTATTAAAATCTATGTAAATGTCAAGTTGACAGTGACATGAGTTCCTGTCGTGATATCACGTGACTGGTCACAAGGTCAGCCACGCTGTGTTGAAAGAAACGCCACCGCAGATCTTATAACATTTATTTAGATTAATCTGATCTTGTGCGAATTATTGCTAAACAGCTGGCTAGTGTGTACTTGTAAAATGGTTACACAGCTTACTGTAACTTCCTCTGTTGCTTGGTTATTTGTGTGTGGAGTCGATCGTAGAGGTGTAAATCGTCACGATACAATGTTATATCGATTCAGTAGACAAATATTCGATGTTTGTCTATATCTGCTACAAGATTTTAATTTGCTTCCATTCAGGAATCAGCAGTCAATATGAGACAATAATATATGCTGATTTAGCAGTCACGTCCACTTCGTGTCACATCCAAAAAGCAAGTAAAATATTAATTTGACATTTTTATTCCCGAGCTGAAACATTTAAATGAATACAATATGCTCATTTAATAAAACATACCTCTTGTTAAATATAAAGTGACTTTACAATATGTATAATGTAGATAGATGCTATTATGGCTCCCAATTTCTAACCCTCATCTTCCTGCTACATTTTGCACTAGTGTAGGGTGAGTAATGCTCTGCTGGGCCTATGTGAGTTTCCCTGTGACTTTCAGCATGGTTTCATCTTCAGTGTTGGGTAGTAGCCAAGCTGGCTTTAGTTTTAGCTTAAGCATAAGTAGCTACATTTTAAAAGTACCTTTCCCAACTATTACTATTTAATATTTAGTTCAGACTTTCATGCATTTTCACAAACATTATCATCCAGAGTGACTTATGTTTCCAAATTACAGGGACAATCTCCCTGTAGCAGCATGGAGTTACTCAAGATGCTCAGTGGTGGTAGTGCCAGAGGTAGGATAGAGTCATTTGCGCTTACAGTTCTTAGCAGACACTTACACAGAGCAACTTCTGTGTCGGAAATTACATGAACAGTCTCCTTGAAGTAACTTAAAGGCCTAATGGTGGTTCCAGAGATTTGAGCCCCCTCCAGTCTTATGATCACCAACACAGGGTTTGAGTCACTAGGCTACTGTGCCACCACCACCCCAGCCTCAAGTCAGACTTGAGTCAGATTTCAACCCACACTCTCTTGGTCTTTACCTAAGTTCTCCCTCCATGCTTAATAGCAAGGTGGTTTTGATCCATGCTGTTCATAATTGCCTGATATTCTAGTTTTTAGACTTCATCAATGATAATATTGCCACCATCAGCAGCCACATCCTAAGAGCACCATCATGACGTGTGCCATTGTAAATTCACTTGAAATTTTCTGAAAGTAGTCTTTCTCGTTGTAAATGCGTTTTGTTTTGGATTATCAAATTAGTTTTCTGTAATGAAAGGTCTTGGGCATCTTAATAGTATTTATGTACCAAGCTGAAGTGCTGGGTTCATTAGTATTTTTTTAAGTTTTTGACATAAATATTATCCCTTTGACTGGTTGTTGTGGGTGCAAACATGTGCAGTAGGGCCCTGTATTTAAATAACAATGAAAGTATCTTTTATAACCAAATTGTATGCTTCATTTTATTTGAGTAAGGAGCTGATTTTAGCAGTCAGTCAATCACAACAACAATAATAGCACAGCTGCTATCCTGGTTCTTCTGAGTGATACATTTTCTGCATCTGCTCTGATCTTTTTTGTTTAAATTCAACCCATATTTAACTCCAAAGTTTCCTAAAATTGACAAATTTTAGAACTTAATTTGAAAGCTTTGATGTTCAGTGTGTGTGTGCGCACCTGGCTACTGTTAATGTTATAGAAAAATGTGGACAAATCTTAATACGGTGATGAGAAAGTACATTGATTTGTGAGTGTCTTTAAGAAGTGAAGAAAATAAATTCTCCAGTGGGAATGTTTCTTGTTATTTGTTAATTGCTTCACTACGAAGACCTTTTTTGGGCCCTTGTAACTGACATCATGTGTACTTTTTGGTGTGCTTTTGAAGTAGCCTGCACTCTGTACAGGATCTTGTTTTTTGCATGACAGATTAAGAAGTTCCTCCCTCCTTTTGTTTTTTTGAATAGAATTTTAAAATCTGACTGGGTTGGTTCATCTGAGGAAAAAACATGTCTGGTATTGGGTTGTGGTGAACTCAAGATGACCTCGGTGTTTGGCAGGGGATCTGAGTGGGACTGAAGAGTTAGACTCGGTGCTGTCTCTCAAAAGCCATGTTATTGTCTTCCTGTTATATGAGCACTGTAGTTTTTGGTCTTGACTTTTGCATGCTGTTTTGATAGCCCTTCCGTTCGTGCCGTTCAGTAATGCCATTGAACATATTGAAAATATTACATGTTTGCTGTTTTCTTTAGCTCTGTATATGTAGGCTAATGTTACCAGTAAATGGTAATGGTTTATTTACTGAATTGGAGTTTACTTGAGGAGGATCTGGTGCAAGTTGTCAGCATTGTGCCAAATGTGTTGTAATTTCACACTTCTGCATTAAGATTACATCAGGGGTGTCTGAGGTGGTTGTTGTTATTAAGAATTTGTACAGCCATTTTTTCTAACTACTGCCAGTGACCACACAGTTTCTGCTAATAATGTTGAAATAGGACGTCAGCTTCATGCCAGACAGTTGTCAACCATAAGTCATTAATGGCCCGTTTCTCAGACTGGCAACTCTTTCTGGGGAAAACAGCAGGTAAAAATTGCTGAGGTAGGTGATGAGGCTTAAGATTCAGTGTAGTTTGAGAGTGTTACTTTGAGTCTAACATGGACTATTTACTATTTACTGTTGAATAGTGGCATTCAAATCACAGTCAGTTTGAAATGAATTGAAACCAACATTTGATTTATAGCATGCTAGTTTAGGACAATGATATAATAATCTGGGAATGGAACAAGAACTTCAGGAGGATATGATGAAATTAATTAAGCAGAAATGATCTCATTGTGACTTGTTCTCTCAGCCACACTTTATGAAATTCCAGCAACGTCAAGAGTAACATTCTAGTTGATTTCAACATTTAAAGTCTTCTTCCTCTATGACAATATTTTTAGCTTCTCTGCCTTTTTAGATTTTCTATACCATATTCTCTCTATAGTATTTCTAGCTGTTGTAGCTCATTTTGTTTATTTATTTTACAGTATGTTAACTTATTTTAATGTTAAATGCTTATCTCTGAACTTTTTCTGCCACTCTGTTCACCACATAGCTCCTCCCTGCTGCTCCTGGCCCCACTCTTGGCTGAGACAGACCCCTGCAGGCCACCAGGCTCCACTAGAGTAGAGGGACTGCACCCTCGATTCCACTGGATTGCTGACCACGTGCCAGCCTTTAAAGTTCCTGGATGTCGTATCCGCATCCTTCGCTCCCCTGATGAATTCTATCAGGCTATGAAGGTGTGTGTGGAAGAAGAAGCTGTACCAGCATCCTCTATGTCAAGATTTTTTATGTTTCTAAGAAAACCGTTGGGTACTGTGTAGGAGATGTGTAGGTGATCTAAACCGCAAACAATTATTATCTTTATTTGGAATACCTGGTTAGTAAAAACCTAAAGTAAAAGATTTTGCCTGAGACTGTTTGCACATTCCTGGAAAGGAATGACAAACTTCTTACTCGACAGTAAACATTTAACATAGTCCAAGAGTGCCCCTGCAATACACATTTTGTGTTTTTCCGTACTATAAATCTTCATTTTAAATTCAGAAAGAGTCTGTTAATTATCAGATGTGTTGAGTCAGTTGTATTGGCATCAGGGAGATCATCAAGCACATAGGAGGGAAGCAGGACTGGGAAGCTCTGGCCTACAGCAAACAAACACTGTTTAATTTGTTTAATATTTGCTTTGCAGCATTAGGATAAGTGACTGGCTTATTGCAGCTGTCTGTTTCTTTTTGCCTTATGACCAAAATACATTTTTAAGTGCAGGGAGAGACATGTCTAAATCAGGTTTTGGGACTGGATTCTTCTGGGTTTTTGATTTCAAAACAGAGGGATTTTTTGGTAGATTCTTAGAGTTTCTTGTTTTATTGAGTGATTGATAAAAAACCCATGAATGCTATTTTATCAGATTCATTTTCTGTGTTTTATTCAGGCACGCGTCAAGACTGCCAAGACTAGAGTGGTGATGGCGTCCTTGTATCTTGGCACAGGACCCCTAGAGCAAGATCTTGTATGTTCCTCCAATATCTGCTGGTTCAATTAAAGTAGCTCTCTTTTGCGTCAGTGAATGACCATTAAGCATGAAAGAAATAGCTTATGTTAAATTGAGACTCTTAGTAACTGTTCACATACATTTGCTACTTAATTACTAAGAGTTAAAGGGCTTGTGCAAGAATGGTCAGTGAACCTGTCCTCCATCTATTTGTAGGTTAATTGTTTAGAAGAGGCACTAGAACGCTCTCGGGAAGATACCGCCTCTGATGTAAAAGTGTCTATATTACTGGACTACACAAGAGGATCAAGAGGTTTGTGCATTGTTCTTTGTTTGTATCCTCTTATACACAGATGCTCTCACCTGCTGCACTGTACAACCTAGTGTTAACAGCTTGTTGCAACATGAATGTTGACTATAAATTCCTGAGAAAAAGCAAGAGGGAAATATAAATGCAAAGGAAACCCCCGACTAAGACTTCCCTCTTTCCTTTTGTAACATGACTGTCAGTTTGGAATGTGTCTCTTTGTGTGGTTTCAGAAGGTGCCTTGCTTTGTATAGTGTATCAGTTATCTGTATTGTGAATCATATTTCCTTGTACCTGGACCTTTTTTGTGTAATGGTCCTGTATGTCTTGTGTATTGCTGTCGTGTCACCTTCTGACTTCTCAGCAAGTGTGACAAATGTCACAATTTTGACCTCAGTGTGTGATCATCTGATTAAAAGTGATGGTAGTAGTGAGTGACTAAGTGGCCATTGGGGTGAGGTCTGACTTTAAGTATAGGCACTGAGCTGAAGGGATGCCAGCATGTGTAGCTTCATTCATGGATTTTAAAACATGTAGCTATTCCTGTCTGGGTGCGTATTTATGTGCCCATTTGCAATTGTTTCTAAACCAGGAAAGAACAATTCCCGTACAATGCTGCTGCCATTATTACAGCGTTTCCCAGAGCAGATGAGGGTGTCTCTGTATCACACGCCAGACCTGCGAGGGCTGTTACGCCTCCTAGTGCCCGAACGGTTCAACGAGACCATTGGAGTGCAGCATATCAAGGTTTACCTGTTTGATGACAGTCTCATTATCAGCGGGTATGGACTTGAACACAGACACACACACACACACTCATGTCTTTCTATCTTTGTGAGGTACTTCCAGTGATTCCCATAACTACTACATCTAAGTAGTGGGACATCTAAGTAAGGCCTATGCTACGTTCACACCAAATGCTACTAAACTGTAAAATCGTTGAAGACACTCAAAAAGCATCGCTGTCAAAATATTTTTGTTCACTCCTGACATCATTCAAACGTTCGATCTTGCTTAAAGGACCCACACGCTTTTAGCTAGTGCGACTGCAAGCTATACTGTGCTATTGTTGCTATTGCCCACCCCAAAAAAACTATATGAGGTACTCAGATAAGAGAGGTCTTGACAAGCAGAGGCTAATCGATCAAATTACGTATATTATATAAAGTTTTGTAGTTTAGTAAATTTGAAAAATATATTGTGCAATAGTAATTCAGTATGCAAAGTAGCGTTGTACTCAGGCACTTCATCCTATGCCTGTGCTTTCTTGTAATGATCTCTGAAGGTGAAAAGGGTCAGATCATACAAGACAGGGTGCCCTGCAATTGCCGTGATCAGCTTTTCATGCATCATTTTACTCGGAACAAAAGTACCAAAGTTTCCAAGTATGTTCTTTGGGATCCTTGCAAGCGAAGAACGTCTATGCTCCGATTGGTTGCCGGTCGTTTACTGTCAAATCGGTTCATAGCTAATTTACATAAATTAAGCTGTCTTCAACTTTTTTGTCATTGTCTATGTTGACACTTGTCATGTTTCTTGCTCTTATTGTTCTTGTCACTTTTGTCAATAGAAAGTCAATTACTTCCGCCGATTTTACAGCTTTAGTAGCTCTTGGTGTGAACGTAGCATAAGATCTACAGTACACGATCTTAACCTCAGTATCCAAAAGCAAACCTTTAAACTCATTCATTAAATAATTGCTGAAACCTTTTTGGTTATGGGAACCAGTGTTGGGAAGGTTACTTTTAAAATGTATTCCACTACAGATTACAGAATACATGCCCCAAAATGTAGTTTGTAACGTATTCCATTAAGTTACTCAATGTGAGTAACGTATTCTGAATACTTTGGATTACTTAATATATTGTCATGCTTTTTACAACTACATGAATGTAGCAATCACATCCTGCAAATTCTTGTTTGTTTTTCTCTACCAATTGGCTGTTAAGCCCAAATCTCCCTGAATAGACAATATATTTAAGAAATACATTCCTGCCCGGGCACTGCTGACTCCGGGTCCATTGTGTAACTGACGCCACCAACATTAACAGGACGCTTACATTAGAGCCTCTTATTGCGTGTTTTGTTTGGGTTTCCGGCAATGCGTGGAATTATCAAAATTAGAGAGGAGAAGACCACCGTGTAATCCATTTATTTCAACAAAGTAACTGTATTCTAATTATCACCTATGTAAACGGTAACTGTAACAGAATACAGTTACTCATATTTTGTATTCTAAATACCTAACGCCGGTACATGTATTCCGTTACACCCCAACACTGATGGGAACAGGTACTCGCATACCAATATAATTCACAGATTTATGTTTCACTGTCTTTTAGGGGACAGTTTGGTCCTTATGACCACATAAAAACACATCTGTCTGCAGTTAATTTCATCATGATCTGTAAAGAATACTAATTAAAGTATAGTAAATTTCATTGTTTATTGCAATATGGGCATACGCTGTTGCTTATTTTATGTTCTGTTGTATGCTCTTATGTTTTGTTGTCCTACAGAATTAATTAATGCCTGTTCAATGCATATTGCATGGTGATCTGTCTCTAACCAACTAATAATAAATCTTATAATGAAGTTGAATAACTAAGGTGTTGGAGCAACTGATGTCAGTTGCGAATTCTAGCTCCACTTGTGCAGTAATAGAGGAATTCTAGCTCCACTTGTGCAGTAATAGAGGAATTCTAGCACCACTTGTGAGACTGTGCAGTAATAACCACTAGTGATGGAACAGAGTGTTTGCCAGCATGAAATAATATTTGAATGATAATCTCTTGCAGAGCCAATCTGAGCGACTCGTACTTCACTAACCGTCAGGATCGCTATGTGTTGCTGGAGGACTGCAGAGAGGTAGCAGATTTCTTTGCTAAGCTGGTGGAAGCCGTGGGAGACGTGTCGCTTCAGCTGGAGCCTGATGACAGTGTTTGTATGATGGATGGAATGGTGCACCCCTATAAAGGTAAGTTACAGTGGTCCCTAAGTATATTGCCAGCTTATGATTGATTCTTGACTGGCTCTAGAACTCTTTTTTTCTTCAAGGAAGCTTAAGCTTGGTAATGGTGTTTCTGGTGGGTTTAGACTGTGATATAAAGTGATATATAGTCAGTGATATAAAACCAAAGAGCAAAATGTTACTGCATGTTAAGGAAATGTCAATGCATGTTTTCATTGTGCATTATGATATCTTGCTTTGGATCTGCCCCAAACAGAAAGTAGCTCTTAGGCCTTTCTAATTTCTTCATAAGATGGTGAAGTATATTATCTGATAAACTAGAATGTCAGAATATGAGCTCATTTTAACCGTACAGTGATTATACTAAAACTTGCCCTGTACAAAGGTTGCTGGACTGTTGGCAAGAATGTCAGATTTCTCTTGGCACAACATCCAGGTGCAGTACATCATGAAACATGACACACCCTTTCCATAATAACAGGCGGTTTACTGTCTTTGATTGTTAAAGCTGGAACAGGTGTTTCCTGGTAGCACTTAACTTTGGCCACAGCGGCAGGCTCAGAGCTGTAACCCGCCCCATCAACAGCAGGGTTTATAGATGCTGGTAGTGGCTGTGGTGGCTGATCTATGGCTGGTGTGCCTTACATCGAGACAGCTACCCTAGGCTCTGAGAGGAGCACGGCAGGGTGAATGAGTGATTACGTTCACTCCGTGAGCCCATATCCGTAACCCAAGTGCCGCCACTGAGAAGCTAGCGCCAGACCATGACATAACCACTCCAGAAAGGGACTACAGTTTGTCACAGATCCCAGAAATAGTGATGATGTCACCTTGCTGGTGGTAAATGATCTGTAAGAGGGAGGGAGGGAGGGAAGGAGGAAGGGTGAAATGGCTAGAAAGACGGGAAGGAATGGTCTCGGGCGTGCTGGAGTCTGTCGGGATGGTGATAATATTAAGAAGAGATGTGCAGACGGGCAGAGTATGATCAGCATAAAGGGAAATAATGGCGGTCATAAAAAACCCATGAATACTCTTTTATCTTCTTTTGTTCACTCTCAAGCCTTCACACCTTCTCATTAAACAAATTACTCAGAGGAGCAGTGAAGGCGGGTCGTAGAAGCTCTCCTTACACTAAACAGGAGTGATGTCCCATTGAGAAGTCAGTCCATCCGCTGAGTCTGCACTTCATTGCCTGTGTAGCTCCAGTAATCGGATCCTCCTGCTTGTCGGTAAAAGCGGCTAAACTCCACCGCCCTCTTAACTGGATGTGTTTGGTCCTTAGAGGCCTCAGAGGCCTGGGGTTGCTGGTGTGCTGCCTGTGGGGAAAGCCCCTGTCTTTTCCATCAAAGCGAGACTTGTTTGCTCCAAACATATTTGCGGTTTTGCTTTTTTCATACAGTAATCGTGCAGTCATTGTATCTGCCTCTCCCTGTCCACCCTCACTTTCTCATTGTGGAAAGAACCCGGAACCTGTCCCCAGATCTTGCCCATACATTGCAAATGTGCATCGCTTTTGTCCTGAAACTAATTTATTATTTACAGATCGCATCTCGTTCTATGACTCACTATGGCACGTTTATGTCTAGCAGAGGCGCCAGGCTCTGACAGAGCTCCTTTCCAGACAGTCAGCAGTTATTGACCCGCGTCTCTGAGGTTTGGATCATGCATTTGCGAGATCCTTATACAAGTAACAGCCTTTCCTGGATAGATTGAGCATTAGTTTATTTAAAAAGTTGATTTGGTGATGGTGTGAAAAGATATTTTTCTGAATTTTAATTCAGTCACATGGCATTTGGACAAATTCATTATCAATGAAAGTACAATACTGTGCAAAAGTTTTAGGCAGGTGTGAAAAATGCTGTAAACAAAAAATGCTTTCAGAAATATAAATACTGATTGTTTATTTTTATCAATTTACAAAATGCAAAGTGAGCAAACGAAAGAAAAATCTAAATCAATATTTGGTGTTACTACCTTTTGCCTTCAGACCAGCATCAATTCTTATAGGTACACTTGCACAAAGTCAGGGATTTTGTAGGATTATAGTCAGGTGTATGATCAACCAATTATACCAAACAGGTGCTAATGATCATTGTCACACGTAGGTTGAAACACAGTCATTAACTGAAACAGAAACAGCTGTGTAGGAGGCTTAAAACTGGGTGAGGAACAGCCAAACTCTGCTACCAAGGTGAGGTTGTGGAAGACAGTTTCATTTCATGGCAAGACTGAGCACAGCAACAAGACACAAGGTAGTTATACTGCATCAGCAAGGTCTCTCCAAGACAAAGATTTCAAAGCAGACTGAGGTTTCAAGATGTGCTGTTCAAGCTCTTTTGAAGAAGCACAAAGAAACAGGCAACGTTGAGGATCGTAGATGCAGTGGTCGGCCAAAGAAACTTAGTGCAGCAGATGAAAGACACATCAAGCTTATTACCCTTCGAAATCGGAAGATGTCCAGCAGTGCCATCAGCGCAGAAACCAGTGGGACCCAGGTACACCCATCTACTGTCCGGAGAAGTCTGGCCAGAAGTGGTCTTCATGGAAGAGTTGCAGCCAAAAAGCCATACCTCCGACGTGGAAACAAGGCCAAGCGACTCAAGTATGCACCAAAACATAGGAACTGGGGTGCAGAAAAATGGCAGCAGGTGCTCTGGACTGATGAGTCAAAATTTGAAATATTTGGCTGTAGCAGAAGGCAGTTTGTTCGTCGAAGGGCTGGAGAGCGGTACAATAATGAGTGTCTGCAGGCAACAGTGAAGCATGGTGGCGGTTCCTTGAACATTTGGGGCTGCATTTCTGCAAATGGAGTTGGAGATTTGGTCAGGATTAATGGTTTTCTCAATGCTGAGAAATACAGGCAGATACTTATCCATGATGCAGTACCATCAGGGAGGCGTGTGATTGGCCCCAAATTTATTCTGCAGCAGGACAACGACCCCAAACATACAGACAAAGTCATTAAGAACTATCTTCAGCGTAAAGAAGAACAAGAAGTCCTGGAAGTGATGGTATGACGCCCACAGAGCCCTGATATCAACATCATTGAATGTGTCTGGGATTACATGAAGAGACAGAAGGATGTGAGAAAGCCTACATCCACAGAAGATCTGTGGTTAGTTCTCCAAGATGTTTGGAACAACCTACCAGCCGAGTTCCTTCAAAAACTGTGCAAGTGTACCTAGAAGAATTGATGCTGTTTTGAAGGCAAAGGGTGGTCACACCAAATATTGATTTGATTTAGATTTCTCTTTTGTTCATTCACTGCATTTTGTTTATTGATGAAAATAAATGATTAAGGCTTCCATTTTTGAAAGCATTCTTTGTTTACAGCATTTTTTCAAACCTGCCTAAAACTTTTGCACATATCACAAATTATTGTCTGTACACCTGGTGTACACCTTCTCCACTGCTTATGTTCAACACTTGACAGTTTCTTACTGCATGACCTCAGTTGACCTGGTATCGTTTAGCTGGTGGGAAAATGCCCAGCCCAGCTGTGACACTACTAGGGGTGTAAATCAAGTTTCATCACGATCCAATATTAAATTGTCATGAACCTTGTGATTTACCCACCTAGCCAGTGACAGATATGGTACAATATCATATGCTGATTTAACTGTTGTTTCCATTCATATCGGTGAAAATATCATTTGACGTTTTATTCCTGAGCTACAACCCACATGCTTAATAAAAGTTGTGACGAAACCAACTGACGTCTCAGTGCTTGCTTGCTTGCTTGCTGAGGAGAGATTGCAATATGTATGTCTAATTGGTGGTTTCATCTTGGATCAGTGCTGTGATCAATAAATCAATGTATTGTAGATCAATATATTGTTACACCCCTATGTATGACATGCTCATGTGTGTGCAGATACTGATAACTGATAATTACCTAGCGGGGGACTAACGGAAACAGTTATAGTACATGACCACAATGACCACCTGGGTTAACACAAACTACACAGATGGACTTCAGTCTGTAACATGTTGAGTTGATTTTTATGGCTGACTTCAAACAGACATTTAAATCTTCCCTTTTAATAAAAATAGGTCTTCTGTTCAATATAAAGTGATGTTACAATATGTATAATGTCTGCTGTTTTGTTTTGGATGCTTATGAGCTTGTTTATCATTGAATTGTTGTATTGATGTAGATCAACATAAAAGGAGCTTAAAAAGAATGGGGAGCTCAGAAGTTCCACATCGTACTCTGAACTTCTCTCCCCAGGTGACCGGGTAGAGTTCTCCACTGCAGCGCATCAGAGGATCATGGAGGTGATAAAGACAGCCAGGATTCGCTTAGAGTTGGATCACTTGCAGGATTCTGACTCTGAACTGGAGCATGGAGAACAGAGCAGTGACACCTGGGTCTTCCCGCTCGTGCAGATGAAACCTTTGGGTATCCAGCTGGACGAGCAGGTAACTCAGAGACTGTTGAAGGAGGCAGGGGAAGACTCTGTTGTCTACCTCACATCAGGCTATTTCAACTTGACACAAACTTATATGAGACTGGTGCTGGGAGCTGCAGCAGATTACCGCATCCTCATGGCCTCACCGGAGGTCAACGGGTTCTTTGGGGCCAAAGGGGTGGCAGGTGCCATTCCTGAAGCTTACGTTCATCTCGCCCACCAGTTTTATAGCAAGGTAAGGTGAAAGTGTGACGATTTGCAAGTATTTTGGTAGCTGCTCAGTTTGTAATTAATAGTTTTATTTTTAGGTGTGTGATCTAGGTCAACAAGGACGTGTCCACCTCCATGAGTATCATCGCCCTGACTGGACTTTTCACGCCAAAGGTGAGTGGTATTGACTGCTTGGCTTGTGTTTACTCCAAATCCTTAAATATACTGTACTATTTGAGCTCCCTGTGAATGCTGTGAGAGGTGCTTGAGCGTACCTGGAAAACTCATTTTTAATTCACTGAGTAGATTTCCCGTCATCTCTTGTCTGATGGAGTGGCCTCTGATCCTTTCCCGCTCAGCGTAAGCCACTGAAACTGCTAGACACTTGTGATGTTTTCTCTGTAAACCAGAGGAATGAACAGGCCGGGATTCTTTGGCTTTTGCTGTATTTTGAGGCATTTAAGCTTTACTGTTCCGGGATGTCAATTAGAATGGATTGAAAACACCATGAATGCCAAAATGAACTTGGTTTCTCTCCTGTGCCCGCTGTTGATTTCCTTAACTGTCCAAGTTGTTTTTTAAATATGGATAAATGACTTGTGAAATATAATGCAGCTCCAAAGAATCAATGGCTTGTAATTCTTCGTTAGCACAAATAACTAAAAAGTGATTACTTTTGTACAAAGTGTTCTGACTTGGAGATATGAGGTAGATAAGGGAGCGACTAGAATAGTGCAAGGAGTGAGACAGTTGGAGTTCAGTAAATATGGGCAGCATCAGTGGAATTCAATTTCACGCTCCCATTGAGAAGTCCTGCTTATTAGATAAAGCCTTGTCAATGCCGTCATTTCTAGTAAACAGAGGAACAGAAGTGGGAATGGACAGGGTGTAGAGGTCCCCTCGGTCAAGAAGGAAAGAGAATCAATGACCATTAGCTGGTGTTCTGACTCTGGCGTTGGGCCTACAAGAGACCTATTCACCTCAGGCAAGAGTCTATGAGCTGGCCTGAGTCTATGAGCAGGATGGATGACTGAGAGATGGACACAGGAGAAGAGAAAATATGGTTCTGAAAACTCCTTTAAGTAAAGTGATTTGTAATGGAGTGCTGGAGTTCAGGAACTGAATGAACCCCAGTTTCCTTAAAAGGATAATGTGATACGTTGCTCATAGTTTGTACTTGTGATCCTGAAGAATAAGTTCTGAGTGTCTTCCCGTTAGCTGGGTTACTGTTATTCACAAAGAATGCCATCTTGGGGTTCACATCTGGTGCTAAAATACCTTCCTTGTATGAAGTGTTTACATATTGTTTGGTTTTTGTTTTAGTCCTGTAATGTTCATTATATAAATGAGCGAGCAATACACACAGGGCATTGTTAAGGGCCGCCTTTGTTTTTGACCTGAAAACATGGAAGGATCTGTTTGTTGCCAAGCCAAAGGATCATATTTCATGTTCAGAGTTTCCTGTAAGAGCTGAATGGAGGCCACGTGTCATTGAGCTCACTAGCCCTTTGCCAAGAAATGTGGCCAAATAGAAATAATGCTGTTTCAGCCGGGTACCATTCTCGCACACACACAGCCCTTGACAATTTTATACACATGATCTTCTGCTTCCTCAGAAAACCACATGTAACCTGCTTTAAATGAGCACAACTTATCTGATAAACTATTTCTCTGAAATGCTGCTTCTAAGTAAATATTTCTGATGTGTGATTGTGTGCCTATGTGCCACATATGCAATAGAACGTCTCATGGCTAACTGTGTTTCTTTGGTATTGTTTCCTCTCCCCTTGTTTCTTACCAGTCCAGTGATATTCCTGTTTACCTTCTCTGTCCTCGCAGGACTGTGGTATTACCTGAAAGGAAACGACCGCCCCTGCCTCACCCTCATAGGGTCCCCCAATTTTGGTCATCGCTCTGTTCACAGAGATATAGAAGCTCAAATTGCTATTGTGACAGAGAATGAGCAACTCCAGACCCAGCTACAGCAGGTTAGATTATGGTATCGATGATTGATTATGAATACGCTGTAGTCTACCTACTGTGTGTAAACTTTATAATCCCCGGGTCTATTAATGGTTTATCTTTACACCACAGCCACATGGTCTTTCTGGGAAACCCATGTAAGGGGTAATAAAGTCTGGATGACCATAAATGGATTCAGAGATATCCCTTTAGATAGCTTCCTGTCAGTTCTTATCAGTGGGTGGTTATATAACTAATAGTAAGTGCAATTCAGCTGAACACAGACTAAAGGTAAATGCTTTGAAGATTGTTCATTTCATCAGAGATTGAATTAGAAGGCTCGTTTTACAGAAACTATGACTGTGAGTCTCTATCTACTGTGTGTGTGTGTGTGTGTGTGTGTGTACACACACACACATAGTACTGTGAAACACACCTTTCATTTCATCATATTTTGCTTCCAAAGAGTCAGATTTTCTTATATTTTGTAGTCTTCACGAATACTTCTCCAGACTTGTTTACACATGTTGCAGTAAATCACTGTATTACCCATCTCATTTTCCTAACAAATGCTGAGATCATGTCCTTATGGTAATTGCTAATCTTGCTCATGCCAGTTATTTTCATTATTTTTCAAATTCTGATTTGTCCAGCCTGTGACTATGTCTGAGTGTTTCTTACAATTGTTTAAAAGCCACATATATATGCTCTCTTTTATTAGAAAACATCCCAGCTTTAACAGTTGGAACATATTTACAGTGCAAACCTTGTCAATAACAGAACATGCGACCTTCGGATCATGGGGCGAACACCCTACCGTAACGCCACCAAAAGCCCCAAACAAAAAAGTCCCAAACAGTGTATGTGTTCATTAAATGTAATCGAGGTAAAATATTGAATTAATTGTGATATTCATTTGAGGTGATAATGCCTATCCCTAAAAGGGAGCATAGTGATGTTGCAAAATGCTTATGAGCTTTTGCAATTAATATTGAAATATTTACAGAACCTCAACCAGAATCTTACAGAATCCTTCTTTCCTAGGAGCAAGAGATGTTATACAAGAGGTCCACAGAGGTGTCGAGCTCCACCTTCTCACAGCCTAACCGCTATGTAAAGCTGTGGGTGAAGCTGGTGACGCCATTCATTAAGAACTTCTTCTGAAAAAGCCTGACTTACAGAAACTTGCTATCAAATTCAGGTTTGTTACTTTATTACTAAAGGTATCTTGCATTCGTTGTGGAAACTGCATTGCCACTTTAGACAGCACTGCGACTCATTGGAAAAATATATATGGCTCTATGAGAAGTTCATGAACCCCTAAATTGAATGCAGAGCCTTAATTTCAGCACCTCAAATGATATTTGATAGATTTAGAGCCCAAATACGTCTTATGCGGGCGATTCTCTCAAAAACAGTAAACAGCTTTTTCTTTGCCTTCTCCCCCGGTTGTTTCCATAAGTATGGTTACACACAGCCCAAGCTGGCAGACAGTGGGTTCTTAAGAATGCGCAATGTCACTACAGTGGTTTCTCCGTCCGAAATCCCACCACATTGCTGAGTGTCCAGACCACAGCACGAACACAGCCATGCAGTATCGTGGGGTTTTCAGGCATCAACTGCTGGGCCGCACTGGCACTGACCTCTAATGTCCAGGGCCTAACATCTGGAGCCTTTTACAGCTGTTCTGTCTCCTGTATCTCTCTTAATTGTGTAATTATCTATCTCAAGCACTAGATGAACCTACACCTCATACAAGCTACACCAATAAATAAAAAATTAGCCCACTTTTAAATCAACATTAGTAATGAACAGCAAGTTCATTAATCATTCATTTTTAAGTTTTAATCTATAATCATTAAAACCAAACAGCAAATTAACATCTTGGCACTGCAATACAAAGAGAGATGCCATAGTCAGTTGTGTCTATTAAGCCATATATCTGATAAATTAAATCCGCTGTTTCATTAAGGCCAGAAACATCCTTTATTTTTTTAAGATTGGCTTTTTGTAAAGAAGTGCATGCGGCTTAGTTTAAATTTTATTTTTCAGCGTTTTTCTTTTTCCCATGTCTCTGTCCTGATCTAGACACTGAGTGCTGGTTTCTTGGTCATGGATTAAGTCTTGCACCAACATGTAGTACCAACTTAGATTTACCATTCAAACTCAATCTAGTCTAGGACTAGGCTTAATCCTTGACTGGAAAACTGACCCTGAAAGTCCAAAACCTAAGGAGTTTCTCTTTCATTTAATTTTCAGGTTCATGGTTCAAACAAACCCAGACCCTCGCATATACTGTATGTCTTGTACACTGGACCCTCCTTTACGTTCTTGTTTTCCCAGCTTTGAGGAAGATAAAGGGCACAGCAGGCATCAGCCCTCCCTCATGGACATATAAACCTGTCACGGCCAGTTGGGTGTCCCAGTAATTCCCTGCAAAATATTTTGACACTTTATTCCAACCATATTTTTATGCCAAAGAAAACCAACAAAAATCCAGTGTAAGCTGTCAACAAGGAAGACTTAACAATAAGAAGAAAGGTAAAAGTCCCTCTGGACAGTTATAAATTATTGTTTTATTGATAATTTTTTCTTTCCCAGGACTGAATTCTGTCACCCTTATTTTATTCTAAGTTGCTGCTTTGTAACGGTCCCTCACTGATAACATAAAGATCTATTGACGTGTCATTGGTTAATAAAGACAGACTGTGTTAGATATAAAGGAACAAGTACAGTTTTCGATTAGAATATCAACATATTCATAAATTGTATACATATACAGTAAAGTATGTAGCCGGAGTTTTGTAAGAAGGAACACACTGGTTGAAAACTTTCTTGTGCTCATGTCAAAAGCTCATGTTTCTTCATGTACTGATAGTTTTTTTTTTCCCCCCCCATATTTAAGTGCAGAAATTATGTATTAGCTTATTGCCATAGAATTGACTTTACATCATGTCGCAGTGTCTCTACGTTTCTTTTTAATTACTTATTGCTGTAATAATTTCCCCAAACTTCAAGCTTGATTTTGGCAAAAGTGAATTACCGTAGATCGCCTTAACACACTTAATGTTACTACTGTTTTTATCACTTACCAATTGTGTGCTGATATGCATGCTTTATGATAAATGTCGGTTGTTACAACATACAACAGCAGCAAACCTCAACAAGAGTTTGTGAGCACGCAGCCATCTCCAGGACGTGCTAAACCTTGGTGTATGGTGGAACCATTACCTATGAATGTGTGAGATACTGTTAAAAACAAAACATGTAAGATATACTTTCAATATCTGTTTACAAATGTTTATTTATTTTTAGTAGTGTTATTTTGATTCTGTATTTGCGTGTTATTGAAGGGCAGCAATAAGATATTAATATTGTAACCTCCGTTATAAAGTTGCTTCATTCCTGAAGACCAATATGTAAGTTATGGAAGTGCTAGAAAGATTTTACATTTTGTTTCAAGATATACAGTATGCAATGTGTTTTAATGTCCTGTTTGAGAAGCCTTGTAGGCCAGTTGGTCTAAGAATACAAGCCTTTAAAGATGTATTTATTTAATTATCCATGCAGTATACAATGTTACTTTTTATGTATGTTTGTTCTGTAAATACTATTAAAATATTATTAGTAGGGTCCTTAGAATTTAACCATGTTGGTGAGATCTTAAACATTTAATTTTAGATTAAAATTTTCATTTCAAATAACACAGACGAAAACAGGATTATTGTCTAATCTTGTGGAAATATTTCTGGGTAAGTTTGTCACTTTCTCTGTTTTCGATGGTCTCGGTCATGGAAACGATATCTGGCCGCTTCTCTATTCTCTAGTATTTCAGCCTAGATGCTTCTCGCATGAAATGTTTTCATCTTGTGAGCTGTTCTTGGTATCTCTGACTTTAAACATTACAGTAAAATGATTAGATATTAATTCACAGCCAGTTTCGTCTGGATGTTTTCATCTCCACTTTCCATTTTATTTGACACTTTGGGCTGAGGCTACTCTATGATTTGCTTGAGTTTCTCAAGTCAGTTGAGTTCCTCAAGTCAGTTGATTTGAACATTAAAATGCATTTTGAACACAGTAATTCATAAATCATCTACACAAACTACTGGTAAAGAAAACGTTTTATTTTGTAATTGGCTAAGAAAACATTTCATAAATTTCAGTAGGCCTGTGTAATCAACTCAGGTGAGTATGAGTGGTTTGGCCGGCCTCAGCACAAGTATACACTTTATACATAAATGTTCTCTTCTATACTCTTATTTAACCTTTTAGACATTTTTTCCTACATTGAATTTGGTGTTGATATATGGATTGAATCTTTGCATCACATCCATATAATCTTTTGCGTTCACTTCCACCTTTGTTAAATAGCATACTTAACTTCAGGGAATAATAGTTTGTGTTTAACCAAAGTAAAATTTAGACGAACTTTTAACATAAAGTATGCGTTGTGTCTGGGCTCTGCTGTCCTCTGCTGGTGAGAAACTGCAGCCCCGCGCCACAGCCCTAAATACATACTGGTGCATTCCCTTAGTTCTTTCTTCTGGAAAATATTTTTTGATAATATGGGAAAATTACAGTTTCTTTACGAATTAACCTGAGATTTACCTCTTTTTTTTCTGCAGCTTCTACCGACCACATGTCCTCGAGAGTCTCAGAAATCACTCAAGGTGTTATTTAACAATAGCGATTGCAATCAAATCTACTCTAAAATTAATTCATTATCTGAACTGCTTAATCCCAACTGGGGTCGCGGGGGGACCGGAGCCTATCCCGGGAGCTTACAGGCGCAAGGCGGGGAACAACCCTTGACAGGTGCCAACACACCGCAGAGCACACACACTGGGGGCTCGAAAACAGGACCTTCTTGCTGTGAGGCAGAAGCGCTAACCACTGTGCCACCCTACTCTAAAATTATTATACCATAATGAAACACTTAAGTAACTTAAATTGCAGTAGAAGTTGCTGAAAATCTTACAAAAGCTGTAGTGATGTTAATGTTTAATTCTAAAATGATCTTTGAGGAAAATGTTACAGAATACTGATATCAGACTTCTATTTTTACTTCCACTCCTAAAGGAAGTGTCTCTAAATTTCACACTTCAGTGTTTGGCTAAGCACAATGTCTGTCTGTTTAAAGACAAGCTTTTAAGATAAGGTATTGCTTCTGTCATTACAGAGTCTACATTACAGTAATAACTGCAGTTGCTTAAATGTCATTGTTCTAGCAAGTCACAAACCTATCTTCATAACTGTATGCCACCTCTAACGGTTTTAGACAGGAAGTCAGCAAAGGAGTCCAGGAAATCCTGCCCCACAGGGTTATTCTCGTTCATCATTAAGACCTATGAAATAATAAAGAACTGCATAAAAATCGGCAAGACAATTTTGATAATTACTCCCACAGATTTGTCCTCCCAAATGATTGGGAAGAATGTATTACAGATTTCCATGTAAAAGCTTATTCTGTATAAAACATATACTATATAGGACAATAATAAGCAGAGATACAGAAATCTAGCACTAGAAAGATCTGGTTTCATCCTATATGTTGAGTTAACTAGATGGACAATTATGGTTCCAGTATCCAGTGAGTTATTAAGAGTGAGAACAAAACTCTGGCAAGGACTTTGATTTGATAAATCTGGATGCCACAGCCATCTTTTCATCTCATTTAACAGATACTGTTAAAACTCATTCAGCAATGAAAACTGATTGTAAATATAATTGTTGAGGTTTTATTACTTACTTGAGACTGACTTTCTGTAGCAACAGGGGAAATAAATCCAGTCATTATTTTTCCAGCTTAACAACTTCTTCTTCTTCCTCCTCCTCTTCCTCTTTCGGCTTTTCCCTTCAGGGGTCGCCACAGCGGATCATCTGTCTTCATCTAGTCCTATCGTCTGCATCCTCTACCCTCACACCAACTAACTTCATGTCCTCTTTCACCCCATCCATAAATCTCCTTTTGGGTCTTCCTCTCAGCCTCCTGCCTGGTGGCTCCAACCTCAGCATCCTTCTACCTATGTAATCATTGTCTCTCCTCTGGACATGTCCAAACCATCTCAGTCTGGCGTCTCTGACTTTATCTCCAAAACATCTAACATGAGCTGTCCCTCTGATGTACTCATTCCTGATCCTATCCATCCTCGTCACCCCCAAAGAGAACCTCTTGAGCTCTCTAACCTCCAGTTCTGCCTCCTGTCTTTTCCTCATTGGCACTGTCTCCAAACCATACAACATGGCTGGTCTCACTACTGTCTTGTACACCTTTCCTTTCATTCTTGCTAAAACCCTTTTATCACACATCACACCTGACACTTTTCTCCACCCATTCCAACCTGCTTGCACACGCTTCTTCACCTCTTTTCCACTCTCTCTGTTGCTTTGGACCGTAGACCCCAAGTACTTAAAGTCCTCTACCTTCTTTACTTCTACTCCCTGTAACTTCACTGTTCCACTTGTGCTCCTCTCATTTACACACATGTATTCTGTCTTGCTGCGACTAATCTTCATTCTTCTCTTCTCCAGTACATATCTCCACCTCTCTAGCCTTTCCTCTACCTGCGCCCTGCTCTCACTGCAGATCACAATGTCATCTGCAAACATCACAGTCCATGGAGATTCCTGTCTAACATCATCTGTCAGCCTGTCCATCACCAAAGCAAACAAGAAGGGGCTTAGAGCCTATCCTATCCTTGATGCCATCCCACCTCCACCTTGAACTTCTCTGTCACTCCTACAGCACATCTCACTGCTGTCTCACAGCTCTCATACATGTTCTGCACCACTCTAACATACTTCTCTGCCATTCCAGACCTCTTCATGCAATACCACAGCTCCTCTCTCGGCACCCTCTCATATGCTTTCTCTAAATCTACAAAGACACAATGCAGCTCCCTCTGACCTTCTCTGTACTTCTCCATCAGCATCCTTAAAGCAAAAATAGCATCTGTAGTACTCTTTCTTGGCATGAAACCATACTGCGGCTCACAAATGCTCACTTCTGACCTAAGCCTAGCTTCCACCACTCTTTCCCAAAGCTTCATTGTATGACTCATTAGCTTTATTCCTCTGTAGTTGCCACAATCCTGTACGTCTCCTTTGTTCATTTTTCCAGCTTAACTGAAATGGCAAAATAAAAACCTGATTGGATGTTGCCCTCCTGATGTCCAAAGTTAACATTTCACTACATAAAAATCACAGAAAAACCCGCGGCCCCTTTTGACACTAAATGCTATTTCCACTTCAGCTTTGACTCCTAGGCAATACGTTGTTATAGAGCTGGGCGATATGGCCTAAAAATAAAATATCCGATTTTTTCACAGTACATCCGATTTTAATCGATTTTCTCCTCCCCTACTCAAAATCAAACTACAGACTGCAAAAAAATGGTTCAAAACCACGTCAGCTGTGGCAGAATAATACGACACCTCAAAAACTTTTGGCATGTTAATGAATCCCGGCTTTTCCACAGTATGTATGGGCACCATGTCTTTTGCAATATACATAGGGCCCTATTAAATCAGTTTTGTTTTTCCTAAATTCCGTTTGATTTTTTTCCTGAATTCCGTTTCTCCATATTTATTCTTCTGAATTCCGTGTTTTATATTATAATCATATTTATTCACCTAAAAAGTGTCTTAATTATGGAGTGGAGGGGGGGGGTCACATTTAACCGCGCACTCGATTCTTAAATTTGTGTTCTCGAGTGTCACATTTGCGCGCGCGACTGTGAAATTTACGCCCGCGAATTTTTTGCAGCAAGCCATTTTGCGCGCTCTTGTTTTGGCGCTGATGTGACGCCACACTTTCCCCCTGTCGTTGCCATGTTGTTTGTGAATCTGCTACAGGGTTTGGGTGCGCCACGCTAATTTACCCGTGTAGAACGATGCGTCGCATTAGTTCCGCTTTTGGCGCCCGCGTGTAAAATAAGTAATAAAATCGATTTTCATAAAAACACATCGTCCTGAACTGTAAATTCGAATTAATCGATAAAAATCCCCCACCTCTATGTTGTTATAAACAACATGAATACCAACGTCTAATGAATCTTCAAAAAAACAAACAAACAAACAAAAAAAAACACTTTGCAAGACGGCCTAACTAAATGGTCTTAACTATTAGTTAAGCTCCTGCAATGTACCAGTTTTATTTTAGCACGTTTACATGGTGAAAATCACAGAACATGAAGATTCCTCTCAAAACAACTTTTATACAAACATATTCTGACAGGAAAAATACAACAATCTATCTTTTAACTATATACAACGTTGATAAATTAACGTGTATTTGACATTGCCTTTTTAACAGTGCACTTAAAGTTACTATGGCTTAAACATTGAAATACCTGGAACTGAGAGCCTTCCACTCATGGAACATTGCAACGCATTATTTTAGAGTGAAATAACAGTAATGATATCGAAATAGTCATGTTCTGAGTCAGTGCTTAATAAACTGCATGGAACATTTTCATCCTTTAAAACATCCAGATAAAAACATTCCGGATCGCTACCGTCTAGTAAGGTCTGTCTGGTGCAAACTTGTATTATCACAAAGCTAAAAATCAAAGAGAACAAACTAAAAAGATACAACACTGGCTCTTTTAAAAACCTGCTGTAAATGAGGGACAAGAGGATCAGGCAATTGTTTAAATGTAGACAGTGAATATGTTGGAGACTTAAGTAATAGAAATATTCCACTGCATTTGACCAAGAAACACCCCAAAGTAAAGCATTCTGGGAGTTGATGAACCTGAAAACGTCTTTTTTTGCAGAAGCTTAAGAACATGACCACAGATGCAAAAGCAAAATTGCTAAAAGCCAGTCGTCACTTGAAGGTACTTATGGAGGCTGATATTGAAATGCAGAAAGACTGGCTGATTGTGTAAAAATAACTATGTTTTTCATCTGTACATGTATCAGAAAATGTTTTATGCCTGTAGCTGAGTAAGAAATTGCTGCCACATTCAGTCAGACCTGCTGATTTGAGATGATATATTTCAAAAGGCCTAAAGAGGAAGTCACAAAACAGTTCCCAAAGAGCAGCAAACAGTGCAGAGTAAAAACACAATTTACACACCCGTCGACTTTTTAAGATGGTTGTTTGCATGCCGCTGTTGTTCTGTGCCACTAACTACCGCACCTCCGGTTTACGCTTTACTGAAGCCTTCACAAAATCCTGGACAAGTGTTCATGACAACCTTTACACACTTTTAGCTCACACTTTTAGCTAACACTTCCAGTGCTGATCATCTTATTCTCAAAACACAGCAGCATTCCTGAGCAGGACAGGTGCAGTCTGGAGTTATGGCTTTTGTGTTTAATCTGTCCACAGGTCCATTTTCAGCTGTGTGCAAAGGCCTCAGCACAGCCTTGAGCAAAAATACACATCACCCAATGTTGTCAAGAGCTGAGAGAGACTCTACGGCCTTTTTATAGATGAAACCTTCTTCTTCCTCGCTGCAAGCATTTCATAGAAGGGATCCCTGCTGATCGCAGCCCTGTAGAAGGCAGGAAAGACACGCTGTTGTATTGCTGCAACAAAACTTTACATTTACTCACTGTCACTGCCGATCAAAAAACTTGAAACTACGTAGCAACTAACATTTATAAAATGTGGGAAGAAAGCCCATAGTTGTAAGTTGTCCAAAACAATCTGGCCATTTTGTCATTTAGGTTTCAACATCTAGGTTGCTTTAACTCATATAACTATTTAGGTGGAAAATAGAAAATACTGAAAAGAAACATTTCATGTCAATACATTTGTAAAGTGTATGAAAATAGCATTCCATGCCACAGGCTAAATTAACTCACAAGGTGTGTGGAACACTTCGTAAACTGAGAAATTTACAAAGTTAATTAAAAAACATTTTTAAATCAAAATTAGTATTTTGATCTCAGTTCTAGTAAAATCACTCACTTAATGCTGTTGATCCACTCCTCCTTTTCCTCAACGGTTGGGGCTGATATTCTGTAAAACGTGTGATTTCCTTCCACCACTCGCCCATCTGCCTCCGTCTTACATGCCTTTATCACTTGATCCTTATTGTCTGGGATGAAAAGCTCAAAGCAGTTCTGTAACAAAAAGGCAAGGATTCAAATAATAGAAAACACAGACAGGTGCTTACAGGTGGGAGAATACATATACATTCATTCATTGTCTGAACCGCATAATCCCTACTGGGGTTGCGGGGATCTTACCCTGTCCTGGGAAGTTCGGGCGCAAGGCGAGGACCAACCCTGGACAGGCGCCAACACATCGCAGGCCACACACTCACATGCACACCTTATGGGGCCAATTTAGGGTCGCCAATTAACCTATATTGCATGCCTTTGGACTGTGGGAGCAAACCAGAGCACCAGGAGAAAACCCATACAAACACAGGGAGAGCATGCAAACTCCACACAAAAAGGCCCTATGGCCGACCCTCCGATAGAACCCATGACCTACTCGCTGTGATGCGGTAGCACTAAGCACTGTGCCACCATGCCGCCATAAAACATAAAGCAGTAGACATGAAGACCAAAGAAGACATGGAACATGTACCGGTTTCTTTGAATCCTCCACTTCCCTAATGCTGAGGTTCTCCAAAGGTATAATTCCTCTAGGCTCTTTATCCTAAAAGCAGGTTGGAGAGGTTGTAAATTAAAATTTGGGGCATGATATTCGCAGTTTATCTCAATAATATGCAATACTTACAGTGGTGTATTCAAAGTAATAGAGGCAGTTATCTGTCAGGATGAACCACCTTCTCTTCCATGTTTTTACTCGCCCACCTATAAAGTGATCACATTGGTGAATAAATAAATTTTATAAGCCAGTTATCTGTGTTTGTCAGAGATGAGTTAACAGTTGAGAATGCAGATGAACTGACAGCAGCAGAGAAATAAAGCAGAATGCGATTTGGAGCACTGCAGCAGACAGACATATGCATGGTTAAATCACATTAGTGGATGTGGATTTTAGACCTCAGCACATTTTTTTTTCTTTTTTAAAATTCCATATTTCAATGACTAATGAGACCATGAGCTAAAACAGTCCACAATGAGGTGGCTGGAGTGCACTGAACTTAATTTTGAGGCTCAGTGCTTCATTCCCCTCCGACTACCTCCATTTAAGCTTGAATAAGGCCATTGCTCAATACAAGGTCAAATAAATCTTCAGGCCATGATTTTGCTACATCATGACTGAGTGTACTGATGAGACATCAGGGCTGTGCTGCCTGCTCAAGAGTCAGGACTGTTCAAAATGATCAGCAAAGCAGGTCATCAAAATGTTAGAAATCCTAAAAACTCATGTTGTATATTGATGATCTTTTCTTTTCGCAGTCATGGCAACTAAAACATAAACAGAAGGGCTTATATTCTAAATACAGCATCTCCACAATGACCTGTATGTTAACACATATTAATAAACCTACATGCTTATACTTTATGAAACAGTTCCCAGATGAAAGCGCACACAAAAAAAGGCAGGTTTCAGAAGATAAGCTCATGGGCCTGAATCCCATGGCAACAGACAGTGCACACTAATGCAGAACCTCATACACCGCGAGCACTGAAGAAATGCCACAAGAAACACCACATACCAGCATTACAGAACAAACAAAAGTTCAAAGGCAACAAAAACTTTTGTTTTTTTTTTTACGAAATGAAACTGGTTAAAAATGTCAAATGAACAGAATGAATACATGATGAGAGCAGGAGACGCCACAAAAAAGCACCCAGAAGCACAGCTTAATGGCTAAAATAACAAGAACTAATGTACATACCTCCTGAAGAAAGAGAACATGAAAAACAAAAAGAATAAAAATGGAAGAAAAAAAATAAATTGATGAAAATCATAATAAATTATCCGGTATATTTTGGTGAAAATATGCAGTGTTGTATTAAATGTTATGCAGTGTCTACAGTCTTTACTACTCATGCTCTTCTGCAAATGTCCACCAGATGGCAAACCAACCCAGCAAACCTATCACATTCATTTCATAAAACAAACTACGGGGCTTGAGTCTCAGTTTGAGTTTTCTCTTCTTTTGTGATATTTTATTTCCTCTTGTCTAATCTAGACATAACCTTCCCTGATAAGGCACAAATATTCAACAGAGACCATGCGCTTCTTCATATTATAACAGTGTTATACGTATGAATTTCTTCTTAATTCATCAAGTATCTGTATTGTAGAAAACGCTGGTCAGAATAAAATCAGTTAATTATATATTGTGTGTGTGAGATGTTTTACAGGTGAAAAAAATAAACTTAACATTCTCAATTTAACAGCCTTCCATATTGTTGATATTCTGACATACCATGAAGATATTTAAGTTACAAGAATTTCAAAACTCAAAACTGCATAAACTTCTTTGTCCTTTGTTTAAATCTAAACCCTTTTATCTATAAACCCTTTTTCACAATATAGATCTTATAGACAATACCAGCAACATTACTGCCCCCTTCTCAGAATAAAACTGGCCACTCACCCAGTTTCAGCAGCCAGCCTTCACGGTCCGGGTTGAAGAATGTGTGTGTCAGGTCGTTGCCATCGTCCTCTGGGATTTTAAAGGGTTCATTCTTGATACTTTCATACAGGTTCTGTTAATTGACGTTTCACAGAGAGGTACAAGAAACTTGATGGTGTTTTTGCACATCTACTAAAAAAGTAGTAAACTGCAGACTTAAATCACTGAAGAAAATTTCCATATATAAACAAAATGGAAGGTAAGTGCAAAGGAAGACTAACTCTGAGCAGGTCCTCTGGTAAATCTCCCCCGTCGTTGATGCCTCTGTTCATGGCTATGAAGCGTTCAGCTGTAGGCTTGTCCTTCACGTTAGGGTTGTGCAGGCTTGTATTCAACATGATGATAGCAAACGAAAGGACATAGCAGGTATCTGCCGAGCAAAGGAGGACAAGAGTAAGCTTTGGGTCACTTCCCCTAAAATGAAGTGGACACACAAATAAACCACATTTGTGGCACTGACATTAGTAAAAACTCAAATAACATTGCTGAAGCCACTTAGTGACACCTAGGCACATTTTAAACATGCCTTCTATTAAACTGTAATGTGACACTGACAAATGTGCTACACAGTATTCTTGCGAAAAAATCATAAATACAATAATAAAATGCATTTAAGAGCTTTTGAAATTTCTCTTAGAGGCCTTCTACTCTCAGAAAGGCCAACAACCAGTGTTACTCTTACATAGGCAAAACATTAGCCTGGCTAAGAGCATGGTGCTAATGGGAGGTTGGCAAAAGGGCACCAGCATGGATGAGTAACTGTGTGTGGGTGTAGACAGCATGTGGAGGGAGGTTTGGGAATGACGAAGAAACCACTGAGGTGGCATCGAAAGATGACTTAGTATTGAGAGGGGGGAAAAAAAGAAACATACATATATATTATATATATATATATATATATATATATATATATATATATATATATATATATATACATATACATATATATATATATATATATATATATATATATATATATATATATAATATATATGTTTCTTTGCATACATGTATATATACATACATACATACATATATACACACATATACACACACACCTGTGGACTGAAAAACTCCAGAGTTGCATTGACAGTAACGCTGGGCAAAGGCCTCCATCATGCGATCTATCTTCTGAGCTTCACCTGGTAACCGGAAACTCCACAAGAACTGCCTTTACGTAGAAATTTAGAAATTCATGCAGTATTAATATTATACTATACATCCACATATAAATATCCACATGTACAACTAACTACTTTTAAATTACCTTTCCACAATCCACTATCTAATGTTCAACACCCAATGTGGATTCTAACCAAATAATATGCAGAATAAAATACATTCGTCGTCCATCTCATTTGTTTGGGATTGTTGCTTTAACAAAGACAAAAAACATTCATATAAATAAAATATTGTGGGGAGTGGGGATTGTTACCTGAGGGCCTGAACCAGGTTGAGGTCTGTGAACTCATGAAGCTCTACAAAGGCATGGAGAACCTCGATATTGAACTCGTCTCTGAAGCAAAGAGAAGACAGAATACTAAATAAACACTCATCAGTGAATACTGAACCGTAGATAATTACACCATAAATTGCCTCTCATTAGGTATTTACACAGAACCTGTTTCTTTTTTGAGCACTTTTTAAAAGCATTTCTATGTATTCTCCATTTACTCTTTAGGGAAAAGAAGAATCTGATCTCCTCCCTGCTCTGTCATCTCTGATATATTTTATGATCTTAAGTAATGGCATGTTCATTATTTGATACAAAAAATAACTTTTCACAAATGCCTGACTGGCTTTAAAAAATTACCATCAAAAGAATTACCATAAAGTCTATCAATCTGAATTACTTCTAAGGCTGGCATCTCAGTGCAGCTCATAGATGCGTTTCTTATAATTAGAAGCAGCATTCAGATTGATGATCATGTGCTACTAACACCATCCCTAAAGCTCAGAGGGAAAAAAATGGAGCATGTCAATAATATCAATAGGCTGTGAATGCATTAACCTACTTTTAGAGTACATAGACTTAATGGCTAACAATGTGTACCTTCGCTTACATGTTATCCCTTTATTATAGTGCTACAGTAGCCCTGAGAGTATGAGTGTGTATCTGTGTGCATGTGTGTATGAGTACATATGTGTGTGTGTGTGTGAGAGAGAGAGACAGAGAGGGAGAGAAAGTACATGTGGAGGTGAGAGTGAAAGAGAGGTCAGACTCATCATCCGTGTTCCTACGGGGGTAGAGAGGGAAGGAAGAATGATGGAGAAAAAGAAGAGGGGGGGTCGGACTCAAGAGGACCTCCGTTCTACTAGCTGGGGGCTGTTCTCATTTCTAACTGCGTAAATGCTTTGAAGATTATTCACCTGAACATGAGATTGATATTACAGGATAATGCTCAGATTGCAGAGGCTGCAGTAAAAGACACCCAATTACAGCGAAACTACACGAAATTACTCTGATAAGTACTAATTAGTGAATCGCCCCCAAGCCAGAAAATACACAAGTATGATAAATTGACGTGTGCACAGCTGGATTCTGCCTTCGGCTCACAGTTCTAGTCTTCTGATTCTGGTAATGTATTCACACCCATAAATAACTTCGTATTGGAATTATAAACTCAAGCCACATCATATTAGCAGGGACACTGGCCATCTAGATCATGGCCTCTGGCTCACAGTGGTGCTTTTGGTGAGGACAAGCTTATGACAGATGATGTCATTCTCCCTAGGGCCAGCAGAACTGATCTCACCCCAACCAGTGAAAACAGAATCTGTTTCATCCTCATTTAACACATAAAAGACTTTTTACCACATAAATATGCAAAAGAAAAAATATAATTCTAAAAAAATAACAGGCCTACAGCAAACTATTTGTATTTACTAAACTGCATAATGGACTTCATCTGACAATTTAGGTTTCCTTATGTTAAGCTCAATATCTTCACTATGAAACCCTTTCTTATGAAAGTTTCTGTCCACAACAAACAAAGAAAAACTATCAGTTGTTTTGAGGTCATCAAGAGAACGCAACATGAGAAATAGTCTGATTTCTGATCCAATATTTTAACACACAGCTGCATAGGGGTTCGGTTTCTCTTTACTGGGAAGTAGAACGAAGAAAACCACACCTCGAAAACACTAACAGCATTTGTGTGTAGTGGGAAATAAAACATCTTACCATCAAGTCTACTAGGGAATTATGTCATTTCTCACCTTTCACCCAGATAATCTCCAATGGCTGTCTTGTTGAGGCCCTCCCCCTTGTAAAGGAACTGAGCGATGTCCTCACAGGTGTTTTTCAGCAGGTCATTCTCAATGAGGAACTGGATTCCCTGCACAGAGACATCACAGTCATGTAAACTAACGTCCCGCTGAGCTCTACTTCTGCCTAGTGACAAAGAAGTTGAAATAATAAAGTTGCAAATAAAATCTGTACCATCTATGGCAAGGAAAACCTATTTTATCCCCATTTTTTTAAATAAGGGTTATTGCGGCTATGTGGAAATAACCATAATACACCAGAAAAGAAATACATTCTGGGGCATCTGACGGCGTAATGGTAGTGTGTTCGCCCCGTGATCAGAATGTCGCAGGTTCGAATCCAGGACTGGTAAAGTTATCACTGAGGTACTCATGAGCAAGGCACCGTTCCCAAGCACTGCTCCCGTGTGCTGCCCTTGTTAGCTGCCCACTGGTCCTTCATGGATGGGTCAAATGCAAAGGTCACATTTCATTGTGGTGTGTTCACAATGACAAATAATTACTCACTCACAATCAAAGTTTCTTGAAATGTAAGAATAGTAGCCACATCCCTTCTGTATTTGAAAACGAGTAGCTTATTTCTAGACCACACTTACATACAGAGGTTTACTGCAGACATTAATAGCAAGAGTGATTAATAGCAAGCTCCTCCATGGGTCAAAAGGCAAATGATAATTTGGTAATATACAGAATATGCACACCATATGCAACAATACCTTTTTGGGATCCATGTTGAATTTCTTGCGGCCCATAGCCACTTGTTTGTTCCTCTGCATGTTTTTCCTGTGAACAAAAAAGTATTTGGGCTATGATCAGTAAAAATAGGAAAGAGCAAAGAACCATATCATCCTGGAGCTGATAAAGCTTGCTGTCCTTACCACAACTGTCAAATAATGTAATTTATTCAAGATCATGGACGGAGATCTTGACTTAAGTGAACATATTAAGTCGATATCAAAGACAGGATTCTGGCATCTTAAAAACATAGCTAAAGTGAGAGACTTTGTGTCCCATCAAGACTTTGAAAAACTTATACATGCCTTTATCTCCTGCAGGGTTGATTGCTGCAATGCTCTTCTCACTGGGGTCCCTAAAAAGCCCATTAGACAGCTCCAGCTCATTCAAAATGCAGCTGCCAGAACTAACTCTGGTTAGAACTCTGAGTTCTAACCAGAACTAAGAAAAGAGATCATATCACGCCAATTCTCAGGTCCCTGCATTGGCTTCCAGTTCAGTACAGAATTGATTTCCAAGTACTACTAATTCTGTGCAAGTCACTAAACGGATTGGGCCCTGGTTACATCTCTGATATGTTTGATGTATATAATCCTGGTAGGTCCCTAAGATCTGCAGGATCAGGCCAGCTGGTGGTGAAAAGAACTGAGACTAAACAAGATGAAATGGCATTTTGCCACTATGCTGCCCAATGCTGTAACCAACTGCCCATTAATATCAGATCTGCCCCAACTGCAACAAGTTTTAAACGGATGCTAAAAACGGCACTTTTCTCTGTTGCTTTTCCCACACTTGAGTCCTGAGCAGTTGACTGTGCCTGATTTAAAAAATATTTTTAGAGCACTTTTAATCGTTTTAATTCTTTTTTTATCTTTATTTTTATTTCTTTTTATCTTTAATTTTAACATTTTAACATTGTTTCTGTAAAGCACATTGAATGACCTTTGTGTAGGATAATGTGCTCTATAAATAAACTTAACTTGCCTTGCCTTGCCTAATTTATAGCCTCAAGAGCTCAGAGCATTTGTGAAGATAACATACATACTACTGACTACATTACTATATATATATTATATGAAGAGAAATATAAAACTAAATATTGAGAAACTAAAGAGGAAAGCAAAACACACATTTGCCTACCCTGTAAACTCACATTCTAATTTAACCAATTTAAGACGAATATTACCGATTTCTCTGCTAGATTCTTTAACAAATATGACATCCCTATGACACCCCACTCGTTTAAACTACAGTCTCATGACACAAACTAACTTTCATAATAATATTCATTAAAGCACCACTAGAAGGTAAAGAAAATCTGTGTGGGCATTTTAATGATTCATTTTCCTTGTACTGCACTGACCAAATGAGTCAGTGTGCAACATGACTCATGTCGCACTATGCAGTGAAATTATGCTGCTCTACATTTAAAAACACCAAGCTTAATTTAAATGAGGCTTTTTTGGGGGGGAACTGCACGAAAGGATCAAATGCAGAGGTCATAAAATCTGTTGTGGTGCACAACCAGCATAAACCGTGGTTTGGGCCATTTCCAAAACTTTAATTACAGCCTGACAAATCAAAATGCCATTAATGTGTATGCCGTCTCTGTGTATAGATCTGCTGATCAATGACCAGTAAATCGTGTTTTCTAAGTCCTCCTATGATCAAAATTGACATGTTTATTAGGCAGTCTCTAATTTTAATGGCCATAGCTGCTATGAAGCCTACTGAAGTTCCTCTACAATCTCTGTACTTCTAAACCAGTGTTAAAACACAGCCTATGAATCAACGCCTGTAATAGTTTCAAACCTTTATACAAATTCTGCTGGTTTATTGCATAATCTGTACACTAGCAATTCACTTCTACACTTAACCTGGTTTGAAAATGACTCAACTACACAGTTTTTAGGATGTAAAGGCGTGCACTCGTCGATATGCTCCTCTCTTTATATGCACACACTCATACACATGTACACATACCAAAAGCATCAGACTCTTCAGTCCATCAAGCCAACATATTCCCCTCCTATCCAAGACACTGCTGCATAATTCATCAGCCTCCCTCCCCACAGGGAACACTGCCATTAAACTTTTACAGAGGTGTGTGTTGCTGTTTGTAGAACTTTGTTTTCATGATCTCAGTATCTGAGTGTATGCAGACCTGTGTGTGTGTGTGTGGGTGAGGGAGGATGTCTGGACAGAAGCATCCACTGAGAGTGTGTTGTGAGTGTTTGTGTATGGCAGACAGAGATTGTGGAGCGTGTGCATATGACAGACTGGAGTTTCAGTTGGTCATTACTCTTTAATGATGAGAGAAAGTTAATGGCCTATGTCTGCCTGCTGTCTCTGTGCTATGATTCCATGTCGGAGCCCTGGGATGCAACCAGACACAATGAACAAGTAAATTGCACTACTACCCATGGAGTCAAGCACACACACACCCTCATATACTGACCGTTCCTCTGTGGAGCCCAGGTTCTCGATCTCATTCGTCACCTCGGCTATCTCATCCTTGAGTCGCTGCAACAAAGAGCGAGAAAGAGACAAAAGGTGTGAGAACCGATGGGTAAAAGGTATGGTCAACAAAAAGATGATGTGTGTGTAGCTGACAGAAAAATGCAAGCTCTAATATTGTTCAGACATTTCACCATATCTGCCCCGTCTGGCTCTTACATAAAATATGAGCGGTACGTAAGAGAGAAAACAGCCTAGGAAAAAGGGAAGGGGCAAAGTTTTGGTAAAGAGGGAGGACAAAATAGAGAGAAGGAATTTCTAATGCAATCCTGAAACTCTGAGGAATTCTTTCATCTCTAATGAGTAGCTGACGACAGCAGGGGGAAGGGAATCAGTACCACGGTGATATCCTTTTATCTGTCAGTCTCAGACATGCAGCATCACAGTGGCTTCACTGGCCCTTTGATCCTCCACACAATCACATACAGTAGAGTTGAATATCATTTGTTTTGCACTGTAGTTATTTACAAAGTGGCCAATACTACTTACATTACAAATCCATCTAGAACACAAAGCCAATAAAACCAGCACCTTGTAACACTGGACGTGACCCAGTTATTTTTGAGCATCTCCCCATCTCCAGTATGTGACCTAAAAATTTCACTTCGGATTCAGGGTGCAGTAGTAACAACCTGGACTGACTTTCTGACATAAAACATACTGTCCAATGCTAACGTGTGAATTTTATGTTTTTTAGACTTTGTCTTACTTTAGGAGGCTTGAGAAGCACATTATAAATAATCAGTTATTACGACTACTCTCATGTCGAATCAGAACAAATCATTTAAGTAACAATACTGGCATAGAGGATGACTAAGTAGACGGAAAATGGATTAAGCTAATTGACTTTCTTTGTCTCTGGAGGCAGAATATAATTGTAACAAAGTAATTATTGAGGGTTAGAAATGCTGCTGGGACAGAGCAAAAAGAGAGTATTAACGATGGTCCACATCAGAGTTGCTAAGCAATTATTATTTTTGAAAGGCAATCGCAAGGCCTCTACTTTGACATTTCCAACTAATTCCAGCATCTTGCGTTCTTCTCCTCCCCCTGAATTTTTTCAGCCCCCATGTCTCACTGTCCCAGCAGATAAGCTGACGTCGACAGTGTTTTAAAAGAAAGAGTTAGTTCCATTGATCCGTTAAGAACTCTTTCATAACTCTTGTTATAACCCTGATCGATAACCCTTGCAACACCAAAGAGAACAAATCCAAAGGTTATGTGCAATATTTGATTTCAGTTAAAAATGCAGCCTCGTAACACAATCAAAAATCATTTCAAATACAGTCTATCCAAACAAGGACCCATTCAAAAGTCAACTTAACCATAGCAATCAATAGAGATAAGGAACTAAACAAGTTAACCAAACGCTCCACTGATCCAATATTTTAAGCTCGAATCTAAAAATGTACACAAATTCCAGGTCATACGTAAATCGTTAATCACTCACTTAATGACCCAAAGAGCAGAGAGATATTTCACTACACACACAGCACTGATCAAGCCGAGTTATCCCTAATTGCACTGACAGCACTGTTGGACATCAATAAATAACAGTGTAGAGATTCCCAACAGTAATCAGAGCTTATGACATGACCACGAAAGGCTGACACCAAGTCTGGCTGCTGGTTCAGTGAGCAGCAATAAAAGCTGTTTCGTTCAGACAGACAGCCACTGATCTACAACTACATATGCTTTTGAAGCGTAATGTAAAGGCACAGTGGAAAGAATTAAATGATTGTCCTTAACTGAGGAAATTATTAGCACAGCAGAAAGCACACAGAGAAGCTGAGGATCAGCACATGATTTCACAAATTTAAAACATTTCTCGATAACAGAGGTGTGGATGTAGGTGTAAGAAGTGGCACTCCGCAGACAATAGGCCCCATAAGCTTGGATTCTATAGGCTTGCCCTAAATAGACTCTTTGTCATGTAGGTCAGAGGTCAGTCTGTGGGTGGCCCTCTCCTTCCCTTTAAAGCCTCTGAAACAAGTTCATGATGGAGCATCACATGGCTCATCAGCTAAGACCATGTGAACTTTGAGAATAGGTCTGGAGAAGATCTCAAACAATATTGCTCTTATTCCTGTTTTACTCTCAATGTTCTGAATGAATTAGAACCATGTTATATTTAAGCAACCTCTTCTAAACAACTCCATGAGTGAAGTTTATCACAAGATTTCATGTGATCTGTTTTTTATATTTATTACAGAGTGTATGTGGCACTATAAAAATTAGGTTAAATTATTGCTGTAGTCAAAATATTATTATACCATAGCATATTATTACACTGTCTCATAATGGAACTGTGGTAAACCTTAGACAGGACATGGCAACTCTATTCAGACCAAATCCCTGATTCAAATCATCCACTGAACTCATCTGAAACTTCAGCGATTTGGTGAATAGCATTTATATAATGACTTATTTGTGGTGTCAGAAGAACGACTAGCATTACAAGCATGATTAACAAATGATATATTGTGCTGTGCTATCTCTGTTATTCGAATATAATTCCTCAAATACTTAAGCCATGTTTCTCAGTGTTGCTATGCACACAGCCTGTATTCCTGAGATATCGTGCCATTAAAGAATGTGAGACAGAAACAAAGTCAAGCAAAGGACACAAAGCGAACAAGTGAAATGGAATAAGGACAACAGGCGAACAAACATTTCCCAGTGAAGCTGGATGTTGTATAAATTCCTAAATGCTGTTTAGAATCATTAGAATTTATTGATCTCTCTATAAAGCTTCAGCAATCTTAAGTTAAGATCTTGTGTATAGGTGAAAGAACGTCATTTTGCCTCTCTACTAAGGACAGTGTGCAAAGGGGCAGTCAGGGAATGACGAATGACTGCAATGGGTCACATGGTGGGCAGTGAGCAACCAGGAAAAATTTCAAAGGTATGCAAGCAAAATTCTGTTAAGGTTTACTCAATTGATTAAGTCCTTCAGAGAAACGAAGAAGACGCCAAATGGTGCAACCACGGGGATGATCAATGACTGACATTCTGACTGCATAACACAATCAGTCTAATTGAATTTGCAACACCATCTGTTCTGAAGTACACAGTCCCCCCAGCATCTCACCTCATAAAGTCTTTTGCTTAATAAGGGATGTGTATGTCCCATCCCCCTTTTACACAAACCTGTACATGCTGCAGCCTGCATTTTCTCTGAGCCTTGGTCTCATTGTTTGTATAGCAAGATTTGTTATCATTTGTAAACAAAAATATTATTTTATTTATTTATCAAACAATCAAAAACAATAAAGCTATCAACATTCAGAACTTCTGACAATTTACATTACATTCTTTTGATATGTATGGACATCTAACTAACGTTTTAAATATCTTGAAAAGTCTGAACCTTGGAAAAGTGTTGTTTTAAAGAGCCACACTCTTAAATAGTCTTAATATAGAACAGACACAAAGGCAGAGGCCACTGAGCGTGAGGTCTGAAGTTCATGCAAGATCCCATGAGTTTTCTTGCTTCTTGATAGATAAAAAAATCCCAATCTAGAGAGAATTCTCACCTGGATATCCTCAAGCAGCTCCTGTTTTCGCTGCCGAATGTTTTCCAGCTCCTGCTTCTCCTCCGGGGTCAGTTCATCTGGCACTAGGCGGAGTTGGGGAAATACAGAACATTCAGTAAATACAATTGCATCCAATGTCAAACAAAACCAATTGGACAATCTACTCCATATAATTTCAGCATCCTGAAAGAGGTAAGTAGTTTGTTGAGTGTGCATTTATCTGTACCAGCCATAATAAAAAGTTGTTTTATGATATGCTGTGACAACAGTTGTTATTAAATAGAAAAGACTATGTTCTGCATCTAGAAGAATGTTTAAAAAATACTAATTAAAATGTCTATTGTCAACACTGGTGTCAGTACAGGACTGTACATGCAAAAAGTAATAAATGTTTCAACATTTTTCACCTACACAAGTAACACGAAGCATTCTATCTGAGAATGACACAATGGTTTGATAAACAGAAACACTGATATCGAGAAGATAATGGATACAGAGAAAGAGAGAGGGGAGGGAAGAGGAGAGAGAGAGTGAATGTTGCCTGAGGCACTGCAGCATAAGCCCCACATAACCTCAGCATCTTCTCCCCCAGGCAATCAATAACTGAGGAAAAAACTGGCATCAGTAGACAAGTGTTTGATTAGGAGCATCAGGACCCTGCTTAGGGAGTCCATTTTTATGGTCAGCACAAATGCTAATTCGGCTGAACGAGAAGCAGTTCCTGTGTCTTACAGCAACTACCACAACATACTAGTTCTCAGCTACAGAAATCATGTAATTCCCAGTTGCCACTCACCACAACTGTCAGCAATTCTTATATACTGTGTATTTTATATGGATTAATACTATAATGGCACATTAAACTGAAGCAATTTGACTTAAGTGCTTAGCTGAAGGGCAATGATGTAATGCCAGTTCCTGCCAAGAAGTCTGGAAAAAAGTGGTCAGAGATGTTTTTGCTAGAAACCAATATAAACTAAATAAACAACTATGAGCTGCTTCTAACCTTAGCTGCTACTAAAGCATACAGTTCTACACTTTCTGGAAGAACAGTAATCAAACCAATTTATTTATAAGAATTCTCTCCAACTAATCAGAACTTCGAGGCTAATATTTATGAATCAAACTGTATAATTTCATTTTAAAAGCAGAACTTTAAGAGCAGTTGGAAAGATGGCTGACTAAATGTATTTCATTGACTGACTAAACCTGATCATCAGTTGAGCCTAGCATATAATAGCTTTGGTGTAATGCAGAATTGTCAAATTTAGAGGTCGACCGATATTGGTTTTTCAGGGCCGATATCGATACAGATTATTGCTAGTTCATGGGGCCAATAACTGATATTTGGAACTGATATGCAAAAAAAACAAAACAAAACAAAAATCTCTATCAAAGTTTTACATTTTCAAACACCATGCCCCAAGCTGAAACTCTCCTCATCAGAGCTTTGCACTGCGCTTATATGTGAGTGATAACAAGGCTTCGGCGTTGACTGGCTACTCATGTAATATATCAGTCAGAGACTGTTGTGTGCAGAACATTAAATGAAGCAGTAAGTCAAGAGCAAACGCACAGAGAGAAGAGACGGCAGTGGAGCGACAGTAGCGCACCTTGCAATTACTTAATATTGGTGATGGTCAAAATTAAACACTGATACCGGTAATCAGCAAAATGCCTAATATCTGCCCCTGATAATCGGTAGACCCTTAGTCAAATTTACCTTAACATTTATTATTCATATTCAATATAATTTGTGTAATTAAGATAAAACAGCTGGGGTAAATTATTGATACAACAACTCCAAGACTATATACTTAACCTATATGCTTAACTAAAAAATGTTTTAGGATTTCTTCTGTCCTTTTAATATGTCGGCATATTAAAATTCTCTGGATTTTGCCAAATATTCTCTGACCAACACAAATTTCTAAAGAGTTCTAGTCACCATGGTAACAATAACTGCATCCTCCCCCTCTTTGCCACTACTTAAGATGTCTGACAGGCAGGTTGTGGAGAAGAATGACTGCAACCCTCTACTAAACTGCCCCACACCCACCTGCCACCCACCTCATACAAACTGATTGTGCCCAACCCAAGAGTAGCACTGGAAAGCATGCAAAATAAGAGTTTGGACTTGGAATAACATGCAAATAAAATGGTGTTAAACTTGACTGAAGGACTTTGAAAGACTGTAGCTGGATTGAATTTTAATTGCTCAAACACCATTATTTTAAACATCTTACTTTCTCTAGTAAGGTTTTTCTAGAACAGTTTCCCTTGGGACAACTTGGGGTTAAGTGCCCGACTCAGAGGCCACAACCTCTTGGTATGTGTTACGCAGGGGGAAAGGTATTGAAATCCAGTATAGTGTATGCCAATGATAATGTGACAGTATTAGGTGTGTTCTTGCAGTATCAGCTGCCTTTTACTTACCTTCATTTTATCTAAAACATTTCTTAATTTTACACCATCCAATAAGAGAAGCAGTGGGGGCTAATCTCATATAATATTCTAATAAGTAACATTAAATGCACCTTAACATTTCTGGTTTAGCTGCCAAATGCCATAAAATAAGATTTATATAGGAAAAAAAGGTACGATTGTTTTGTGCACTAATGCTCTGAAGTCATTTAACATTTTTATTGCCTCATAGTAATACTGCATCAAACCACACTGCAAGTGGCAACACTGGTGGAAACAGAAGCTTCTGTTGGATTCCACCATTAAAGCATATCAGGAGAACGCAGACTACATTCTATACAGGACAAACTTCATATTACAGGACAATTATTATTGGTCATGATGTTGCTGCTTAATCTAAATGTAAGCAAAATCAAGACTATTCTATTAGTGGTGCTATACTAGAAGAAGAATAACAGTCAAATGTCAATGTTTAGGGCAAAGTTGTTTATCACTTATTCAGCTCAGTCATCTCTGCAGCCTTGCAATGTCAGCAAATGTGAAAGAATTTTTGTGTTTTTGCCAGTGGAACTGTAAAGACACTGTAAAACACATACTGTAAAGCTAAATTAGCATTCAGTTAATATTATATGACATGATACTGATACTGCATTATTTTGCACTAAGGCAAAAAACAGACAAAATTGGTGACTAAAATGCATCAATAAATTTGTGAGATACACAGACTATAAAATACACAATTAAACAACAATGAGCATATACAAATATCTCAGCATTTTTGTTCTTTATAAAAAGTCTGCCTCATTGAAAAATGCAGACAAATATACAGAGATACAGATGACCTAACCAGCCTGGTTGTGTGCAGACGAAAAAGGACACAAACACACTCATAGCGCAGCTTCAGGATGCATTTACTAATCCAGAAGCAGCAAGCCAGAAACACAGTGTAATCCTCCTGTACACCTGGTAGTCTTCAAAAGGCCGAGTGCAACAATATCACACACATACAACTGCAGGTCCTCCAGCCTTTCATCACAGCTTCCACAGTATTCACTCCTGCACACGAAGCACGAGGAGATGTGATTAATTCTCCAGCTTAAAAGAGAGACTGTATACAGACAAAAACATAGAAACCATGGCTAATGCTGATGAATATTTGCCAAATGTAAATTCACAATGTGATATGTGCTTCTAAATATCCCCAGCAAGCTAACAGCACTGCACCTCTCAACCATCTCTCACAGCCTAGCCATGTGGCAGGCTGTAATCACACCAGTTGTCCCTGTGCATTCATTATAGCACTTTTTAGTATTCAAATAGAAATTCTCTTCATTTATTAGCAAATGCTTTAGAAATTCATCACAATTAGTGTGTGCAAACTGTATATTATCTATCCTTATTTTCTCTGGACTTACAAAATACAAACAATGCATAGAAACATTTAAACTTTACCATACTGACCCTTGCTGCATGCTCAACATATTCTCCCTGCTGACTCTGCACAAACACATAGAGATCGTCTAACCCTCATTCTACACAATCTGCCATTCATTTACCAGTGTCGCTCTCAAAAAGTATTTGCAAATAGCAAGAAAGACAATGGTAAGAGTCTGTGCTAACAAAGCACTTTCACATGGAAAAATTGTGTAACCATACAACGGCTACACTGGCTCTAATCACACACAATGTCTTTCCAGCAAGAAAACACAAAGATTGAGGGAACTTTAAATTGCAATAATTAAGCTGAATACCTGGCCAGAACTCAAACTCAAAGGCTCTAATGCTAAGACAATAGGCTGAACTGCAATATTACATTCAATTCACACAACTATTCTTCACCATGTTTGAGGAGAGAGTATCTCTGCACATACACTGATAAGAGAACCACCAACAAACAGTAGCCATGGGTCAGCAAACAGAACAAGCAAGTCATCTTGCAAGTGTGTATACACACACACATACACTCACCTATCAGAACACAAAACCTGCCAGAATTGACCTAACTCTACTTAAGACCACACAACTAGAGCAAAGAAAACAGGTGTTGGGTTCACCTGTTTCCGTCCTTCAGCGGAAAACATACAAAAGTTTAATTTGGAAAAATAATATATATACCAGCTTTGTTCAAAGAAAGAATTTCTGATGAAACTGAGGACTGGCCGACTTACTTCACTTCCGCACCAAAAGCTTGGGTTCAGTTAGTCTGTCCATCCAGACGGGAGAACCAGAATGGTCTCTGCCTCCCTTTTAGTACCAGCAGGAATCCCAGTGTATTCAAGTTAAGCCAGTATGGCAACGAGAAGCTAACTACGGAGAAGCCCAGCAGTACGCACTCCAGAGAGAACAGGATGAGAGCTCACAAACCGGTGGAGAGAAATCCGACAGCTGCTTGTACCAAACAATCTCCCTTACACTCTGAGTAACATATATGGAAACGCCTCCCCAAACATCCCAACACACACACACCAACGTAAACCCTCCTCTAGTCCCCTCCTCCTTTTCTTTCAGCACAAGTACAGATGCTAAACACTCAGCTCCACCCTGTGGTAATTCTGTACACCATGCATATATTGTACAAAGGGAGAGTAGAGAGGAAAAAGACTATAGGTTAAAAAAGAAGCAACAGGGCTGCCATCGAGATGGAGGTTGAAGAGACTGTATAAAGGCTTACTCCTCATCTGTTTCAGATCTGTCAACTTTTATCAATTAAGAAATCACCGAAAAAGATGTTCATCAGACTTGCATTAGATTTTCCTCATTAAGTCCAGAGAATTAAGGCAAAGCCCAGTAGCTATTCAACTTGCCTGAATTTTAATAAATATGCATCTAACAAAACATGTCTCATTACTATTTATTACTATCTCACAAAGTTCACAAATGGCATACTTTTTGAAGCATTTAAATATGCATTGTAAATATAAGGTTCTTTAATTCTTACTGGACATTTCAAAATGTTCTGATTTCTTTAGATTTCTGAAACTTTAGATCTCTCTTTCAGTTAAGTCCTTGGTTTTACATGGTGCTGGGTAATCATCTGTATTCATGTGTATGTTCTTTGTTTACTCAACACCAACCTTCTCTTTCTTTTGTGATGAGGGCTGTGTGACATAGTTGCAGATATCTGTTTAGGGGTTGTTTGTTAATGGACTGTGTCAGGCAATGAGTTTATGTGAAACACTCCACTGACTTTGCAGGGAACAGAATTTCCAAGATAAAGTGGCAGGTTTTTCAATGAACACATTTGACTACATTGCTAGAACAACTCATTCGAAATATACTGTTTTTATGGAAAATGATATTTCATGTTTTACATGTCACATTCCTGCATATTGGTGTACAGCATTAATGAGCTCTTCTATCTTCATAAAACACAGAATACTGATTTCCCAATCATGGCTATACAGGCACAGTACACCGAGTCATTACTTAATTTCAGAATGAGCTTCTGTCAGGGTCACACCCTGTAAGCACCAGCTGACCTGGATATCCAGGGTAAATAGGGAGCTGGAAGGGAAGAGGATTGGTCGGTTCCACGCATTTCCTAAAAGTCTCTTTCTCGGTGGGTAGATTGAGATTAGGTAAAAGGACATCTCTTACATGGTTCCTGAAGCAGATGGCAAATGGCTGCTTTGAGAAAAGAGACTTATCAGTGGTATCAGTGGTCCTTTGTGAGACTGGGATATGGTAAGACTTTTCAGGCGGAGGTGAGATGGGATTAGTTTTCTTAGATTTCACCAAAAAACAAAACAGTCATCCATCACAGAATATTTCTGACTCTATGTAGCGAATGTCATCAATACAATTACCCTAGAAATTCAAGATTAAAAAAATACTAAAGCAATCATACACTAATTCCTCTATGTAAATAAAAACGGGAACTGTGTGTAATTCTTTATGTCTGTTTGATGAGAGCTCAGCAATATACCATTTGACACAAAGTTTGAGTTTTTATCTCCTAACGGAATTCAGTTGCAGTGCAGTAACAGAAATGGTAAAAGCCCCTTTAGATCTAAATGAAGTCAGACTTTGATAAAGTTGATTTCAATTTGAGTCAAATAAGGGAACTACAGTATACACAATCATGCATTCATGCAGATTTAAAGTCTGAATTAAATAATTCATCTATTTAACTTGGGCAAAGTTAAATAGAACTGGCATAAGAACAGAACAAAACTTGAAAATGCTGCCAATGACAGACCCGACAAAATCTTTTGGCAGTGTTTATGAAATGAGACTGTGGCACCCCAGCTGGTGTTCATTCAGTTGTAAGCATTAGTTAATCTCTCTATTTTTGTCAAAAAAGTGAATTCCATCCTTTCATGTACAATTTACGTACATATACAGTGGCTGTCCACTGTACTCAAGACCACCAGTAACCTGAACTATCAATACGAGTACCCCGAATTACCAAAATTCAACACGTTTAGTCCCCCATCGAGGGATTAATAGATGACACCTGCTTGTGTTGTTTATAAGAAACAATAATTGCACAACTGATCAATTTAAATGTTTATTTCTTTTTTTGTCTTGAATTAGTGAGGCTAGTAGTGTTCACAGAAAATGTCACAACCGAAACTGTAACTAGTCTACTTCTCTTGGTTTCTAAAATACACAGATGGATAGACGAACACCCGTTGAGACATTGTGGGTTTGTTCTATTTTTCTCCAATACCAAGAACTCCACACATCAGTCAATAGCTTAACTGTTACGTGTTTAGAAGAGAACGTCCTGTTTGTGTGATATCACACTGAGGATCTCTGTCTCAACACCCTCACAGTCCTGATCAGAAAAGGGGGATAGAGTTGAAAAGTAAAAGAGAGAGACCATATCCTACCCCAGGCAACAGACTCAACAGTATTTTCATTGATAGCCCATGTTTTCCCAGCTAAATCTTATGATAAAGTCTAAATGAGCAAATGGGTCATGTCTTAGTCTTTTAGCAACAACCTAATTTAATAAGACATGAGTTTAGAGAAACAGTTATGGACAAACAGGAGATCAGACAGATAGAGAAGGTTTGAATTCTGTCACATTCTATTCAACAGTATGGCAAATCTATAAATATGTAAGAATGAAAACACGCATATTTATAGATTCTGTAATACAACTTAAGCTGTGCGAAAGCTAAAAGACAAATCCCCTGATTGCTATAAGATGCACAAGTTGAAAGAAAAAAAAACTCCAACTACCAGCAGCATTTGCGTCGTTGAAATCAACACGCAAACAGTAAGTGTGAAACTATAATGCAACAGCACTGTTTTGTGAGGACAATAAACATTGTGGGTTAATTAAAAGTGAGATCAATACTGGCGAGAGGTCAGTAGAAGGTTAGTGAAATCAATAGTCATCCCATCGGGCCCAACACTTGTGGGCTTCTATCATAGACTAAATAAAGGCGCACAAGGTCATTTGTTGAACATTATAAGGCGTTATAACATTCAACACTATACAAATCAGACTATAACATTCAAACCCATTTCAATCCGCCCGATTTAAATCTCTAACGTCAGTAGTGTGCATTAGCAAAAAGGAACCTGTTGCATTTCAGCATGGAGTTGGATATGAATCCACAAACGAGTAATGCAAATAAACATAAAATCGACTGAAACTAATCTCGATTCCACTCACCGACTCCATCTTCAGATTTCAGCACCATTGTTGACGACAGCGTTTTGAATGAACACACCAACAAACTCGTCCTGTAAACGGTCTAAATTTCGGGTTTAATTCTCAGAAGTCTTGGCCGGTTTACACTCGCCACCACTTTATTGACATCAAACTGAAACGGAAAAAAGAGCGCTCCAAAAGAGTTTCTGTAATCGCAGTAAGTAGATATGGAGCTACTGAAATGCCATGCTGGACAGACGCAGCGTGGTGTATTATTGGCTAAGCTCAGACTAGCCAATCAAACCATTTCAATTCTGCATGTCCCGCCCCCTCGAGGGGCGAGCGCGTGGTGTCCACGCACGCGCACAGAGCAACCCTCCCCCACCCCACCACCCAGCTCTCTCACAGCGTACAGAGCAGCAAGAAATGTATTATTAAGGCCGAATTCTTCTCTGCGCCTGAAATAACAATATAATACATGTTTTTCTGCTGTGCTCTCATGGGATTTATACTGATTACAGTAAGAGGAATAATTCTTTTGCCATTTAAATAGAAAGCATGCATGGCAAAAACCTTGAAATGCAACGTCCGACAAGGTTTGCTTGTGAAGGTTGCACTTTTTTATTACTTTTTACTAATGGTAAAGAACTGCCAAATTGTCAATAGTCAATACATGCATACATAATCTATGACAATGGAGTGGTTATACAGACTCATGATGATTTACATCACATCCTAAAATCTGGAATTAATAAACTAGTATAAGGACAAAACTAATATAAGAAATGTTGGAAAAATGAACACAGTTTTGTTAAAATATTAGGGAATTTTGAAGCAAATTTCACTGAACAGTGGCAACATGGATTTAAAAAAGTTATATATCCTCTGCATCTTTAAATAATGGATAAAGTGCAATAAAGATGTACAGACCTCAAAGATCTCAGCAACAACAATTAGCTCACTTATACACGCATCACACCATACATAAAACCATTACACCAATGTGGCTGGATGCGCTAATGCTCTCACAAAAGTGAGAAACTGTTTTTTGTGAGAGTAATAGAAAAACTAATTAGCACTGACCTCCTGTGGACTAATTTGGTATTACATATAATGCCTATATTCCGATGCACGATATATAATAATATTGACAAAAAAATAAGAGTTAGAGCTGTTCACATGTCAGATGTACTTCATGTTTATCATGCTCAGTGTATTCAAAAATATGAGAACTTAGAGCATGTAGTCATGGCAATAGATGTTTTGCTTCTACCTCAATTTAAACAAAGTGAATATAATTTAGATGTTCAACAAAACTCAATTACACACACAATCACACACAGTGATCAAAACATATTCTGCACAATACTAATAACCACAGGCATCAACAAAAATATCATGAGTGTATTGTTACCATGGTGCTTGTTGGAGCTGGAAATAGAGGCTCTATCAGAAGCTGTATTCTAATAAGAAGCTCATTTTTGTACCCAACAAATGCAATGTAATCCTTCTTGATTATTTGGCCCTGTTGTGGTGAAAATAAATTGGTTCCCTCACCAAACTTGCAGTGTTCTATCATTTCTAACAACATCATGAAACTAAGTCTGAAGTAAAATTTAGTGTTATTAATTTTAAAATTAGGCTGAATTTTGAGTGAAATTAATATTCCTATATATAGGAAATACTTTCTTTCAGTCACAAATTTCAGGCAGATAAAGTCAGGCTTCAGTCTTAACTCAGCTAATATCAGCTCAAGACTTTTTAATGAAAAAATTATTATTGACATGCCAGTCATTCATGTATTTGTGGATGTAAACTGCAAAGAGATGGAGATGTTCATGTGTTTTTTTTCACACATTCAGTTTTGGACAGTTTTGTATTCAAGGCCACTTTTACACATAATTTAATAAAACATGATAAAAATGATAACACCTTTTCCATTAAAAGAGTCAATTTTCTATTACAGAAGAACATGGCTTTCCTTTAAAAGGTTTTACATTTATGCCAAGTTTTAGTTGTATAAAGAAATAAAAACTATAATTTAAATTCAGAATGCTGGAATCCACAATGCAACTTTTTTAAAAGCATTTAAGAAGATAATGTGTAGTATTTAATCACTGCAACTGTGCAATCCTGAAAGACATTTGACTATTTAGTTGTTTGTTTGTATAATATTTTTAAATGTAACCTTTACTGCTTCCCAAACACCATGACATACAGCAATGTAAAAAAGTTTGACTGCTGATAAATGAATCCTTAAACACAGGGGAAAGAGAACTACAGCCCATTAATCCAAAATAGAAACTCTAATGCTACTCAACTCCTCCTTCAGCAACGTAAGCACCTAAGCAAAAACACTAATGCTCCCTCTGGGCAAACGTGTCCATTTTGGACTCATAGATAGCACATAACAGGATTTCTACAACCAGTAAAAAATACCATGTGCTCATAATTAAGCTATACATTTTCTGCCACCCAGCACTATTTATCATCCATCTTCCTTTACACATTGGCTGTTTATCGAACCCAGAATAGGCAGAGTCTTTTCAAACTTCAGACATTCTCTTCAGAGTCACGGCATTAATAATTTATCTGCCATAATTAGGACAAGCAGTCAATAATTAATACCCATCAGAGTGATTTTGAGGAGAGGGTATAAGTGCATAGTGAGAGTATTGAGGGCCTTCTTAAAGCTACTTGATCTCACCCTGAGTATGTTTCTACATTGCATCAGACGTTAGTAAAAGCTGAATGTAGAGAACATTTTCCTATGAAGATTAGTCATCTTACCCAGCACTTTGAGGGTAAACATCATTACTTGTTGCGTATTTTAAGAGATCATCAATTTTTTTTTTAAAGTTCTCCAAAAAGAATGAGGTGACTATTGATGCAAAGTATGTAATAAAACATTTTCAGTGCCTTTTGGGGGAAATAAGTTATTAGATAAAACTATAATACATTCCTCTTATCAACATATGAGGCTAGGAGCAGAAACTGCCACCAAGCCCCTTCTGGGAGATTTGGTTTTTGATGCCAGGCACAGCTTTCCTTACCACTAAGACCAAACCATGTGTGTGTGTGTCTGAGTGTGAATGTGTCGTGACTCTGTAGGCGTGGGGACAGACTAAGCCAAACTCAGCACACTGAGTTTTCTGTTCCTGTCCTGTGGGGTAAAACAGATGTGTGCCTTAATCAGAACTACCGGCAGTACTATCTGAATACATTTAAATATCAATGCCACCTGGCTCACTATCAGGACTGCATGAGTCGTAAGACTATTTCAAGCACGTTTCATTTCTGTTCTGATCATAGTGGTGTGACTTGGGCTTTACACAGACCTCCACATGCTGTTATTATTAGAGATAAACCAACAGTGAGTTGTGAATCACAAACTTTATAATAGAGGTAAATATTTAACCATCCTTTTTTAATCTTGATTATTTTCTTAATATATGATTATTAGATTATTATATCCTCAAATATCAAAATTGATACCGGTTTTAAAAATACTTTAACAACTGAGCTCTAATTTACAGTTATGTGCAATGTTGTAAGCACTGAAAAATTCAATACACTGTGCCTCCAGATGACAAAATGGTGACCTTGGAATATACTCTGCATTCAAGCCTCTGTATGAATAGGTTCCACTGAGCATATCTGATCAAGGCTTAGATATATAAAAAGCTTAGATAGGAAATAAAGTAGCTGAGAAGTGGAGGTTGTTGACAAAGGTGAAGAGTAGGGCTGGTCCCACAATGCCAGTGGAATTTCCACATGTCATTCTCTCCCCTTCTTGAAGTTAAAAATAAATGTAAAGTCATTTGTAAATTATGTTGCCTGTGTCTGTTTTATAACTATCCAATACAATCAGATCTCTGAACTCCAAATTCACTACCATAATTCACACGTAGAAGAAAGCAATTGAGGAGTTATGATTACGGTAATAAATGAATGAATTTCCAAAAAGTAAAATTCACAGTGGTCGCAGGGTCCCGCTGTTGTAACAAGGCTGATCTACCGCTCCATCTCGCCCATCTTAACAACGAAAATGTAAATGTCAAACATAATAGTTGTGACACCCTGAGGATGCACCCTAAAATACGCTCATAAATGCTGTTCCGAAAATCAGACCTAAATGAAAATGTAAATGTCACAGCTGCATAAAGTCAATAAGAAATATAACTGCAAGCAGTGATTGCAGGGGCCGTGCAGTTTGCAGCTTTATCAGTTTCTGACAAATCGAAGTGGACAGACGTTGAAAAATTGACACGTTTCATCCTTTTATCTAGGGTGCTACGGTTCAAAACCTATTAGCAAAATTGCTTATTATAGCGCCACCAACTGGCAGAGTGGTGCAATTTTTTTTTGCCTGAGTAGTGGGAGGGGTACCAGACCTACCTGCCAAATTTCAAAGCTGTAGCCCACCCAGAGCCGGATTTCTATGACACTCAGTGTGTGGCATTGCAGTCCTATGCCAAGCCCACCACATTTATTTGCATATTACAGAAATATGAAGATGTAAATTAAAAATGTGCTCGATAATAATTAAAGAAGAGTGTCTTGGGATTCAAATGATACCAGTTGCATGCAGATTGGACAAAAACCCAGGAACTAGTTCGCAAGAGATGGTTTTGCATATTATGCAAATTGGCCAAAAATCAAATATGGCAGAAATAGATGCGAGGGTCTAAAAGATTCATCTTGACCCAAGGAATAAGATGGTATAAGATTTTTGAGAATCTGAACTACGGTTCAAAAGTTATTAGACAAAATGCAAATTTTTTTGGAAAAACGCAAAATAGCTTATGTTGGTGCAATTTTTTTTGCCGGAATAGTGGGTGGGGTACCGGACCTACCTGCCAAATTTCAAAGCTGTAGGTCTTACAGTTTTTTTCTCCACAACACGTTTTAAGGCAGAAAAAAAAAAATCAGCACGATTCCAATAGGGTTCCACGCAGTGTCCCACTGAATGGCCCCCTAACAACACTTGGAATGAAAAACAAAACAAAACTCTCCTGGCCTCGTACCCTCTCCTCTCCCTCTATTTTCTTCTCTCCTACTCATTTAACAAGAAGCCCTCATTATGGAAGTAGCACACCTGCCAGCCAGAAAGAGAGAAAGAGAGAGAGTAGGATGGGTGGAGTGGGCTGAATAAGAAATACTGAGAGTAGCCACAGAGGGGGTTGCAGTGCTTCCATGCCTTCCTGTTAATATTTTTCCAATTACACTTAATTGAACTCTGCACTCTATGGCTCTCACGGATATTGCCTAGTCCCTTTGGATGTGATGTGAGAGACAAGCATTTTCTCCAAACATTTCTGTACCAAACTAAAAGGAAATCTCATTGAATGTTTTTTAAATGTTTTTTTTAAATAAAGTAAGCATCCGCATCTGAGACATGTTAGCATGGCTTTATTTATGAAGCCAGTAAATATTTAGAATGAGCCGAAAATGCATTAAAGGTGTCTAGAGGGGGCCTGGTGGGTTTTCAGAACTGAAATCAGTATCTGACCTGACACAGCTTTGAACACAGCTGGGTGCTCCAATAAAAAGCCTATTCAAACGGCTTATTCTCAATTTGGGGGAAGTGAAAATTATGCTGATATATGGGGCACCACCGAAAATAAGGCCCATTTCCTTGGCCTGAAGTAAATGAAAGCAAAACATCTGATTTCAAAATAAACTTCTATCTAGCAGAGAAAATGGGTTTCCAAGATAAATGGATTGTTAGTGAGCATATCACAGTGTGATAGAATTCAAAGAAAGAAAGAAAGTATAAAAGAAAGAAAGAACAAAAGAAATCGCTGTGGGGTCACATCTGAGAACACCCCCACAAACATACACACTATTCCTTATTCTCCCATGTAGGACTGGAGTGTAGAATGAACTGGAAGCCCCCAAAGGCAGATCCTGCAGGTGAATTCATAGTCAGGTGAAAGAAAACACAGTAGGAAAGACGTTCTTTAAAAAAACTCCCTACTGACAAAACATTACAAGACCTCCACCAGCTAGCCTCCGAATGAGTTCACTAGATATTGAAACTTTAAAGAAGTTAGCATAATGTTCACGTCAAATCTCATGAGGGTTGTGTCTACCACTGTGTGCCTGTGTCCCACTTTCCAGGGATGCTTGAATCTGTGAATTAGATTTAAAACTGGCCAAACTTGAACATGTATTTATGGCCCACGTAGGTGTATTTTCCATGTATCCATGTAAGTTCCATAAGTGTTAATGGTGAGTGGACTGGTCAACAAACATCATCCTTTTTCCGCTGTTGAAAAGACATCACCAAGATGATTTATGAAATATTCTGGGTGAAAGTATTCAAGTATTCAAACATAATAATGGGACAAACTTTACTCAAGTCTTCATTAGTAATATATTACATGAGTACAGAGTTACAAAAGCTCTCAAATTCATGTCATTAATGTTGATGATAAATGGTAAAATGGAAATACTTAGCAATGATTGATGTGCACACAACACAAAAAATCATTATGATATGTCAATGTTGCGTTACATGTGCCTCTGTGATTAAGCCGGAATAAACTTAATAAAAGATGGATTCCCACTGAGATATTCCTGATGCTCTCAGATTAAAGCAATCACACCATGTATTCTACATTGGACATTTGTCTTGTTTCAAACATTTGAAAATCTTACACAGAAGGTAGAATGAGATTAAAAGTAACATATAATTCAAAGAATAATGAAATATCTACATAATGTAAACTCATTTATTTCAAAACACAATAGTAGTCTAGGCAGAAGGCGGATGCTGAGAGGTTGCTCCAATAAAGGGCATGTTTGGAGTAGAGCGGACAGTAGTGGTGGAGCCCCCAAGGCTGCCTGTGTGTTTATGGTTTCATCACGCAGGGCTCTGGCAGACATGGCCACAGACTCCCTCTAACCATTCCACATAGTAGAACATACGCATTCTTCCGCTCATCATCACCATCACACAGTCATTCATATGTTGACAAATACACAAGGCAATGGCACACAAGCTGTACAAAGACTTATAAAGAAGAGATAAAGCACAAGAAATCAGACTAATGGTGCCAAAAAACAATGGTGCAGGTTTCAATTAAAAAAACTGACAGAAATGTAGCAACAGGGCAATGCAAAGTTTCAAGACTGAAAAAACAGATATAATAACAGCAGATTTATAATCACAGATGAATAAAATTGCTTTGGGCTGAGACGCAAGATGTGTAGTGGGGTCAAGTGTGGTACAGCTGAAAATGCGCAACAGATAGCGAATGCAAAAGAAAAGAAAGGATTTTTGTCTCTTTTACATAGGGAAGCAGGGAGTGGTATAAAGAGACCTGAGTATGAAGATGGTGTGATTTCTCCTTCACTGTTCCTTGTTGCAGGCAGTAAGTGCCTCAGATGGAAGGCTGACTCAGTGGGCCACCACTCAGGCATCATGGGGGATCTTTTAGTGGGCGGCACTGATGACTAGAACCCGGTATGTCACTGTGGCTCGGAGTCAAACCACGTGTCACTCCAGTCACATCGCACCTCGATCTCCTCATACACTCATCCATCACTTTGATTCCACTGATGGACCCCCTAATTCCACAGTTTTCTCATTCTAACTCTCACACTGTACTGTAAAAATGAAATACACAACACTTAATTTGGAGACTTGGGCGCTAAATCTTTAAAGAAGCGAAAGTGAAAGTGGTTGGCCAGAATTCCCTCTTCTATTAGTTGAAAACTACCGTGCATTTATGGATGTACTATTCACTATTCCACCATTCCACCAGGAAACTTCTGCAAGTCATGAATATCTTGACTTGGCAACTCTTTTCTGAACGCAAGTAGGAGTCAGTGAAATTGAAAAGTATCAATTGACAAGTAATTAAGCCAAATAAAGCCTAAATGTCCTTTTTGTGTTTTTTCCACTAGTCTGAATGTATTACACCAGTTTTGTATTATAACCTTGCTTCAAAGCTGAATTATTCGTTCAAATCCTATACTTCAATGAAGGCTGGTTCCTCCGGTGAGATACAATCTGTGTACTTACAGAATGTGAGGTGAGAGAACAAGAATAGTGGGAGTGGAGTGGAAGACTTGACTCTGCTGTGGGATGCAATTAGCATGCATAAGCAGGACAGCGGCACCCTCCATCACACACTTAGTGCTGAACGGAAAACAACAGAGAATGGCTGAAAGTTTCATTTCAAATAACCAGCCATTTTTAGGCTCTCTCTGAAGAAAATGAAGAGCCTTTACAGTACGAGACATGCTGGAAAACATCCTATCAAAATATTATGCTATAATACACAAGTCATAAATGCTGAAGAAAATATACAACATGTAGAGACCTACAATTATCATTTATCAAGTGTGTATGTGTGTCTGTGATATATATATACATATCTCAATGGTTATGCATATGAATGTGTGTAGGTTGTGTAACTAGTTACTAATGGAAAGTCATTATTGGGCTATTAGGAGTTCTGTCTGAAGCTTTTCTGAGACCCAAGTGTTCTGTATAATAAAAGAACAGCAGTAAAGTTGCTGCACAATAAATAATGCATTAGGCATTTTTCAGATAAGTCAAAACATCAGAACATCCACTTCTGGATGTGGCATTCAGTAATTTACAGGTGAGCAGGTGGAGGATTATACACATGCCTCTGTGAGACTGCATACACAGTGTCATAGAAATTTCATTCAAATATTTACTCTCTGTATTCCCCCTTTTCATAGTGCACCCAAGGAGTGAGTGAGAGGGGAAGGGAGGGAGTGCAGGAAAATGATAACTGCCTCCCACCCTGTAAAAACTCTGAAATCGTTGACTCATCATCATTGTCATTAGCTATCTTCAGCAGCAACATTCCCACTGCCTCTGAATCACATTCAGCTTGTTTGTGTGTGTGTGTGTGTGTGTGTGTGTGAAAGAGAAACTCTATTCACTTCTACATCCTACACCTATCACCTCTCTCCTGCTCTACACTCCTCTGTACTCCTCTGTTTTTTACAATCTTATTTCTTTACAGAAAAAAATCAATACCTTCAAGATTAAATATATCTCTCCAATATTGATGAGGACTGAGCACCATCATCCAAACTCACTAAATGTGTTATAGTTAAATAATAATTATAAATTAATTTATTAAATATAATTGGGGGTGATGGTGCTGGCCTAGTGGTACGACCATGAGGTTGTAGGTTTAAATCCAGCTCTGGGCTACTGCCAGAACTATAACCATCCAGGAGTCCAGGAGCAAGGCCCTACAGCTAGTACTGGGCGATAAAACGATAAAGATAATTATCGCGAAATAGCTTTTCCTCGATAGAAAAAATAGACAAAGTCGATATAAAGTCGATAGCACTCATTCCGTCCAACTTTTGTTTTCACGAGAAGCCAACGATAATGAAAACAGCGCCGTGCCGAACCGATCGTGTGGTTACCCCTCACGTCAGTCAGGCTGACAGACAGAGCAGCCGAACCAATCACGTGGTTACAAAAGAGTTACGGCTCACGTCAGTTAAGCGTGGCTTCTCACATGCTACAGCTGGGGCTACAGCAGCCGTACACGACAGTATGTCAGGAGAGCGAGCGAGATAAAATAGAAAAAATGAGGACAAGCAATACCGTTATAGAAAGACACCTCAGTGGACGAGGACACTGTTGGAAAAATGTCTGAACAATTCCGCAGTTTGGAAATATTTTGGCTACTTAAAGTCCGATACGAAGCAGAGTAGCGCACACTGCAAACTGTCGAATGCATGTTCATACAAAGACCAGTAATACTAGAGCTGAAACGATTATTCGAATACACAAAAATACTTAGTTTAATTTATTTCACTCGCTAGAGCATGCCCCGCTTGTGTTTCACACGGACGCCTATTACTGTTTTCAGTGGCGCGATCAAGACAAGACCCGATCCCTGCCTATGTGAAAGTATTTGTGAGATGTTCCGTGCACAAAACAGAAATGCATAAAAACGCATAAATGGTGTTTTTTGCGATGTAAACACGTGCTGTAGTTATAAGCTCGCGCATGAGCGCCATTACTCTGTAAAACGCTTTATACCGCTCCGAGTGGGGCGCGGGGGTTTGTGGTAAATGTAGTTATCTTCCAGAAAAGCCAAAAGCGGCTCATTTTATAGGCCAAATTGTTTCAAAATGACCCAAGACATAAGTATTCCTTTATTTTCAATTGATTAGATTTTTTTTTTTTTTCAATTTAATAATGTTATAGCATAATCAATAGGAAAGAAGAAATATAGAACATTTATCAAATAAATAAATCTATATTCTGATGGATACAAAATGGACAAAGAAGTGTTAGAATGACTTATATTGACAGTGATTTGCCTTATATCGTGATATATATCGATATCGGCTGATATATAAAAAAACATATCGAGATAAGATATTCCATATCGCCCAGCCCTACCTACAACCCCAATTTGCTCTGGGGAAACTGTCCAGTGCTGTCCATACAGATAAATCTAAGCTAGTCTGATTTTATTGGGAAGAAGGTTTTCTTCTCTGTGTGTCATCAGAAAGTGGACACAGGCCTAATCACTTATGATAACCTCCACTGAACAGCTAATCTGACATCCAGCCCCTTTTTGAATACATAGTTACACAGCTACATAGTTAAGACATGGTAAAGAGGGAAAGAGTGTGGGGAGTTCCACAACAGAGAAAATCAACATGGTAGATGGGTGTGGTACTTCTGAAAATCCACCATTTGCTGACTCAAAAACTGAGGTGACCTGTGCAGGAGCTTGTCACTTTGTTCTGCTGCTGCAGTGAGTCATTGTGAACCTCAGTAAAAGATGTCTTGAAGATGTTCCCATCTGAGCAAACAGAACGCAAAAGTAAGCAGATCTCCATCAGAAAAGGAGAACGGAAACTTAAAGAACCACAGCAAAAAGTTTCCGCCCTTAGATTCAGCAAAAACAGAACAAGCTTACACAAGTTATAATAATAGATCACATGACTTCTGACAATGACAAAACCCAAATTACATATTCAAAACCAATAGGAAAAATTTCAACATGAAACTAAAGGCCAGTAACCTTAAGAATACATCAGCACACTGGTTTTATTACATCTTTGTGATTTACAGAAGTTATATACTGCATATTCTAGTAGATATTATTACAGCTATTATGAGTATAGAGTATAATGGAATGTGTTCCTGGCAAGATCAGTGGAACATTTAATATGGTGAGAATGACCCTTACAACTTTGTGTTGGTAGTGATCAAGCGTGTGTCTATACACAGTTAGATGGGTGTGGGTGAGTGTGTGTGTGTGTGTGTGTAGGTGGAGGAATGGGAAGAACACTGACACTGGACCGGCAGTATGATGTAAATCTCCATGGACTGAAGCTTGGAAGATTATATATTACAGAATTATTTGGTGTTCCTCATCTATTTCTTTTGTTCTCAAGATTTTAACACATTTTAATCAAACCACATTAAGCACTGGATCTTAAGACAGTTGCCAAATCTAATTATAGGATTGGGCTGACTTCTGAAGGCCCTAATGTTGTTTCATCTTTGGAACAAACCAACTATCACCTACACTATATGTATGTTTGTGACAAACCAGAAACTTTTTAAAAAGTTAAAGTGATATATTGGCAAGTGTATTTATTCTGAGAAAAAGAGCCATAGTTTCCAAAAAGAGTTACAGTAAATTGCCAACCTAAACCATAATACCAGTCAACACTGCCCTAGAGCAAATGAGCTGTTAATCTGGGTTTCCTACTATTATGAGACAACCTCCATAAAATTCCAACAAAAAACTCAGGTGGTGACTGAACATGTTAAACATTTTGAGTGTCATTTTGAGTGTCATTTTAACCTGTGCTTCAACGCATCCAGGTAAAGTCATGTCTACATCTGGTCTTGGTAGCGATCTTTCTATAAATTAATCTCTTGTACAGTAAAGTCTTCACAAAAGAGACTGCACAACACCATTCAAGTTTCAGTACCAGCACTTGTCTTTCTTGCATATCATCCATCAAATACCTCCACATCATACAGCATGACGTAGTTGCAGCAACTTGCCAGCAGGCACAAATAATGCAGTTGGCATGCTGAGACAGCCCTCTTAAGTGCCAGCTACAGATCACAGATACCCACCACCAAAACAAACATCTTGCAGGTTGAGTCTGGTGTTTTACTGCAGCAAAGCTTACTCATTTCAGTAAAAAAGGATAAAAAGATGCTTTAAGTGGTTAATCCTAATCCTATCACAAGCCATATTTGCAGTCAACATGTTCATTACTACCAACCTTGTAACTTAGGAAATTATTTCATATTTGACATTTTTAGCTTGATTCCTTACAAAGGAATAACAATCAACCTCCACAGTCCTCAAAAATGGCAAACCCAGTGAGTCCAATGAATATATACTTTTCATCGGGATTATTTACCACAGGAATCCTAATATGAGACTGAAGCCTTTAAAATAAAGGCTTTTCTTTCTGAAAAGCCCAATGTTCACATACATGCTAATGACCACCCACTTTCTTTTCCTTCAAATATACAATACTTCCACAATATATGTACACTGTTCATCACCAAGGCAACAATCCTAGGCTGGTATAACATTCCGTTGGAGTGGTTCAACAATGAAGCCAAAGCAGAGAGCAAATATGTTTTGCCTTTAAGCACCAATATATTCAATATTATTCTTTAAGTGTTTTTAATCTAAAGCAAAGTGTACAATATCTATTAGAAAAAACTGAAAGAACACAGGCAAACAAAGAAATAAAAGGAGCCAAGTGGCAACAAACCCACCTGCTGGTGCATTAAGGTGCACAGAGGGACACATGAACGCCTGGAAGCTAGAGGCACAAAGTTCGCTCACCGTCCCCATCTTGGAGCAAAACAGCTCAATCCCTCCAATTTAGTACAGACCCCAACTGCACTTAGGGGCACAGTGTCAGTCAGTGGGTCTGGAAGAAGAAGAGCAACTCACAACGAAAGCACAGGACGCTTATAGGCTTCCTCTTTTTCGCTCTCGAAATTTGAACAGCCTTGACTGTAAAGCTTGAATATTTTTTTTGCAGTTTTCCTCTTCCAGTTTTTAGGGTGGAGTTAACACATCCAAAGGCAAGGTCTCGGACAGCAGCAGAGGTTCTGGAAATGTGTGCAGCTCGGCGCAGCACCTCCTCTTCCCCAATGCCCGTCCACACTGGTATATGCTGTCTGTCAGCCTCTCGCACACTCCTCTCCTCCCTCTCAACAACTACAGTTCTATCTTTCTTCTTCTCTCTGACACGTGCTCGCTTTATTCATTTTGCAAAGGTTTTTCCCTCAGCAACTCTCTCTCTCTCTCACTCTCTCTCTCTCTCTCTCTCTCTCCCCCTCCCTCCCTCGTTCTCAGTGTTTATATCAGTACTATTCTTCAGTCCCTGTTCATGCCCTGAAATAGACTTGGAGCAGAAAGGTTTTATACCCATACACACGGACTCATTAGCACTTCTCTGCACACCTCCTCTCCTACACCCACATATGGCACAGAGGCCAGTTTAGTCAGCGCACAACAATGCTGGGCATCTGAGTGTTGCACGCCTGTAGATATATATATACACATATATACATACACAAATACACATTGATAATCACAGTGAGTCATTTATATATTGTATCTGTATATATATATATATATATATATATATATATAATATATATATATATATGTACAAAGCACACAAATACACAGTCTGATTCATCAATGAAATTTCACTGTCCACTCTCCCACACTGCTTGAATAGGTAGTTATGTATATTTTAGGGACTTATAAATAAACGTGTGTGAGAGTCCTTCATGTCTAAATATAATGTCCTCTCCTCATTGCACTTCAGACATTCCATGTGCTGGTAACTGTACAACCACAACCCTTGTCTCAAATCACTGAAACAACCAGCCAGATATGTTAGTTGTCGATTGAGAAATGAACTGATGTCATGGGTATACAACATAACTAGTAATTGATTTGTCACATGTAGAGTTTTGGAAATGGTTAGGATAACACATCAAACCCAAAACTCTGGTTTTAATCAATATGGAATCAATGAAACAGTAATCTGCTTTAAAAGAATGAGTCTAAAGTTTATTTAGCCTGTTAAACTTACAAATATCTTTGTCATTTATTTTGCTTTTACAGGCTGGAGAACTGCCTGATGAATTTTAAAGGTAATATAATTAAGGAACAGTAGGACATTCAGTGAAGTGCCTGTTCAGCATCTGGTGAAAAAACAAACATCTTGATCATGAGAGGATTTACAAGAAATGGTCACAGCACGTTATGAAACTGTTCTTGCTGAAATGTAAGAATGTAAAACACAACCATATAGCATCAGTGAAATGAATTATTCTCAGATTACTGATTTTTTTATTTTTAGACTGATTTTTCCTACAAGGTAAAAGCAAATACTTCCTTAAAACAAATAACAAACTGCTCTGCTGGATAGTTTGGGGCTACAAAAAGGGAACTCTTTAGAGACAAATATGTCTTGTTACAGGAAAACCCTCCCAGAACTTTCCACATCCCTCCTAAACTTTTCCTATTTTATCTACTAGTTGTGCTTTGGCTCACACCCTTCCTACTCTATCCATTGTGGCAATAATAATGACATCTTACATACATACAGCACTATCACAAGTATAGTTTTGCTCCACATAGTAATCAAATTTCAAATTGGTCAGCTTTTTTAAGTCAAACTTTCTGAAGAGGACATGCACTGGCTGACTATTGCTCATCATACAAGAATTCAATCTGCGAGTACTACTACTACTAATCTTCAAATTCACACCTTTATGTTAGAGCTTTTAAGTCATCTGTTTTTCTGCACTAGAGCCCATGTGACAAATAACATGACTGGCTCATATGAGATAACTACAGAGACATTGTTATATGCATTTAAAATGACCAATAAATGACATAAAAAAGAAACCAAAAGACAGAAGATTCTCCAATCATGTTAAGTTTTGATATGAAGCAATATCACTACAGCTTTCCCAAAAATATATAGATTCTACATTCCTGCATGTCAAAATTTGTAATTTTTTTTGTTGACGTGTGTTGATACTTTTGCTTTTAGTCATTGCCCTCTCTGAAGAGCACCCATGCAAGACCAGTCTTCTCCAACCACTGGACAGTATGTGACAGCACCTACCACATTATCTATTTTTAACAGACAAGCACAACTTTGTGGCTTTAGCTAAGTCCAGTGGTAGGGAAGCTGCAGGCGCTGGTCTATCGTGATATGGTCAGATGAGTCATTCTTCACCATATTACTGACAAGTGGTGAAGCTCATGCATGACGTCCTCCAAAACAGCAGGAAAGGCCTAAATGCTTGACCCCAAGCGTGAGAGGGTCTTGTACCTCTGTATGGTTACGGCAATTTTTTTGGAGGATTCACTTTTCACCTTTATCTAATAGTCAAACATTTCTACCCTGATTGGAGTGGTTTCCAAGATGACAGTTGCTCCCTCCTGAACACGAGTCAGTTTTCATATTATTATTTGTAACACATTTGAATCTTTTTTGCAGGCATCTATGAATGACTATTCCCTACCCAAAATCTTGTCAGTGGTTTGTGCTTCATCCAAATTGCAGAAGAGAATATTGCTACTGTACCAAAGACAGGCCAATATATATACAGTGCTGCTTAAAAGTTTTTGAAACCTTTAGAACTTTCTATATTTCTGCATAAATATAACTTAAAACATCATCAAATTTTCACAAGTCCTAAAAGTAAATAAAGAGAACTCAATTAAACAAATGAGACAAAGATATTGTACTCGATTACTTATTGAGGAAAATGATGCAATATTGCATATCTGTGTGTTGCACCTCTTGTGAACCTCTTGGATTAGCAAAGAATTTGAGGGAGAAAATGTTTTGTGGACAGATGAAACCAAAATATAACTTTTTGGTTTAAATGAGAAGTGTTATGTTTGGAGTAAGGAAAACACTTCACTCCAGCATAAGAATCTATCCCATCTGTGAAACCTGGTGGTGGTAGTATCATGGTTTAGGCAGCTGGGCCAGGACGGCTTGCCATCATTGATGGAGCAATGGATTCTGATTCACACCAGCGAATTCTAAATGAAAATGTTAAGGCATCTGTCCGTGAATTGAAACTCAGGATGAAGTGGGTCTTGCAGCAAAACAATAACTAGGCATGCACCGAAAAATTTTCGGTTTTTGGCCGAAAGACTTTTAAACACAGCCGAAACAGGATGCTGTGATGCGAGCAATCCAAGAAAATCTTAAATTAAAAAAAGCAAGAAAACGTCTTTTCATTATGAGCGGGCACCCTCAGCACGTGTCTGCCTTTACGTGATAAAGCTAAAACAAATAATAATATAAAATTATTCACTAATAACTGTTCACATTTGTTGTGCAATGTTAAAATACACTTGACTTTAATGCACCTTTTGTTTTATGAGAGAAGATATTTAATTTTGCAATCTTTTAAGACTCTGTAGGTCTGTAGGCTATTCAGGAATGTGGCCAAGTAAAACATTTTATTTAGAAAATTATTTTATTTGATATAATGCATTGTTGGAATGTCAGCATTCAGGGCTAAATAAATATTTTCATAGTTTTGTAATTGATTTGAATTGATTCTCTGAAGCATGCTTTGGTGAGGTAAATATACACAGTCCCAGCCATAACAGCAATGGTACAATAAATTGGCATAATAATTTCTTTCTGTGTTTCGGTTTTCCGTTATCGGCCAAGTTTTTCTTCATTTTCAGTTTTCGGTATTGGCCAAAAAATTCATTTCGGTGCATCCCTAACATTAACACTAAGCAAACAAGTAATTCTACAACAGAATAGTTAAAATAGAATAAAGGTCAAGTTTTGGAATGGCCAAGTCAAAGTTCTGACCTGAATCCAATCAAAATGTTGTTGAAGGACCTGACGCGAGCAGTTCATTTAAGGAAACCCACCAGCATCCCAGAGTTGAAGTTGTTCTGTACACAGGAATGGGCTAAAATTCCTCAAAGCCAATGTGCAGGTTACCAGAAATGTTTAGCTGCAGTTATTGTTGCACAAGGGGGTCACACCAAATACTGAAAGCAAAGGTTCACATACTTTTGCAACACACAGATATGTATTATTGCATCATTTTCCTCGGTAAATAAATAATCAAGTATAATATCTTTGTTTCATTTGTTTAATTGGGTTCTCTATATCTACTTTTAAATTTGTTTTAGGTCATATTTTTGCAGAAATATATAAAGTTCTAAGGGGTTCACAAACTTTTAAGTAGAACTGTACATTTGTTACTTTTAAATCAAGAAGTCCAGATGTCCCTTGCACATGTTGTGCACAGGAAATGCCATCCATAAAAATATAAATGCAATTTTTTTAAATTAAATGTTGTTTTCTAACTTTTTTAACCAGAAATTAACCTATAGAAAGATATAAGCAAGTTAGCTTAAAATGAGAGTTATATGCTGAGATAGAGAGAGACGCAGTGTCAAGGCTTTGTTAAAAAGCCATACAGCAGCTCTAAGAGGTTTACAAAGGACCAATAAAAATACTACCAAAGTCAGCAAACTCCTGTCACTGTTATATGTGACTTTGTTTAGTTTCTCCACAATATTCCTCATGAAATAGAAACTGAAATGCAGGATCTATTGGAGCAGAATAAGGCCCAGATGCTTTAGAATGTTCTCATTTATACTGAGAATGTATTCTTAGGAAGTAAGACCATCTGTTTTGCCAACACATTCTCAGCTGTGTGACATATTGTTCATTAACTTAAAAAGCTTTTTCCTTCAGTTTTGAAAAAGTTAGATAAAGGAATTGGAAGCATATTCTATAATTAAGGCTATATAAATTGACACAAGAAAGTCTTAAACCATTGGTAATAAGTCCTTACTGTTATGTCATTTTTAAATGCCCCAAGCCAAAACATTTAACAAGTTTAATTTGGTCCTTTTATTCAGCTACGCAAAATACAATGCTGCAGTAGATTAATATTAGACCAAGCATTTAGGATTTATAAATCAGGCATTTTATAGAAGCAAAATGTAAAAGAGCAAAATTGCTAGAGGCAAAAAATTTTAAATGCTTGATATTTAATTTAAATATGAGTGTTAATATAAGTCTTGGTTACAAAGAATTAACACAAAGCCTTGTTCTGCAAACTTGGTGTGCGTCACATTTAACTCAATAGTTTGCTGAAACTGATTAAGTTTTTAAAGCATTAAATATCAGGCCCTGTTATCTGTTTCATTGTTGCTTTATTCTGTTGACTCAGTCCCTGTGTGCTGGAGGCTGCTGTCTCAGGCCTACTGATCTTAATAACATATCAAACTTCTGAAGATGCTTCTCTCTGTGTGGCTTAACATTAATGCAGGAAATATCAGCAACAAAAATGGGTGAAGGGATGAAAAGCAAAAATCTGGCGGCTGAATTTAAATATTTTTTTAAAGAGTAGCAAGAATTGCCAAACTGATTTGTGAACTGAATATAAAAGAGCAATTTAAGAATAACAAAAATGCACAGTATTGTGAAAAGGTACCTTCCAGCATTGATGTGTCAAGATTCAAGATTCTTTTATTTGTCACATGCAAATTATACAGGTACAACATGCAGTGAAATGTATCCTGATCCACTCTGTGACTGTACAATTTAGGCGAAATTAAACTAAAATAGAGATACCAATACAAATTTGAAAAGGAGCTAAGAGAAATAAGATAAAAAATAAGTAACTATTTCTTATATACAGTAGAGCTACCTATGTGCAGAAGGCAAGGAGTATAATTAAATTTAAGACCCAAGTGCCGGGTACAAGTGTATGTACATGTATGTATGAATAAAAAAGAATATGTACTGAAGTTTTTTACCTGAGTATACAAAATTAATTCTGAAGACAGATACCAGTATCTGCCCATGTCCACGTGCAATACAACTGTATGTAAAAACCACAACATAGTGAACCAACAAGTGTATTTCATTTTAAACAAAATATATTCCTCAACATTCATCATTCCACTAACTTTGAGGCCCTTTCTGTTTTTGGCTGAAATTCAACCCATAGCATGACAGAGCATTAATACACCTATACAATATTGCTCTTTAAGAGATTTTTTTAAACCAGTCTTTGTTAGTTTTGAGTTAACATTGCAATCAATACTTTTCTGTCTAAAATTGTGGCATTTTTATTAATGTTTTCTGTAATTCTGCATGCAAATTTACACGAGGCAAATACTTTTAAGTATAATTTCCTTCAGTGCCAAATGAAATGTACCATTTTGTCATGAACATTTCTAGTGGCTTAATTAGTTCAAGGTTGTGCCTAAAGACACTGACTTTTCTGTGTGTGGTTTTCTTATATAAACAAATGTTTGTAGCAGTTGGCACACTGCCATACCATAATGGAGATGCCCTTCAATTCCTCCACAGCACTTTCCATTAAATTCACAACCAACTGAGAGACCTGGAGATTTGGCTGGAAATGTTTCTGAGCTGCGAATGTTTAACTGTGGTGGAGGGGCTTCATCTGGAGAGGTAACATAGACAGCATCTGCCTGTTTGCCTCTCATGTCTTCAGTACAGTAACCACATCTTTTTACACAGCGGGAGAGACAGCAGCTAGGCAAGCCATCTGCCTTTCAGACAATACCAAATGATGACAACAGTTCCACAAAATGCTGCTATTCCTTAACTGGGGGGCCATATATTTGACATGTGATACACATCCAAAATAATGTGAGGATACAGCACAGTGAATTTCTCACATGCCTCTTCTACCCACTGTATCTCATAAAACTCATCAAACTGCAAAAAGCAGTGAGTATTAAATCATGAGCAGTACTCTACCTGTATTCACTTTGAGAGCCTCTTACAGAATGAGGACCCTCACTGACCAATACACTCTCGATGACCGATACCACTCACCACACAGTCTCCATGCCAACCAGTCAGACCTGATTAATCTGGCTCTTGCACTCTGTCTCACCTTCTGCTTTTCCATCTATACATCCATACATCCATCTTTTCCATCTATACATCCATCTTTTCCATCTATACATCCATCTTTTCCATCTATACATCTATATATCCATCCATCCACTCCTTTATCCATATACTACTGTGTGTCTTTGGGTTCACACCAATTACAGTTAACGCAGGCAAAACGTGATAGAAACTAGACTAGAATTTTGCATGGTTATATCACCCCCTACTGATTTTTGTGGTAAGTGCAATAACAAGCAGTGACGTTATAACAGTTTCAGATGTGATCAGGGCCCTGTTTCAGAAAGCAGGGTTAAGAAACTGTGGGCTTAAACCTGACCTCTGGGTTGATTAACTCGGAGCTGTCAAACTCTGAATTTTCGGTTTCAGAACAGGTGATAACATTTAGTTCACGCAACTCTGAGATCAGTTAACTATGAGTAGAGCGCGCATGCGGACATAAAAAGGCGTCATTAATGGAACACAGATTAAACAATTCACCATGGCAACGATAGACAAAAAGACTCGCGCTGGAGCTTTTAATGAGCGCATGTTCCGATCACGAGTGTAAATATATACAGTATGGTTTTTTGGGGGGTTTTTTTTTAAAGGAACCCTAAGGAACCTTGGCAGGCGTGACAGAAAAAATGATGACCGATGATGTACCACTTTTATAATTTACGCGCGCTCTCTCTCTCTCTCTCTCAGCGTAATTAAGCGTAAGCGTAATTGGCAGCAATTAAAAATGAAGTATAAAAATATAGTCCAAACAGGTAGGCAGAATTTCTTTACAAGCCATTGGGAGGTTTTGAATGCTCTACTTAGCATCATTCAGTGGGTCGATACATGTGATTAGTTAGTGATCTAAGCCAAAAGAAGCGACCATTTCTCCATCTCAACACTGCCAGTATGTAATATTATCTATAATAACACTACCGAAATTTCTTTTCAAGTGTCCAAATTTGTGCTTACCAGATATATTCATAACTTGCCTCCATTAGCCAACAGTGCTGGGGAGTAACGGAATACATGTACCGGCGTTACGTATTTAGAATACAAAATATGAGTAACTGTATTCCGTTACAGTTACCGTTTAAATAGGTGGTAATTAGAATACAGTTACTTTGTTGAAATAAATGGATTACACGGCGGTCTTTTCCTGTTTCATATGTTAGGCTATCTCCTCTCTAATTTTGGTAATTCCACGCATTGCCGCGAGAAGCACCCCCGACGCGGGCGCACGCATTTGATGACTTCTGCCTTTATACGAACTACCGTCCATAAACATTAACGTTCAGTTCGTTCCTACACTCTGTTAACGCCAATGAGATGAGGGCAAAATTACTCATATTCTTAAAAATAAAAAGCCTTACACAAACTTGTAAACAATAACGTTTGTATTGTTGAATGTTGAATGTAACAGCATCATATGCAGAGTTAGAAGGGGGTGCATTTCCTGTCAGGGAGCTCTGCCATAAAAAGCACCCCCCTGTAACTTCTTTTCTAGGTGTTCAGTCCAAACAAATTTTGAATGTTATTCTTGTCAGACCATGATGTGTAACTGGTGCAAGTATTATGAATGTAACAGCATCATATGCAGAGTTAGAAGGGGGTGCATTTCCTGGCAGGTGATCTGTTGCAAAAACCTCCCTTTAAATTTGTTTGAGGTGGTTTAGTGCTGAGATATTATTTTAGGTTATCATATTTTAGATTTTAGATCCAGGCATATTTTTATTTCTTCAAGTGACATTAGTGTGCAAAGGATTTTATTAGCGAGTGTTGTTCATAACAGGCCTCTCTAGATTCAGTTTAATGTTTTCTCAAATAGTGACATTTTTAATGACACTAAACATGTGAAAGGTGTTGCTTGCTATAACATATGTTTATGTATAATACAAAATGTTACTTCCTACCAGAATAGATACTTGAATTTTAGTCATGATTTCAGTAAGTACAGCATGGCCTTAAACAATAATCCATTACACTAGCCAGGTAAATGTGTGCAGTTTGCGTGGAATGAAATAGCTAGTGGATTCTGCACATATAATACTGGTAAAATATTTATTTCAAAGCTTTATGAAAAATACGACACATTTCGCCGTTTTTGTTCACTGTTTTTTTTTTTAATGAAACCTTATTGTTTACAAGTGTGTGTAAGGCTTTTTATTTTTAAGAATATGAGTAATTTTGCCCTCATCTCATTGGCGTTAACAGAGTGTAGGAACGAACTGAACGTTAATGTTTATGGACAGTAGTTCGTATAAAGGCGGAAGTCATCAAATGCGCGCGCCCGCGTCGGGGGGGCTTCTCGCGGCAGGGGTCCCGATTTCGGCACGACACCTGTCACCCAAACAAACACGCAATAAGAGGCTCTAATGAAAGCGTCCTGTTAATGTTGGTGGCGTCAGTTACACAACGGACCCGGAGCCAGCACAACAGAGCCAGCAGTGCCCGGGCAGGAATGCATTTCTTACTCGGAAATTTCGTCTTTCCTCCTCTACCTACAGTAAATATATTGTCTGTTCAGGGAGATTTGGGCTTAACAGCCAATTGGTAGAGAAAAACAAACAAGAATTTGCAGGATGTGATTGCTACATTCATGTAGTTGTAAAAAGCATGATAATATATTAAGTAATCCAGGGTATTCAGAATATGTTACTCACACTGAGTAATTTAACGGAATAGGTTACAAACTACATTTTGGGGCATGTATTCTGTAATCTGTAGTGGAATACCTTTTAAAAGTAACCTTCCCAACACTGTTAGCCAATAGGAAAAAGAGAGAGGCCAGAAGAACAGATGGGGGTGGAAACAACAAAGAACAAGGTAAAAGTAACAATTAACGCACTAAAAATATATATAAATAGACTATAAAATATACACTTTGTAGCTGAGGGTATCCCTGGAGGAAGCTCCTCAGCATTAATATACCTATACAGTATTGCTCTTAAAGAGATTTTTCTAACCAGTCTTTGTTAGTTTTGAGTTAACTTTGCAATCAATACTTTTCTGTCTAAAATTGTTGCATTTTTTATTAATGTTTTCTGTAATTCTGCATGCAAATTGGCACAAGGCAAATACTTTTAAGTATAATTTCCTTCAGTGCCAAATTAAATTTACCATTTTGTCATGAACATTTCTAGTTGCTTAATTAGTTCAAGGTTGTGCCTAAAGACACTGACTTTTCTGTGTGTAATATAGTGTGTTCTGTGTGTTATAACAAAATCGTCATCTTCTTGTAGTTGCTCATGGTGTAATGTGTCTTGTGGAGCCTTTTTCCATAACAGAACCCAATGCAATTGTAAGTACTCTATTCCAGATTTTTCATTTGTTAGTGTAAAAAAACAATTGTTAATTTTCATTACAGGATATCAGCTTATCAGCTTATCACCTTATCAGCTGCCACATTAAGGGAAGGTGCTGAGACACCTACTGAGGATAACACTTAATAATAAACAGCACCTAAAATTGATGTAGTGGTGGTACACCATAGTAAAACCTGCACCTTTTCCCTCACAGAGCAATACTAGAAATTGCAATGGTGAACAAAGCACAACTGCAGTGCAGCTTACCTTTGTGAGATTCTTCAACATCGGCACATGAGTGACAATTCAAGTATTTAAAAACTTTGTCTATCACATGGTCACAGAAAATTGTTTTTGGTTAGTAGCCCATACAATTTTTAAGACAAATGCGTACACATTTGAAAAAGAACGTTTGCTAAGCTACATTAAATTAATACTGCCTGCACATTAATACTGTGGAAAGACTTCCTATTTACACAGTCTCCTTCATTTAATGACAGAGCCTTGATAGGAATACGAGTTCCATCTATGCAGCCAGTCACACCAGAAAATATACCTAAAATATATTGGGTAGACTGAGAACCGTTGGAAAAGAGGAACCTTACCAATTTAATTTATCATTTTATAGAAGACAGGCAGGTTAAAGAAACATAAAATGGAAAATCGAAAGCTTTCAGTTAGTAGTTTTGTGGTATTTGAAAAAGTGTAGTTTGAGTGCAAGGGTCACATTTCTGACACACCGACAGACGGTTGCCTTGGAAATGTGTTCAGTGTCACCAATATTATAAAGAAAACTTCCACTGGCAAAGAAACGAATTGCGATACATAGAACTTGTTCAGAACTATGAGCATGTGTATGATGTGTTATGTGAGCGTCATGTGGGCTGAGAATGTTGTTGAAATAAATGATGGCTTGTGATGAAAAACAGAAATACTCTTAACAAAAAAATGATCGGGTAACGATAAAACATCCAACCGTGGTCTGATCACTCTCTCCCGATGAAGATTTATGCAAATAATTTGTTCTTCAATGTCAATGGGTTCTTCGAACATAGGGCACACCATGTCTGAGCACTTACATCCTTCAGTTTGAAGGTTAAGTTAAAGTAGAGAAACTCCGGGTTACTGGAATAAAACCTGCGAGCAAGCAGGTTAGCTTCACAGAGCATGTTGCCACAGTAACTGACTCAGAGTTAGGCTGAAATGGCTTTCTGAAACCGGAAACTCCGGGTTTCCCTTAACTCGGAGACAAATAACTCTGAGTTTTACTAAACCTGCTTTCTGAAACAGGGCCAATCAAGCAGGTCAAATTAAAAAATAAACAAATCTGCACCGTCACTTTAAATGATCATTAAACTTACATTTCAAAAAAACCTCCAGAAACCTTCAGCACTCAGAAGAAAATGACAGGTCTGACAGTAGCATTCATCAGCATGAGCAAAGGGAGGAGTTTAGTGAGAAGATGGAGAGATGAGGGACGTGAAAAGAGGTGAAATGAGGACAGATTCTGAGGTTTCCTGTGCTGAAAGTCTCCTTCCTGGATGTGACACTTTTGCCACGTCTGCAACTGCAGCAAAGCTGAGATCTCACTCACCTGTATATACAACCTTTTGCAAACCAAATACACATGGGAATGGAGGGGTTCCTAAAGATGCATTGTGCAAGTTCTACTTGCAGCGATTCTAGAGTTAGGTATTTTGAGACCCTCTAAAACTATTTGGTGCTGCTTGTCTTTGTAATATTCATGGAAATATTATCATTCATCATTCATTCAAGTAATGAAACAATCTGTGAATGGTGAAATGCACTGTAAACTCTTAGCCGGCAACTAACATCTCATCAACTAATCCATTTTAATAAATTTTAAGCAGTCAAAGAAGCACTGTGCAGATGAATGAAGCAAATACACTGATCAGTATATAATCAAAATCAATGTTCACTCTTTCTCACTTTGCATTTTATAAGGGCTAGTGGGTAATTCATAACACTAGTTTAATTACACTGATCACATAATAAACAATACAGTACAAATGTGTGCAGAATATTTATGCCTTCTTATATACTGATGATATAGCCTTTTATACATTTTTATACATTTTATTCTCTACCAGGATTAATGCATCAGGTGTTGCAATGTTTGAGATGGAAGTGGGTGGAGTGGTTTCAGTTCCTGTTGTTGTTGAAAGCTTCCCATACAATTGCATACAAAATTGTGCAGTTTAAAACTGTAAGTAACCGCTGCAAACTCTGAAACTGGTATTCCGTGCTTCTCTATTCTCTATTTTATTAAACACACACACACACACACACACACACATACACAGACAGACACACACACAGACACACACACACAGACACACACACACAGACGGCTAGGTTCAAGTTAAAACCTTAGACAGGAAATCCTGCTTCACCATTTCTGCTTGTCTACTTTATGAAGATGCCATATAACAAAGAAAACGTGTCACCCTACAGAACATGTGAAAAGAAAGTTACAATACTCACTGCTGTTTCTGCATTCTGATTACACTTTTCATGAAAATGCATCAAGCGTATGAAATCTACACAAATGTCTTTTTTATATTCACACACAAGAAGTTTAATTTGTGGTAAAACTGTAGACAACAAAGTCAGTGTGTTTTGGTCTGCACCTATTGATAACTGAACACAGAAAGAAGCCAGATCTCTTAGGATGACCAAATCCAGCAGCCAAAGTTATCAACTGTTCACTTGTAAATGGCAGTGTAATTAAATCATAACGACACTAAAAAGTAGCACGCATTACTCTTGCTTTATAATTGAAAGATTGTGCCAGTACTAAACCCTCCACACACAATCAGTGTAAGATCGAGTCTTAAGTCTTTTAGATGCCATATAGGCCATATAATGTATTTCCTACAGTATCTCAGTGTTTGCGAAATTAAAAATGAAGAGGCAATAAACTGTGTACTTGTAATGAATGTGGTCTACTTTTATTTAAATGTTTGCATTCACTATTATGTCAGAAGCGTCAAATCGTAGCAAGAAATACAGGCTACACTGTTGCCATTTCAAACTAAACCGCAGTCTTCGACGTGTTATTATTTATTACTGAAAAAAATAGAAAAAACGCAATTTACCGTCAAGTTCTGTCTCCATTCTTCAGCTGTTCTTTGACTTGGTTTGTTATTCGGTCTTTACTCCTCTGTCTTGTAAACATCACTTGTCTCCTGCAATATTTGGGTGTTTGAATTTCACTACCACTCACTGCTCACTAACACGTGGCCTAAAACATCACCCTCTTCAGACCAAGACACGAACCAGCAGCTTTCCGAGTAAAGCAATAAATATGTTTCGATTAGATTTAGATTAGATTTTAAAAAAATAAAATAAAACAAAAAACAGTATATTTACAAGTTATTACACAGGCTGTAACTCGTACCGATATGGCAAACTAAAGTTACTAAGTAACCCGAATATCGCTTAACAATGTAAAGTGAAATAAGAAACTAACCAGTGACTATTCTTGGCTCGTCCACCAGACGTCGCTCGATATTTATCTTCAGGTTTACAGGGAGGCAATGGAGACGTGCATGGGAATGGATTCGTGATGCATTTAATAAGCACCTTTTCACGAAGAAAAAAATGAAGGTCTGCTGTCTAAACTGTTCAGATTATGTTCAGTAAAACAGTTAGGTTAAACTACTAGCTGTAAAATACAGTATACAATAAATAGTAAAACTGATAGTGTCTTTCAACATTTACAATTTGCAGACACCAACTAGTTATTTTAAACATGGGTTGAATAAGTGTCAACAAATGGTATTTTTGTTCAAAAAATGGTCCTGAAAATCAATCGGCATTACAATAAATTTCACTTTTTAGCTGGTTGTTAATAGTTATGTAATATTACTATAATTAAGGCAATTGCAGAGCATATTATATTTTCCATTAGATGTTAGGAAATTAGAATTCATGCAACATGACTTTTTCAAAATCTACCACAGACCAAGTACTAGGTAACTGAATTACAGTATAATCCTCATGCAGAAAGGCCTACGTACATGCATAACAGATTAGAGAAACATTCAGTGTTTACAAATAAAATATCTTTTTTAAAGATCAGCAGAGCACAAAAGTCCTGCCTGATTTCATTTTCCCATGCAAAACTGAAATTACAAAAGCATCCCCTCTGGGCACCAACTCTGCATTTCTTGCATAGTTTCCTTGTTAAGTATCTCCACAGCCATTAAATTGCTTTTCTACTACACACTTACTGAAATACAGACACAAGCTGGATCTGCAGGTTATAACAGTCACATTCACATGGACAGACTTTCATATCTTAAACTTTTAAAGAAAGAAAGAACTACAGAAAGACATTGTAAAACACAAAATAAGTTCAAATCTAAAAGAAATAATAATTCATTCTAATACATCTTCTTAAAATATATTTATCAAAACATGCTATGCTAAAGGCTATTAAATGTTTATACGTATTCCAATGTGTATGCCTGGATTTTCTCAATTTGTTTCCCCTAATATGATGCAGGATCTAGGTTTTTGCCTATGTGACTGTGTTAGAAACCTGATGTTTATAAGTGGAAAAGGTATGACCCTTCATGTTCTATTCTCTTGCTCTGTTTACAGAGCATCATGTGCCTAGATGTGGGTGAATGAGAAATCATATTGATTATAGATATGATTATATAGAGCTGGCTGTATCTGGTTTGTGTGATTCCTGCATTTAGGAGACAAAATTATACTATCCAATGCCTGAGGTCTGACAGACAGTGAATATTTCAGATGATTTTCAGGTGAAAAACAATAAGCTTTTGTATGAATTGTCTAGACATACAATGACACAGTGTGTTATGTTTGTTGTTATTCTACATACCTTCAAACATACCTATTTGAAAACTTTAACTTTGTAATTTTATATAATTATATTATGGCAGAACTATAGAAAATAAGCCTTTACACACTTTCACCATAACAAAATCTATTTAAAGATCTTGAAGCAGAGTGCAGAGGAAATAAGAACTTGTGTTTATTACAGTAGGTAATAAGAGTGTACTCACACAAGGATTCATAAATCCAGTGAAAACTCTGCATTTGTAAAGCTACTGCCAGAGTGGTGATGTCAGCAGTGTAATGGAGTTATTGACAGCAACCTCATCATGAGATTTTCCGACACCCCTCCTCTCTCTCTCTCTCTCTCACTCTATGCCCTTCCCTCACTCTCGGTCCCCATCTTGCAACCACACATTGTGGATTTTGCTTCTGCTCTTGTCAGAGTGGAAATAATGAGAGTGGGCCAGACGTGCTGGCAGCCCCAGCAGCACCGGGAGCTTTTTACCTTCCCTCAGAGTGGGAAATTATACAATAAAATGGGGTTCAGTGTGTTTCTGACTGCAAGGGCAAATTCCTCATAGATGTGATAGTTGATAATGTTACCAATCCCATGTCTCTAGTGTGCTTTTGTCTATTTATATGAGTAGGAAATGGGCATTTTACAGAACAATTTCAGATCATATTAAGGGTGAAATAATGTTCAAGCAGAAACTTGCCTTGTTTTAAATAGGATCCATTCATTTAGTTTCACTGGCACAATGTGCCAGTAAAACTATCAAGTATTTCTCTTTTAATTATGCATCTGTTCTACATTATTGGACGTTGTTTTTCTATAATGTCCATAAACTGTAAGGAGTAGAATGTTATGAATGTAATGAACAAGTGAAGAACATATTAGGACTGATTTTAATGTTTTCCAGTAACTTTTTGTAAAAAAGACATCAGTCTCTCTATGGTCACAGTCCCCAGCGTCACCTACTGCTTAATTTGGATAAAGAGGAGGGGGCTGATCACCCAATCTAAAAGCATGAATCTGGACTCAAAAGTGGAACCTTTTTCAGTGTTTTATCTGTATGTATCTTGTGGCCTTTCCATTTGCAGCATGTGGCTGACCCTGTTATGGTGTTGCCACAGTCCAACCTAATTTTGTTAACGGGTGGGGGATTCGACAGTGGCATCTTTTATTTACAATTTGCACAATAATTTATTTTATTTACAATTGCAGGATTTAGCCGACGCTGTTACGCCGGGCTACTTACTTTTCCTAATTACAGGGACAGTCCTCCTGGAGCAACCCAGGGGTAGTAGGGCTTGAGGTACTAGAGGGCCTGCTTGGTCCATTAGCAAGTACCCTTAGACCACCACCACCAGTTAAATATTTGCTGCATACCAGATTAAAGAACCTTGCCGTGTTTACAGGTCTTTTCCACAGAGATTGACAGAATGTTAGTTCCGGAACCCCAAGTCCTGGTTGATTGCATCCCAACATTATTTTCAGACAGGGATTTTACATTTGTCGATTTTGTGAAGTCTCATTTCTATTTTCAGTCAGAATTTTATTTGGAGAACCGGAAGCTGGAAATGCTAACGAAACGCATACAAAAAGACGTCATACAGTCTCTCTATATCCACAGTGTCCGGCGTCACCGGCTGGCCTAATTTGGATAAAGGGGCGGATCCCGATCGGCCAGTCTAAAAGCATGAACCTGGACTCGGCAGTCTAAAACAGAGCCATAGAAGGCAGTGGATGTGTGACTGGAGTGGGTATAGTTGTGAGCAGAGCAGCACAGGCGCACCTTTTGTTATCCACCCGCTTAGTGTTTTAATTCACGGAGCCGAAGTGCAACTGCATCGGACGCCGTACTTTTTTTCTTTGCGCTCTTGTTGTTATTGCAGTCAGTGTGTGTGTCAGGCGCAGTGTTGACACTGCAGGCGAACCTCCGTGTTTGGGCGCTCTCTGTGTGATTTTTCTCCTTGACCAGAGAAAAAGTAGGTAAGCCTGGTAATGCCGTGTGTCAGCGGCTTGATTGCCACCCTGGTGGTGCTGATACTCTGTCGGGTGGAGGAAATTGCAGAAGCGTGCAGTTGCTCCCCCGTCCATCCTCAACAGGCGTTTTGCAACGCCGATATCGGTAAGTACACTGTGGTTATTTTAAAAAAAAAAACACCCACAATGCTCCTGTCTGAGTGCAATGTTAGTAGAAGAGACGCGTTTTTGGAGTTGACTGTTTCCTCTCCATAGTAATGTTATTCTAGGGAGTTTGGATGGTTTGAAGATCATTGCGCAGCTGGCGAACGGTGCATTGTGTTGTGAGTCTAGAAGGGAATACATCTGATTGTGGGATTTTCTTTTTTGTAGTTTGGGGTTTATAATGTGTTTTTTCTTTTATTTGTCGTCATTTACTCTTTTCAGTGTGAAATTAGCCTGGATTGTTGGTGGAAAACATTTTTTCAGGCTACTCGTAAAAAAAACTTTCTGACTCATTCGTAATACGATTTATATGTAAATGATGGCCTTCAGTTGCAAAAACTCACTTTGGAACAAATAGGTCAAAAATGTACTAATTAGCTAATAATAGATCATTAGTACATATTTGACCGATTTGTTCCAAAGTTAGTTGAATGTATATATGTAATAATACATATATACATTCCTGTATCTATATAGGGTATTTATTAAAATCAATTACAGTCTGTAATGGCATTTAAATTAAAATAGTCGATGGTGGATGAACTCTTATTCGCTAGCCTTTATTGAAACAGTCAGTAGATATTTGACATCAGATGTCTCTATATGCCCCAGTTAAAGTCAGAAAACTTTAGACAAGAGTTGGAGTTGCGGCTAGATGCCCTTATTGTTTCACTATGTTTTTAAAAACAATATAATTGAAAAATATCTATTAAGTGTTATACTTCTGATTTCTGTACTATAGTGCCACCCCATTAAATATATCCATAAAAGCATTTAAAGCAGCTCTTGAGTCATCTTTGTTATGACCTTGACAGAAATAAAGACACTTAGTAGTGAAATAGGGACAGTAGTGTATTTGGGATTTAAAATCTGCAGTAGGTGCAAGTCATATGTGAATGTGATGATGGTGTCTAGTCCTGTTCAGCTTCAACAAATCTGTGTTGAATAGGAATATAATTTGATCTGAATAGCAGCCCAAAACAAGCACCCAAACAGCATGACACATTCACACCATGGTGCTGGTCTGTTTATTCACACTGATTCACTGTCTGCTTGTGGGTCACCAGATCATCAGTGGTCACACAGAATTGACATATTGTGGCCTTGTTAGGAAGTGCCATCTGGGTTGGCACAGTGCATTTCTTCAGGAGAGATGTCAGGTTCATTATGGCTTATTTACGTCTTTCATGCACATTGTGCAGTGAGTGGACAACCATCCATAGGGATTTACTTAGCTGCTTAAACTTCATGCATGAGAGGTTTATAAATGTCTTTGTATTACTGTGCCATATGATACAATAGAGTGAGGAAGAGGGTGAGAGTTAGGGAGAACACAAATAGGCTTCAGACTTAGGTTCTGGCCTGCAAGACTTAAATAACTTAAATCTCTTCCATCCTTCTCTAAGACGGATGTAAATGCATCTTGCTAAAAGGTGGTGTTGATGCATGAGGCCTGAAATATTGCAGGAATGCTGTGTGGGCCACTGGGGTTTTCCCACCCGCTTCATGCTTAATTCATTGGGACATTGCTGTCCAGAGATGCAAAGCTATATACTGCCAGCAGCTGGAGCAGGACTTGATCTTTGCCGTGAGCTGATAAAATAACATAAGAGGAATTCAGACAGCCATGCGCTCCCTCATGGTGTTTTTATGGGGATTGTTGGTTGTAGGTTGATTAGAACCACACCCCTCTTTCAGAAAGGATGTGGAACCATCTGAGAGCATCCGACATCTGGCCAACAGTTTTGGATGTGCCAGAAAGGAAAAAGCTATGAAAGTCGAGGACCTTTCACAAATATGCATGGTATTCTTCAAACGGTGAGAAAAGCGTTCTGTCCCACTCTGGCTGCTCCACCCACCTTGCCTCAACCCACTGGCTCTCAACCAGGGCTTTTTGTATCTTTTTTTTCCATCTGTTTGTGAAAGGTTAACTTCTGTGGCTGTGCTGTGAGCCTCACTGTTTTCATGACTTTGAACAGGATGCAGCAGATGATTGAGTCTCATTTTTTACAAGAGAATAAGGGTTGGCCTCATTAGCGCTACGTTAAAAATGCACAGCATCAGTGCAGTCACCTGCCCTCTGAGATCATCCAGTTTGCTTTACTTTATTTTCCAGAAACTAATCTTGATATTAATAAGCTGTGGGGTTTATGACCGTGTGGACTCTCACAAATCAGTGGCCCTTGATTTCTTTCTTCTACAAAGCTCATTAAAACAGTGCGGCTCATTCTAATGTGGCTCATTATTCATCTTGCAACTCTTTTTGAATCATCTAATCTGTAATATATGACAACTTTTAGAGTCTGTTGTAATTTTATACAAATCTGCCAAAAACTACTCATTTGCCATAATAAATTAGTTAAAACGCTCAATACCTATGCACACAGGGATGTGGGAAATAAAGTTGAGAAGATCCCTTATCACAGTATGTTGAAAGAAAATGTCAGGTTTGGCTGTGTTTGTCTGACGCTGATGCAATTTCAACCGTTGTTTATCTTGAAAAGACACATTTGACTACTGAAGAAATACTAAAACTCAAGCCATTTCTGTTTTAAATAGACATGATTGTATACAGTATATTATGAGGAAATAATATGAAAACTGCCAAGCCAAAGGTTGAATACACTGGTTATCAAGTTGTTTATGTATGAAAATCTGCTTGAGTGTGAACGATAGTCTAGCCTGCTCCCTGTGGTTCTAGTGATTGTTGTCTGTTTTAAAGTATAAAGCATATGAACAACATATACCTGTATAAACACTTTATTAAAAGCTTTTCATATGTACACTATGTCCTGTTCAAACCGCCCTTTTAGTTTAATAGAATATCAGTTAAGCTTATATTATTTAAGTATCTGGTCATTCTTGTCACTTCTATGTCACTGACATGGTGTTGTGCTGGGATGAGTGTATTAGTAGACAGGGTATAATGTAAAAATAAGTTAACATGAAAGCAGTTTATCATCAATACAGTGTTGTGTCTCATTGTGTTACTTTACAAATCACAATTAGTTTTCAGGTATTGGCCATAACTGACTCATTAAAATAAAGTGTAACATTTTTCACACATTGTTTCATTTTGCAGAGTTAGTCCAAACACATTTTCTTAATTAGTAATATACATGTGTGCAGCAAGTAATTATTTTAAAAAGTGTATATATTAAGTGGTCAAAAGCAATTTACTGCCATCAACCTGAATGATTGTGCTACTCAGTTCAAGCTTTGAGTTGACAGCTTGGACACAGTGTCCTGGGCAGAGATGTGCATCAGGTTTGTCTGATGTGTGATCCTCAGAGACGAATCTCAAGGCAGTGTAATTTTAGCAGATTGAAAAGATCATTTTCCTTTCCATTCTTTTATTCTACAGATAGTTGAGCCTTGTCATGCGTAAAGATCTGACATCTTCCTTTCTCGTGAATTAGAGACTGGGAAATGGTTGACATCCTAGACTTTGTCAACAAACTTCATTCAGCTCAGTGTCTTTCCACATCCTCTCTAACCCCCACTTCTTGTTTGTACACCCAGGCCTGGGGCATGGGCAGTCTCCAACCATCAGATGTCCAGTCTAGTCATTTTCCATGGTGGTTAAACCCAGGGCCAAAAGAACTTGGCTGTCTAACCAACAGTCTTTTTATTGAGCCACTGCAGTGACAATGCAGATGAAGCCAACTAACAGCTTTTTAAAACCAATATTCACACTTTGAACTGTCGTAGAGAAGCTTTTTCAGCAGACATAGATCTGCTTTGGTCAGAATGGTTAAAGATCATTAACTACTTCTTATTTTAGTCTTAACAATTGTGAGAGAGATAAACAGTGTAGTATACAGTATTTAGAACATCCCTTTGAATGCTACTTGAAACAGTCAATGGAAACTTCAGTTCATTATTTGAAACATTGCATTCAGTCTATAAGCTCTAAATTAGACAAATCACAATAGCTTCAATTGGTCTGATATCTTCTGACATTACTGCACTAGGATTCAAACTGTGCTTACAATTTTCTGTTGCATTTTTGAAGGACATAGGCTTACTGTGTCATATATATTATTATACAAAATATTTATACTGACTTGATAAGCAGATGTCTGATATATTTAAACAAAGTGTGCTTAATTCATATCCCCAGTGTTTTCTCCTTGACTTTTACCAAAAGGTTTAAACATGAGTTAATGAGCATTCGCAGGTCAAAAAATTATCCTCATTCCAGCCCGAAGGGCTCTGTTGCTGTGACTGGCAACATGCCAGCCAGAATTCACACTGTGCAAAGTCAAGCATACAGTGTTGAGGACAAATTGAATGCTGACTGCTGTATTATGTGAGAGGTTCTGGCTTCAACGGCCTCAGTCAGGCTTTACGGCTGTATAGGTGAACATGCACAGCATTTAACCTTGGCAATGGGATAACCCATTTAACCTCTGTAATGGGATAGTGCAACACTTATTTTCTGTGCTTTTGTTAACTTGCAATCACAGAAAAGGAAAAGATTCATTGTACTAGATAGGGCAGCGGTGTATTGGATATATTGGTGAATATGAATTTGATCAATACTTCACATTATTTGTTGTGGAGTGAATTGGTGTGTCACTGGTTTTCTCGTTACCGCACTGTGGTGTGTTCACAATAACAAATAATCACTCACTTAATTTGGTTTCCATTCACAGAATGGATCAACTTACCTTTTCTGGTATTCATTGATTCTAGCGAATTTGGCTTCTGCCACTAAAGATGGGATCACGTAGAGCCCATTCAAGCTCAAAACTGGTCACGATTACTAAAAACTGTGCAGCTTTGGAATGGAACCTCAGGATGTGGCTAGTGCTCATGGTGGGTATGTTTTCGTGGAAACTATGACACTCTTAGTGTGATATGTGCACATGTAAGAGAGTGTCCAAGTCATGGGCTGGGGAGCAGGCACTGTGGGTAGTGCACGGTTATCAGGGAGCAGGAATGTGGGTCAGTCACAGAAAAGAGCTGAATATGTGGGAATAGAACCAGGGCAGGCTGGTTACGAGAAATGTGTTGGAGACCATTGCTCCTGTGGAAGACGAGGTTTCATGTGAGCTAATTCATGTGTTTAGAAGTATTCACTGCTTAGAGTTTAAAAGGCGTGTTTTGCCACTGGTATTTAAGGGTAGTTGTTGATAATCCAGTAAACTGTTTAGAAATGGGCCTGAGGAGCCTTTTGCTAAAATAAGTTAGTGCTTCCTCTCTTACTAAACAGGCACAAGGTTAAATGAAACTAGCTTATTGCCTAGCTTGTTGTAAAAGAGGTAAGAAGACCTAATTTAGAATTTCTTTTATCTAAGAGTACAAAGAATGTGTTGCAAAGGACTGTGTTCTTGCTTTGCCCTTTTAAATTCTTAAACAATGCTTGAAACTAAATTGAAATGGAGATTGTGAAAGGGTTGCTGTTAGTTACTTTTATCACTTTAATAAAAGAAGCGTTCACTGATTCAAAGCAGTTGACACTGAATTTTAAATGGATGATTTTCCTGTGTATCATTTGTACCTCACTTTGCATCAAGAATGTTATAGGACCTGAGGAAGAGTTGACATACACAGAAAAGCATGCGACTTGGACAAGAGGAGGAGGGGACCATCGTTAACTTTAAAGAGCACTGAAGTCTTCATATTTGTGTCTTTTCCAGCCCATAAAGTATACCCATGGGTGTGGAATGATGGGCACTACCCCAGCGTGTCCGTTTGCATGTGCATGACCGTGTGTGTGTGCGCGTGTGTGGGTGTGCATGTGTGTGCATGAATATCTGCACATGCATGTGTTTTCCACCCCCTGGTTATTTTATGTCCCTGCCTTCTGTATTGTTGACCTCATATTTTCCATGGTGAGCGAACACCCTGAAAAAATGGCAGCTGTTGCACACTGTAGTTATTACCTTCCATCTCTCCATCCGTCTTCCTTCTTTTTATTTACATTAATTTTTTTACTTGCTTTTCTCACTTCTCAAATCACCTTAATCACTTCTGTCTGTTTATATAATATAATCTGTTGATTAAGCCTGTCAGCCAGTCATCTGCACACATCTCTTTATTTTTCTCAGTTTTGACTTAAGTACTGACAAAACAGTTCAAAGCGGATTTGTATTTAAACAAGCTGTGCTGCCAGGACACATGGCAGATGCATACAGCTGCAAAATCCAGATGCTGAAGACGTACCACAACTGAGCCAGAGATCAGTAGCTCAGTTAATGTCCTAATTCTTTGCAGTTGTCTGTTTTGGTGAATTCACTGTAATACTTAGAATGAGGGGAGGAGGTCTATAATTTGGACAAACAGTAGTTAGAACTGTAGTGTGTTGTGAAGGCCTGAACTCTAATGAAGGCCTGTTTGAGAAGCTGTTTTGGTTCATTTCCATCTGCAGGTGGTTAACTGTGTCTGGCTGTGAAAATCAAATGCTAGGCAATAAATTTTTTATTCTCTCTTTTTTTCTATTGATTAATGGTTTTATGTTATAGAACATAAATAATCATCTTTAAAATAAAAAAGGGAACTCTACTGACTCAATAGTACGTCACCGGATTCTTGGTGAATATTGATAAAGGCAGTCAGAACTACACCAAATTTTCACACTTTATTTCAGTTGTTCAGCCATGTGGGACAGATTAGCTCCTAACTGTTTCCGTGTTTGTTTACTCAGCAAATGTGCATAGGAGCAAAAAGTAAACAGCTCTAGATTTACAATTCCCTATGCAGAAATAAAGCCACAATGAGGGGTTTCTATTTCTGCCAGTTCTGCTTTTTATATTTTGGTCATAACCTCCAGATGAGCAATCAGACTCCTTAATTTGGCACTCATGGGCCTTTTCTCCTGTGGAACCTCTTCACCAGTGTTTGCCCATCCCAGTCTGCCACTTTCAAAACATATATAAAGCATGTTTGTTTGTTTGTTTCTTTCTTTCTTTAAGTGCCATCACTTTTGGAGAGAAACAGACACTGATTGGCCATTTCCTTAGTATTTGATCATTCTAGTTTATGGCACTATTTAATCTGGCACATACCATGTCAGTCCTTTCAGATTTGAAAGCACATAAAATGTTTGACCAAATAAATAAAAATATGTGTGTAGGAATGCTACATTGTGTGTGTGTGCTCTTGTACTTGCTACTTAGTGAGAACCAAAATGAGTTTTTAACCAGCAGAGTGAGGACATTTTTGGGAAGTGAGGACTTTTTTAGTGGTCCTCACTTCTTTAAACTGCTTTTACAAAACATGCAAGTTTATTTGCAAAACTAAAAGTGTAGAAAGATTAGCTTTTGGTTACTGAGGTTATGGTTAGGGTTAGGTGTAGTATCATTTATATACAGTAATATAGAAGTCAATGGAGGTCCTCACTACTATATAAGTACAAGGATGTGTGTGTGTGTGTGTGTCAGTGTTAGATTGGCAACATCATTGTTTATTCTAGTGTGAGCAGATTGTTATCATCCGTGTGGCTCACAGGTTTCTTTACACTCATACAGGTTTTCTCTCTCACACACACACACATACACACTCACACAGAGCTGAGGTTGGAAAGGCTGATGTACACTCTGAATCAGCTTTAGTTCCATGCTTAGCTGCTACAAATGTGAATATACCATGCTTCTACGAATATGGGGAAGAAAACACCACCTTTTAAAATCTATTAAAGAAACTAAGCAAAATAAAGGATGGATATAAAAAGCAAGAGAATGAATGAGTCAGCGGAAGGTTGCCATGTGTCAGCTTCTTCATGCGCAGGCATCTCTCCCACATGTTGGCTGACCTGACAAAGAGAGCTTAAGACAACAGGGCAGCTGCAAAGGCTCAGCATGCAGGAAATCGGATTTGAGATGGGGGCATGGCTCTCGACATGAGAGTCCCTTACTTAAGAAAAAATGAAAAGACGAGGAGTCACACATCTTGTGATTTCTTACCTGTAGCTGTTTGATTCAGGGATAAGCATGTTGAATATGTTGCTATAGATACATAGGCCGATTTGAGGACTGTGAAAAATCAATATCCTATTAGGTCAAGCAGATTTTTTGAAAATAACATGAAAATCTAAATTTTGAGTTTAAAGAAATTGCCTCACAAGTGAAATCATCTCTTTCCATCACAGTAATCAGGGCCAAGGTGGTGGGAGGAAAAGAAGTAAATTCTGGGAATGATATTTATGGCAACCCTATCAAGAGGATCCAGTATGACATCAAGCAGATTAAGGTGAGAAGATAGTGAGTTCATGAGAATTCTTCATTTTGGCCATGTTTATTTTTTATAGGTTTTTCCGCTTTGTGTAAACACTTGTTTGTTTTTTCAGTTATTCAAGGGACCAGATCGCCATATTGATATGATCTTTACTGCACCTTCATCTGCTGTTTGTGGGGTAACAATGGAGACCAATGGAAAGAAAGAGTACCTCATCTCAGGTATGTGGTACTTTAGTGGCTTCACTAAGCTAGAGTTTATTATTTCATGAAACCTAGTCTTTCATTTCTGGATGTTAAACAGCAAACCATAAAGTGCTATTTTTTGCCCCCAGAAAATCACTCTGGGACGGCTTCATACTGGGGCACTGTTTGAGGGGATAGTGTTATATGGCTTGTTGTAAGTGACAACAGAAAATTAGCTCTCAAGTTTGGATTTGAGTGCTCTCATCTCAGAACTATAAGAGCTGCTGATCAGTAAAACAGTAAAAATGAAAGGTCATGACAGGATGAACACAGACATCCTCTGGTTTCTCCATCTTCAACTGATTCAGCATAGTGCAAATTACAGAGTTGACCAGGCAGAGGGCTGCACAGGGTAGCAATTGCGTTTTAAGCTGAACTTTTAGGGGAGGAGGGGGGTTAGCACAATGAGGGAAGTCTGAGCTTGTAGCGCACAACTGCTGAGCTTGGGATTTCAAAGCACACATTCCACATTCTGCACACATGGACAAACACACAGTCAGTACACAGTGCTACTACAGCAAGCATTGTAGTGACATGTTATACTTTTTATTTCTGTGTTCTTCAGTACAGTTTATTTTTGCGATTTTTCCCTGTCCAAAGGTTCACAGATTTTGTTTCGTTTTTCAGTTAACCACACCTTTGACACAACCTTTAGACCTTGGTGACACCACAATTTAAGATATCTGCCCATGGAACAGAACACTTTGATTCTAACTAAACACGATTTTGGTTTTGTTTTGACATGTGGTTTTAAAGGCACATTTAGAGTAGTTGAACAACTGCGATCTTCTGATGTTCAACGCCTCTTCACGCTGTTATGTCTGCACATTGTTTTGTCTACTTTCTCCAGGCAAAGCAGATGGCAATGGGAAGATGCATGTGACCCTGTGTGATCTCATCATGCCCTGGGAGTCCATGAGTGCAACCCAGAAGAAGAGTCTAAGCCAGCGCTACCAGATGGGCTGTGAATGCAAGGTGATTAAAGTTGCTCCAGCAGAGAACGAGAATTGTTAGAATTGTTAGTGCAAACTATACTGTTCTAACCCACTAAACAAAATTTGGAGACTGAAAATTCACAGCTGGAGACGGCCTGAAGTTTATTTGTCCTGCAACAGCCCCTGGTGACTTCTCTCATTCCCAACTACTGAGCATACAGTATTCTACTCTGTTTGTTCGTTTAAGCGCCATCACTTTTGGAGAGGAACAGACACTGATTGGCCATTTTCTTATGGCACTATTTAATCTGGCACAAACAATATCAGTCCTTTCAGATTTGAAAACACATAAAATGCTTGACCGCATAAAAATGTGTGTGTAGGAATGCCACACTGTGTGTGTGTGTGTGTGTGTGTGTATGTGTTGGATTGGCAACATCATTGTTTATTCTAGTGTGAGCAGATTGTTATCATCCGTGTGGCCTGCAGGTTTCTTTACACTCATACAGGTTTTCTCTCTCTCTCTCACACACACACACACACACACACCCACACAGAGCTGAGGTTGGAAAGCGTGATGTACGCTCTGAGCCAGCTTTAGTTCCCTGCTTAGCTGCTACAAATGTGAATATATCATGCTTCTGCAAATATGGGGAAGAAAATACCACCTTTTAAAATCTATTAAAGAAACTAAGCAAAATAAAGAGCATACAATATTCTACTCTGCAGGTTTCATTGAGGTCAGTACATTATTCTGGTCATCGTAATACACATGGACTGAGCCACAGGTCAAATGTATTACCAAGATCAGAAGAGTGTGTAAAAAGACTCATACCCTTAAGTGTAATGTGTACTTGTGATTTGAGATAGTACTTCATAAAGTGCCATAATGAAACTTGACTTTTTAAACTTTTTTTAATTAAAGCTAAAAGGTCAAGCAAGATAGTGATGCAGAAAGTTACTAATACAAACTTTTACAAGAAAAGACATTTCCCATAACACAGGTATGGTGAAGTCATATTTTATTATATTCAAATGTCCTCCTGTTCTTCTCATAACCAGATCACCCGCTGTGCTGCTTTCCCATGTGAGATCAGCACACCGGAAGAGTGCTTGTGGACAGACTGGGTGACAGAGAAGATCATACATGGACGCCAGTCTGACCACTATGCCTGCATCAAGAGAGCAGATGGATCATGTGTCTGGTACCGCGGAAGTGCTCCACCAAAGAAGGAGTTCTTGGAACTTGAAGACCCATAATCCAGCCCTGTACCCCCTCTATAGTCTGAAGGTCTTTATAATACTTTAAATTAATGATTTGTCAGAACAATCAAAAAGTGAGAACTACACTAAATTGAGGCGTTAAAGTACAAATTAGTTTATAGTTTTCAGAAAATATTGGAATGTGAAAAAGTGAAACTGGTAAAACTATGTAATCTCTCCACCAAGGCACTCAAAACTGCCATGGATGGACAATCCTAATTTTTGAGCACTTTCAGCCCCTTACAGCGCTTTATCTGTATTTTTTAAAACAAATTAAATGGTCTTTTAGACTTGCAAGATTTAAAACATTTGCAGACCCTCAGCTCATTTCACATATTTAATTTGTGCAGTCTTTGTCCAAACCCCAAATAAAGCTGAAATATTAGTGTAGTTTCCTAAAGCAGTGCCAATTGGTCCAGTCAGATAAATGGTGAGGCAGGACTTCCCAGATAGTTCAAAGATGGACTGAGACTGAAAGAAGAGCATTAAAACAGGCAAATAGATGTTTTTAAAATGTAAAATTAGAGACCAAAGTCAGTGTCACTCCACACTGATTTGTGAGAGACAAAGAAGCATACAGTTTGCTGCTGACCAAATTCCAGAATGTGTAACTTTAGTGCTTTTTTTCTTCTCAGAAGTGCACACTATGTCTTTCTTCTAACCACATAATGAAAGGGGTCTTTAAGCCCCTGTATAGGAAAATGAAGGAATGATAAGGCAATACCATTTATCCTTGGCAGGACATGTTTAGTTCCTTCCTAATTTGGTATACTGTATTGTGTAATTGGAACAAGTCTGCTTGCCTTGTGTCCTCATTTTATTGTCAAGTGCTTTTTTGTCTACTCTTCAATTGTTCAAGCCTCTAATACCCCTCTTTTTTCTCCCTTAGCAACATGTATGCATTTGCTGTTTTTAAAGTTATAAGATATTTACCTTTTTAAAATTAATGTCTTTGAAATCAGTCTTGATCCTGATTGAACTTTGCACTTTTTGTGGGATTCTATACAGGGGGATTGAATCCCCTTTTCAGGACTCGTAACTCTTTTTCTCTTTTCTCGCACATGAGCATCATTCAATTCCATTATGCTTATTTTGTGATGTTTCTTAAAGTCTTAAGGTAGCGATAATTAGATCTCAACTGCTTTCCAGCCTTTAGGGTTGGTTTGTGGTCATCTTTGCATAGGCTGTTGTTTGTTAGTTGACATGAATGCGATTCCTGGATCTCGGAAGTAAGACTTTAGTTGCCATGGTAATGAGAAGACCCCCAGATATGCCCTCCAGTTACCAGGCTGATTGGATTAATGTAAAAATGCACACTTCAGTAGCATACAAGTTATTTTGCTTTGGGAGAGAGAGAAAGACAGGTTTCTTCCATCTGTGAGGTCGATAAACTAGGTTTATTGGCAGTCTAGAGGGGAAGGCACAGTGAGCGACGTTGCTACTGTTCCCTGATTGGCTGATGCCAAATCATGTGACAAAAAGAGACTAAGGTGTGAGGGTAGTAGTTGCTAGGCATTCTGTTGGGGTAAACTGAGTGACATGATGTGGTCAGATGAAGAGAGGAATGGAGGGACGGGTAGAGAGGTGGAGGACGAGAGATGGGGCGGACCACTGTGGGAACAGAGAAAAATTATTTTTGTTGATGATGATGATGGACTTCATTATTCCTTAGCTTTGATCAACGTGTTTTGTATCTAGGGCAATTTGTTCTAAATACGCTTTTAAAACTAAAATCAACACAGCAGTGACATGTCAAACAAAAGGGGGAATTGATGTGGTTATGACTCATGTTGGTCCCAACTGTGGAGGCTGAATGCTTGTCATGCTGTGTTAACAAGTCTACAGTGTTGTAGAGGAGGCCTGCTTTAAATAAAAAACATCAATAATCATCTTATATCTTTAGAACTTGCCAGAAACAAGTGTGAACACCTATGAATATTTACATAAATCCACATGGATAACGTTGGCAATGTTTAATATGCATCATGCTATATCTACTTAACTGCTTTGTATTAAATGTAATGGTATATAAATGGCATAATTTAAATGTTTGTTGTTGCCATGTTTCTACGTTTTTACTGTGTTATTACTTTTGATTTATACTGTGTGTTCTTTTTACCAGTCTTTCTTAAAGATTTGCTGAAAGTACAGTAATGTGAGACCTCTTGTGTGTTAACCACATGAGAGAGCAGCGGTTTTGATGAGAACCAGACTATGCATGTCTTTGATGCTTTGTGTAATTCATATGTGGATGTTCACTTGATGGGCAAATATACAGTATTATCAAATAAAAAAGTTAAAACATCATCCTGCCAGTCTCCAGTATGTTGTGCATTATGTCATTTTTTGAAATACAGATTTAATGACAGCAACACTGCTTGATTCTGGCATGTTGGATTTATTGCAAGTAATAAACAGGCAAGAGCTGCACATGAGGTCTGCAGGTTTCTCTTAATTGTACAAACGGACCACAGAATTCTGTTTTTAACCCTAACAGTCATCAGCAATGAATTGTACAAGAAAAGTGCTGGTCTAATAACCAGGGCTATTTACTAATTCACTTAGGCCAGATTTCAAAACAATGAATTTAGCTGGGCCAGACATTTTCAGTGGCCAATAAGTGGCAGGTAATGATAATTTGTGACACAACTGAATGTTTTGAAAAACAAGTAATGTTTATTTACTTATGTTTAGTTTCTCTTTTAAATTTGGTCATATCTGACACTGGGACATCAAAAAAGTGCTGAAATAAAGCTATATCTGAGAAGAATTACTGATAGTGGTAAATCCAGTTTCCACTTTAGAAATAATAAATAAACGTGTTGCTCCCTCTTCTATACTGTAAGGTGAAGTTTAACTTGCCAATATCAACACAAATTAAAGAAAACAGCAAAAGTACTTCTTGTTGATGCCAGATTATAGTAGTGATTTGATAGTATTGATTTGTTAACATATTGTCCCTGGGATTTGTTTCTGGAACCCAATCCGATTGTCAACTGTGGGAAAAGAGCTGTAGTGAAGTCAGTCGACAGTTCTTAGCTTTCAGCTCGTTATTGAAGGACTAATTGCAAACGTGTGACGTTATTAAGGACACCAAATGCGAACGTCATCCGGGGACCAAAGCAGACGTTCTCATCATGTTATTAAGGACCAAATGCAAACGCTATCAGCGGGACCAAAGTGAGACCTTCTCCGGAGTGTTTGATTTAAGCCTACTTTCAGAACGTTGCTTTGAGGTTTAACGAAAACGTCCCCCAAAGAGCATTGTGATTAGAAATATTAGAAACGTGCGTACACGTCCGGTGCGGGGAGGCAATCAAACTCTACACTTTTGCAGCCCTCTTCTGAGATACCTCGGTTAAGTTTGTGTGGAACGTCTGGTGTTTCTCAGTGGTGCCTCTGCGCATTGTAATACAGCAACCCACTCACTACAAACAAGGTTTGGAGTTTGGCTTTGCAGTAAAGCAAACAGGCATTTGTCAGGCCAGGCAAGGTTAATCAGAGGGTTTAACGGTCCGTTTTACACTTCTGGGTTGAGGATGACTTGTTAGGTTGTGTCATAGGCTACAAACACTTCCAGACAGCCAACAACTGGCTGCATTGTGTGTTGAATATTGCTAAGATATGCGAAGTATGCATTCATGGTCTGAAATATTGCAAGAATGTATATAGGAATTTCTGAAGGCTCACAAAATGTGTTGTTCTCGGTATTCCTGAGCGTTTGCGGTGAGGCTTTTAGGCCGCTGTGGCCTGCGGGCCGTCATTTGAACATGTCGATAGTATATCAACACTCATCTGGTTCTTAAGGGATTTATTTAAAAATTTAACAGGCGCCTCCATGGAAAAGTATTAGTTTCGTGGATATTTATTTGAATGCACATGTGATCTTGACACATCACACAGTCACACTGAGTCTACCTTCAGATCATAATAATTATAGATGAGATGCTGCCCTCTTATGGTGAGACGGTAACACTGCAGCTGCTTCAAAAACTGCAGCAGTCCATTGCTGAGTTTCCAGTTCATTAAGCTCTTGTACAATAAACACGTAAGGGTACATGTGTCCAGTTCCATGTCTAAAATGAGGAGCAATCCTCGAAAGCAATTAAGCCTGTAAGTTTAAGGACCAACTCTTCCAGAAGATCAAGAACAAAAATTGAACAATCAGGTTTTAGGTAAGGCACATTTTAAATTAAAAAAAAAATATATTCTAACCATATTTATGAAATGTATAGCAGCTGTAAAATCAAATTTCTGAACTATTATAAATCTTGAAACAGCAGAATCATTCCTGAGTGAGACGGTGTGCTGAACAATATCAAAATTCCTCCCATTATTCCCAATTAGGAACTGCTCTAAAAGACAAAATGGATGACTACAGGCAGAAGGAAAATATTAAGAACAACTGCTGTATTGGCTAATGGTCCTTCCAAAGTGGCATGGAGACTTGCATTTTGTGCAATATTTTGCCAAGATCTTTTTTCAAAATTGAACACTCAATCCAAAAACATGATACAAAAGGACTAAGACACTAAGTGTCTGCATGTGGGCTGTAAACAACCATCAGGGTCAGAATATGTCCCTCATAACTTGGGAGAATCATTACAAGCCCTTGTTAAAGTAGACATAGCTGATGCTGTCACCGTACTGGGAGGTGATGGAGTCTCTGAGCTCAGGTTCCAGCTTAGAAACAGCAATAGAGCTGGAAAACAAAGGTAAGACCTCAGGTTTCATCACAGTGACTGGCAGATTCTTCTAAATGCAGGGCATTTGACGGATTATGTGAACCTATTTTTTTTTGCACTTTTATTAATCTGAATGTTTTATGGTAGGTCCTAATGGACTTTCTGATATTTACCATTGCTGTGGAAACAGTGAGCAGGCTGCAGGCACCATAAAGATCAGGCTGAAATACAGAATGGAATGCATATGAGCGTTTTCTTTAAAGCACTTTAAATCACTTTAAATACTGTTAAATAAAAGATAAGGGACAGTGCTGAAGCTAAAAAAAATACATTTTAAAGAAAAGGGCATCACTTACAACACTCCAACCATCATCACTTGTAATGGTGCATGAAGAAATTTAATTTTCTGTAAAAACATGGGAAAGAAAATCAACCAAATATCTAAGCAAAAATAATATAAAGGCATATCAGAATATTAACTATTTCTGCATTTTCTGACATGTGAATGAACTGGCATTCTGCCATACCTACCTGCATAAATCTGTATTTTTCCAGCCTCTGCATTATAATAGGAAGGATGACTGCAGAGAGAGAGAGAAACAGAACAAGATTCTGCATTTTATTTAAGGCTGAGAGAAGAGAATTCCAAGTAGGTTAAATCCCAAATGTTATAATAGATCACCTCCACTGGTGCTGTACTTTCTGACATGTTTATTACCAAGATGGATGGATGTTGCAGAGTATAAAGGTATATGGTTTTACTGCCACTGGTGAAATGTAATGCTCTGGAAACATTATTTAGTAATTGATTTAATCCATCAACCACAATCATGTCTACCATTCACAACATTACACTGAAAGGTCATTTGCATTAGTCATGTATTATAGAATGGGAATGTGAAACATGGTAGAATCTGCTCAGTATTCAGCAGAGATCAGTAACTAACTCAGTCTGCACTCTGCCTGTACTTACTCATGCCCGGTGCTGCCATGGTGACTCGAGAAATGACCACCTGTGTGATGCCCTTGACCGCTGCTTTCTGTGGCATACAGAAAAGAGTGAATTTTATCTGTCTGATCGGAACGGAAAAGCCTGGGTTAGTCACAAACGTTATCTTGTCAGTCCCTAACAGTTCAGCAGTAGTGTTTAATCTCAATTTCAGGGACCTTCAGTCAATCTGTATTTGTGTTCTAGTCCAGCTCCCAACACACATGAATTTGGCAACAAGTGGTAAGAGTCTCTGCTGTATTCATCTACTGATTATGAAACTACTTTTCTTTTGAGTATACACATATACATTACTTAATCATAATAAGTACAAACATATTAAAGGACGTAATGGAGAAAAAACTGACAACATTAAATGGCTAAATGAACTAATATAAGCAGAAAGCGCTCAAAGAAAAATGAGTGAAAATTAACTGATAGTTTGTAATGATTACTGATACCCACATATGGACGGTAGGGCAAATAATCAGTCTCAGTTCCTCTCCCAAGTATTTATTTACAACTTGGCTGTCACTGTTACTCACTCTAGATTCACCAAGCTTGTTGCCGTTTTCATCCGTGACTGCAATGCCATTCAATATCTCCCTGCATGTGAAAGTTCAAATGTAAGCTTGGAAAAGATGCACAGAGTCTTATGAAAAAGATCAATGCTGAGATAAAAGAGACCAGGACTGGAAAATCTGGCTTCATTTTTTTCCTTCTGCTTCTTCACTTAAGGTGGAACTTCATCAAACATCACTACTGCTAATGAAAGAAATCAAATGGGGATTTGCAGCATAATTGTATTTTCCATGCTGATAAGACACCATGAACAAGTGGAGGACTCACTGTTGCCTCATCATTGGGATGTTTACACAGTTTGCTGCAGCCACAGCCACAAAAGGCACCCAGCGAGCCACTAGAGGAGGGGCTTTCTGCAGATGAGCAGAGTCATGCATTAACTGGCAGTTCACATTATAGATTTCAGTTCACTTCATAAATTACAAATAAAATGTCATTAATACTGCCTCATGCACGCACATATCAACTGACTGAGTACCTTTGTGTAGAGGTTGAGACCCACAGCTGTGGCCAGTGCTGTGCTTGTGGCTGTTGCATAAGCCACTCCAATCTGCCTGGGAGAGAGAGAAACAGACATGAAAGAAATATTAATGCAGAATCCACTGCACTGCTGATAGTTCCCTGTAACTCACTGTATACAGAGACAAATGAGTATCATGATGTGCAAGCTTACAGATTTTAATTAGAGCTTAACAATAAGGTCATAAATATTATCACAATATTTTTAATAGATTGATCTAGATATTTTTGCAATATAGAATTTCATATTTCACATCAGTGGCACCCTCTACAGAATTTTTTTTAATTACAAAAAACTGGCATATCACATCGAGTTGGATGCTTTGCTAAAAGATGGGGGACTTGTACACTACCCCTGACTAACAGCTGAATCTGACATCAGAGCTGTCAAGTTTGACTCACGTTACATCACACTGAACATATTTTTATAGCAAATGCCTGTAAACAGGAGCGGGGCAAACTTGTATCATACAATGTTGGTTGCCTGCTGTTCTGGTCACCTCTATTCATGTGATAGGACACATGCGCCGTCTGTATCATTACTTTATCAAACTTTAAGCCATCATGAAAAACTATCTTTTCAAAAGTAATCCAGATCTTTTATCGCCCAACACAAACTTAAATAATAAAAATACATGGAAAATAAGATTTTCTTATAATGTGGAAAATCCGAAACCGTGAACTTCTAAACATTTATAAAATTGCAGTGATTAGAGCAATTTGAGAACCAAACTATCCTAGCCTTACTTTGGTGTGATGGGAGAGGCAGCATTGCGGTTGGTGTAGTTGACAAGGGCATTGAAGGACTGATTTACCCACTGCCAAAACACCACAGCAGGTACTGTCCTATAGCGCACACATACACAGTGTTAGAGCGACAGAATAGGTGCGCAGAGAACTGCTCAAGTCAGTTGCTTTGTCTAGATACACAAACAAAAGCATGTCAAATGCATGGCTGAAAGAGTTTAATGGGTAAATTAAAACAGCATTTTCAGTGCTGCACATAAGTGAGGGACCTGTAGAACTGAAGCATGAAGCCGGTGATGGCCATGCCCCCTGGCACTTGGAATGACATTCTGCCTATCAGGTTCATCCTGTCACCAGTGTCCGGGTGAAATGCTGAGTCATAAAGCTTCTTGGCATAGTGCAGTTGTTCCACAGTGGTACCCGGAGGGACAGAACCTGCTCTGAAAAGAGAAAAGAGAGAGACAAACAGAAGCACAGAGAGGGAGAGGGGGAAAAGAGAGAGAAAGAATAAACCAGAGCAGTGTGTGTTGGGGTGTGTGTGTGAGAAAGAGAAGGAGAGAGAAATTTCATAATCAGAAGTCACATTTTTTGAGTGTGCTTTCAGAAAACTCAAATATCAATAAATACAAGAGTATGGAGGAGAAAATCAAAATACTGCACACAATAGCAACATAAACAAACTCCATTATTCATATGTTGTTTTACATAATTCTGGTTGTTGCCTTGCTTACCTGAAGCTTTCCACTAAGGCTTTGGCTTCATCTAGTTTGGAATTAGGCAGGAGGGCAGTGCGACAGTCCGTAATGTTAAAGAAGTGCTTGAGACGCCCCAAGAAAGTTGTCTGATCCCAGCGTGGGGCATCGATATCAAAGCTGCTCGGAGCTGCCATGTTGCACTCTCCTGTCCCACAGCTCTAAGTCAACACAGCAGAGTAAAACATGATAATGCAGAACAACTGCAGAACCCCTGTGTAACCTTTGTACCAGAAGATCCCTCTTATGGTTAAACTGGCGTAACTGTTAAACTAACAAGGTATGATCTTTAAAGTCAATGGGCAAAAATCTATGCATTCAATTCAAACCACTGGCAATTCAAAGGTAAGAAAGGAAGTGCATGCTGTCATAAATGCATGCATAGCTCTGTTTATTTTACTCTGGCATGCAAATAATTCACTATATGTGTACAGCCTTTTCACAACATAAGTATAATACAAATATACTTTAAAGCACTGTTACAGTAGCTGCTCAAAGCTCCAACATGTTGTAAGCTGATTGGCAACATTTATTTGAGTAAGTGCATGAAGCCATAAGTGGTGCGGAAAACAAGTCTAAAGCTATAGTATCTAAAGGCAGTGAAATAAACTAACTTAAACATGACACACCCAATACCATGAGAGCACAGAGAGAAAATTGAGCTGACTGGTTTACTGACCTAAGGCTTGACCTAAAAGCACTCAGGTACCGTAGGTCTGCTTAGTCCTGTCAGTTAATACACAGCACCCCCTTTGAACTTTGTTATCCCTCAGCATTCCCCAAAATCCATGAGTTAGCAAATACGATAGATAACGTATTTCGGAGTATTCACTGCACCATGAATGTTCAGCATTCAGGTAGTGTGTTGTGCTACTTAAATAATACGTTTTGAACCTGAATAAAGACCAAAACATTAAGAGTTGTTAGCCAATTAACAGAAAACCAAAAAAAATCCCCTTCAACAAAACCAACATGGACTAGATTTAGTGGAGCCCAACTAAAATATCAATCAATAAAAACTAATCAACTTTTAAATGTGCTAAAAACAAAATTAGAAGAGAAACTACGTGCATAACTTAGTAATTACAACATGGTTCCAGATCCTGCAGAGCTTGACTCCCTAACAGACATTTACTTGTGCATTTTTCAGTAAATCAGTTTACTTTAGTGGTGGACTTTACTGTGTATGGATACTAATTATTAACAAACAGAAATTCTTTTGTAAAGTGTTATGCAGAGTATTACATTTCTAATGTATGTAGACAAGAGTGATCTTTCTCCCCTGTTTACATTCCTCCCTTCCTTAAAATGCGCCGTTCAAATTACTCATGGTATTATTTAACGTGCATTACTGTATTCATAGTAATGCTGCTATGTTAATGAAAGCATGGACAAACTTCTAATTCCAACACAATGCTGACAAAGTTAGTGAAGAAATGAGTGTCACACTTTGTTTTTATGCTTAAATCTTAGGAGACGCAACGAAGAGAAAATTAAAAGTTGGATATTTTGGCATATCTAACCATGCACACGTCAATGAAACGTCCTGCTTCTCGGAGGCGAGCTAGAACAATTTGACTTATTTGCTAACTTATTTTAATTTTAATTTAATTTCCTTACACCGTGCGCAAAAGTTCTTTTCAAATAAAAAATGAGCAGGCAAAAGGAGGCTGAAGTTGCATCAGAAACACTGTTAAGTATGAGGAGTCTGGCACTTGTAATCAGTTCAGTCTGCACGAGCACAACCCGGAAGCGCGTTCATAGGACTTAATTCAATCAATATTTCTCTCCTATTGTGGATGCAAAATTGCAATAACTCACAGCGCGTGTCGGTACTGTAATTTTGGTCTCAGTTGGTTACGTGGCCTCAGGAGTAAATAAAACGTGGTCTGCGCTGGGACGGGACGGTGAAGACGGCGAACAGGGCTCACGTGTCTGTCACGTGCCGCATCGTTCTCCAATCACGAAGCGAGGCCGTTCCCTCCACGAGGCAGGAACCCTCATAGCGCATTATTGATCTCAGAAAAAAATAACTTACGTTAAAATATTATAAATGTCAGCAATTTGTCTACTGTGTCAGCTTCCTCTTCTCTCGTGAAATGGCATTTAAAAAGAAACTATAAAACATTTTATGAGTGCAAAATCTCACGTGTATTTATTTATTTATTTATGCATTTATTTGTTTATTTCTTTGTTGGTTTATTTAAGTGAAAAATAATTACACGGTGTGATTTCGTCACGAGACTGTGCCCTCTTGTGTTCTTCGTTTGTTTTGTGTACTACGTCATCGCGGGCCCTTAGTAACGCGCGGTGGCGTCTCGAAGAGGAGGAAGAATCACAAGATGGTGAGTTTAATCCCCGATAATAACATTAACATCTTTTTTTGCAGTAAACAGATCGATGGCCGTGTCCTAGAGACGAGCCGTCACGTCTTAAGTGTCTTGACGGTCCTAAAAAGCAATGATGTATGAGTGGATTTGATGACATAGGTCGTAGGAGAGAGATATGAGTAAGCATCAGCAATAGTTGTAAATCTGGGATGAGATTAGCTCGCTGGACACTTAGTAGTTTGCTAACGTTAGATTGGTGATGTTAGCAAGGAGAGCTGCTGTATATGTCATAGCGTTTTTATTTTTTCATTCATTTATTCATTCATTTATTATCGTAAAATAGAGGAAAATAACCGGAGTCTGTGAGGATTGTTGGTACTGATCGCAGGTTGAGGTTGATGAGTTTTAAAGTGCGACGCGTTTGTTTGTTTGCGCTCGAACTCACTTCTCGTCTTAATGTTGTATTCTGTCAGGGTTTGCTGTCGATTTTGCGAAAACTCAAAAGCACTCCGGACCAGGAGGTTCGTATTTTACTGCTTGGGTTGGACAACGGTGGTAAAACCACTCTGCTCAAACAGCTGGCCTCGGAGGACATCAGCCACATCACCCCCACACAGGTCAGCTGACCCAAAACTCTCACATACGCTTTGTTCAGCCTGGTGTGTCAGATGAAGGTGACAGAGCAGCATGTGGTGGGAACAGTGTCTTCTGCTGGGTTAATGGCCTCTTTTTCAGATTTGTGAAAAGGGTAAAAAGTATTTAACAACATACTGTCAGGATACTCAGAGGTTGTATTTAGAGATGCAAGACGATCAAGAAAAACCTGACGCTTGCAATATTTTTTCTATGATACATATTGCAATATTTAAAAATTCATGTTCTTTTTAACTAATGATTTAAACAGCTTAATTTGGAAAGAATTGTGGCAAGTGCAACTGCATATAATTTTATTCAGAAGATATCTAAAAAAAAACAGACTTCTCTTGTAAATTAGTCACACAAATTAAGGATCAGGCAATTTTTCCTTTTGCATCAAGCAGTAAAAAAGTTGTGACATGATATGTTTGATTTAATTTGCCTTACATGACATAACACTTCCTGCAAAGTGACTATTACACATGCAAACATTGCGATAATATTCTGTAAAGGTCTACCAAGCAGCACTAATTCTACTATATGCTTTTTAATAGGGTTTTAATATCAAGAGCGTTCAGTCGCAAGGTTTCAAGCTTAACGTGTGGGACATTGGTGGGCAGCGAAAGATTAGGCCATACTGGAGGAACTACTTTGAAAATACAGATCTTCTGGTGAGTTATTGCACCATTATGTGTCAGTTCAAGATTTGTGAATTCAAGATTTGCACTGAAACAGCTGATAAACTGATCAACACTCTCATTTCAGATTTATGTCATTGACAGTGCAGATCGCAAGAGATTTGAAGAAACCGGTCAGGTAATTCTACTTATTTGGATACCAGTCCACAAACTGTGTTTGTTTTAAAACACTGTAGTTCTCAATTCACAGGAGCTGGCTGAGTTATTAGATGAGGAAAAGCTCAGTGGGGTTCCGGTTCTCATCTTTGCTAATAAGCAGGACCTTCTAACTGCAGCGCCGGCATCAGAGATTGCTGAGGGACTGAACCTCCACACCATTCGGGACAGAGTGTGGCAGATCCAGTCCTGTTCAGCTCTCACTGGAGAGGGGGTTCAGGTGATTATGATGTCTAGGCACACAAACATTATTTTGACATATAAAAACTTGTGCATTGATGAATTTGAATTGTGTGTTTTATTTAATCTGAATTTTTGTGTTAAAGAGATGATTTTTTTGTGTTTCAGGATGGCATGAACTGGGTCTGTAAGAGTGTGAATGCAAAAAGGAAGTAGAGCTGCTTTATTCCCACCGCAGCCCCCCTAGGGAAGGCAGTGTGTAGCTCTGCAAAAACGACAAATAAATACAATTTTGAAATACCTAAAAGCTAAAGGAAATTAAGACACTGCTCTGAAACAAAATGTTTTATTTTTGCCTCTGCCCTGAGGCCCGTTGTGCTCAAAATAAAATTTACACCAGGACCTCAAGCAAGTTTTTTTTATTCTACGCCCCTGAATCTGGATCACTGTTGTATCATTGTGACAGCATTTTATGTCTTACAAATGTTTGTGTTTATTTCAAAGCCATTTTTAGGTTTATATATAGACTTTCGAAAAGCATCTTATTTAGTATATTGTGGAATAAATTCTGCCTTGATATTTTAGGATGTCATTTATGGTTTTGCACTGAAAAACATTTTTAGCGCTGTTTGATGAATCATGTATTAATATTTTTGAAATGATGATCTACACATTCCATCTTTTACTGGAAGCCTTGATAATAGATAGATTTTGGGACTGTTTTATCCTTTAATAATGTGAAATTCCTGTCATTTCTTCTTGTCATAATATATTTTCAGCTGTGCTGTTCTTATCAAGTATATTTTTGTAAAATGTATTGAGAGTGTCATGTGCTCTAATATCAGTTAGCACTGATGGAAAGGCTTATTTCTCCAAATCCTCAATAAATATAAAACTTTTAAATCTATATTAAATAGTTGTTTGTAAATAATTCATATATTTATCAATAACCCATTGTAAAAATGGGTTTAAAAAAGTGAATTCACACAGAAAAACGTATCAGTTTAACATGAAATGTTTTCCTGTTTTATCTCACTTTTTATATGTAATGACAAGGTATCTCAAGTAAACACTGAAAAAAAAAACCTATGATTTAGTGTGTTTGTGAGTTTATTTCACATCCTAGGCTGAAAACGTAAAAGGATTTTTGGAACTGTTTGTTTGTCTACCTCACGTTATTCTCTATTGTTCTCCCAGAGGTCACATTTAGCTCTGCGCTCCCATCCCCCATTAAGCAGTGAAACAGATGGTGTTGACAGAACTCAGGTGGTTTTCTGTATAGTGCCGCTCGCTATACATTAATCTTCACTAGTGAATCTTAAAAACCTGTTAAATTCACAAACACAAAGTTAAAACTATGATACCAGTTATTTTTTTCACAACTGTTCATACAGATGGCGCTATTGCCAACTTTTTAATGCGTAATTATTACATCATATCGTTCCAAACAAGTAATGAAAAAACTACTTAAACCATACATGAACTACAGAAAAGTGGGGAAATGTTGCTTTCAAAAAAGCATTATGCCTCATTTTCTTGTCCAAGTGTATGTGTCAAAGCAAATATCTTAACATCAAATAATGATCAAAACTAAATCTAAGGTTAAGTTTCAGGTAAAATCTTTAAACAACAGGTTCAACAGATCAAAAGTCATGTAATTGTATTGTGTTTCTTTCATTGTATGTTGTGTACCTTGTCTTTGAACCTTTACCTGCAAAACAGACTCTTTCTCCTAAAATGGAATCATTTTTAATTACATTTTAACTGAAAATTGATGACAAACAGAAGCATTTGTATTGCATTTGTATTTTGAAGAAATTCCATTCTGATGGCCCCGAATTTTAGATGCATTTTTATAGGACCTCATGTCTGCGATTGCTGAATAGTTAATAGCCTGCTTGCTTCAATGTGAACACACCCAACCGTCTCCACTCATTCCACACACTCGCTTCTTTGAATGACACTCTCAAGCTGACACGTGCACTCTCTCGGTGAGACGTGCCGGCTTTATTAAGCCTGAATAAATCCTCCTCTCTGAGACAGGCAATTAGACAGGCCTCCCTACATCCTTCTGCATCCTCAACAGCAAACCAGACCTCATCCAGCATTCTTATCTGTGGGTTCTTCCTTCCATCTGCCCCTCAGATGAGGCAGAACAAAAATCCTGATGATGTGCTGCCCTTTTTGAATTGTGAACACTGTAGAAAGGGCCCTTTTGTAATTCCGTCTGTGATGTAAATGGCTGGTCTTGAGGCCAGGGTGTTTTTGATGGACACAGCCTAAGATTTTTTGTGATGGATATCAAAGTTCTGGGTAGATGGATCAGCGCTGTGTGGAGAGTAAAGGAGTCTTAAAAAAAGATACATAACAGTCATATCGTGCCTTCCGAGTTACAAAAATATTTTTTAATGTCGTACTGTATTTTAATAGGAAATTCTGAAAAAACCTTCCACAAGCATTCTTCATTTGGTGTATTCTGGTAATAATTTGTTGCAGATTTAAAACAATAAACAATATATAACTGTAAAAACCAATGTTAAATAATGTAAATACAAGGGGAAATGGAGGGGGAAAACATGTATGTGTCTATCTCTGTTTTTCTCTGTCTAGGGTTAGGATTTTGTGTGTGTGTGTGTGTGTAAGAAAAGGAATATATCAATATAGTTAACCAATGAAATTTGAAATCAAATTAAGTAATATGAAAGATTAATGGAGTAACTGGCAGCATTATAAGTATTCACTGTACATTATGTTTATATCTGTTTGATCTCTCCGGGCACCACATGCATCTTGTAACCATGGAAACTCAGTGGCACCATATTATATTTTTAACAGTGCATTAAAAAGCATAATTAATGTTTCATGGAAGTAGCTTCACTTCTTGGTTGAGCTGCTAATTATGGAAAGTTAGTGCCACAATGCAAATGTATGCAAGACAAAATATGGCAGCATATTGTCCCCAAAGAACATGACAGACTTTGTCTTTTTTCCATCTCAAGCACCCATGTGTACATTACATGGTACAGGCTTTATATCCACATCTTTGATTTACTGAATGATTGTGCTGACAAATGGTTTTCTTATGTGCACGTGCCAGGACAAAGACAAATTGCATGGCATTAATGCATGAGCATCCTGGCTTTAATCGTCAGTTTGGGCACTCGCACCTCTGTTATTGAATGCCATTAAGATGCTGGCTGTCAGAGGGGTGCAGTGGAGGAGACATAATTATGCACCTCAGCCAGACACAAAGGGCCCAACACCCACACAGAGCTGTGAGTGCTCCTTCCTGCACCACACACACACAGCCATCGGACTCTCCCACAGGCATGACGAATTATCAGGATAACCTCAACATCTCCAGAAGCCGGCGTAAAGAAGCCACTAGAAGCATGCAAATTAACAGAGAGAGGATTGCATTGAGAATCAAGGTGTGAACACTTTATGTAAGAAGACGTCTATCAGGACGTCATCTTAAAAGACAGGGCACCTTAGAAGAACAGTGTGAGTTGCATGCATGATCTGAAGGCACTGTACATATCTTTTTCTTACAGTATATTTCTACTGGGAATCGAGCAGCTGTGCTGCAGCTGCTGTTTGAGTAGAACCACCCTGAGGTTTTACACTGCTGTGCTCCAGCCTACTCGCCCACACCATACATTCCACATGTCTCCACCTATCCGAGCTCCTGTAAGAATGAGTGGCATTGCGTTGGACCAATCAGATATCATACTTGAGAGTTAACAGACCTGGGGGTTCATACTGACCTCATCCTCAGACTAAGGTGTTAAAAAAGTGATTTTACAGCAGTGGAAAAATAAAGACCTCCCCTTTAAAATTCAACATCAAAGCAACATCTCACTTTAGACTTTAGTTACTACTGCTAAAATAATAAGTCATAACCCTAACCACAACTTACACTACAGCAGAGATAGGATCCAACCTCTTCAGTCTGATACTGATACATGTGCCTTGGGTCGATACTGTGTATTGATCCAGTACCAGTGTTTCATTAAAAAGCTGTATGTCTCACTGTGTAGAAGAGTCTAAGATTATTCTTTTGTGTAAGACATCAGGCTTCACTAAGGGACATTTGGCAGCATAAGGATTAGGGATTTCGCCCAGTGTTAGGAAGGTTGCCAGTTTGAATCTTGGACCAGTAAAGGTAACACTGAAGTACTGATGAGCAACGTATCATCTCTAAGCACTGCTCCCTGGGCACTGCCCATGTCAGCTGCCCACTGCTCCTTTACGGATGGGTCAAATGCAGAGGTTTCATTTTATTATGGTGCACAACGACAAATAATCTTGCAATGCAATCTTTTCAAGGTAAAACTGTAATATATAAACTGTTTACCTGTCATAATGTTATTACAATGTAATAAAATTAAGTATGGGGTAGTGGTGGTCTAGTGGTTAGGATAATCATCCCTGGATCAAGAAGTCATGGGTTTGAATCCTACCTCTGGCACTACAATCATTGGATCCCTGAGCAAGACCGTAAAAAAACAATATGTTCCATATTTTTCTTATCTAAAAAAACAACAATAACATAAAACGAGGCATGAACTGAACCTATATACATATATGTTTGTGTTCCAGATTTAAATGACTTTTACACTGAGATTTGTCCTTGTAAGGAAGTGAACCAGAGTCATGGAGCAAGGGAGTGAGAGTGAGATACTGGGAGAGTTTACTGAATACTGAAAAAGAAAGAGAATGCATACAGACAACACCCCGAGCGGCTGGCAGGTGTCTGTGACAGCTCAGTGGGCCCTGAGAGGGAGGTGGGAGGGTGGAGTATTAAATGACTATGGGTGCTGTGGAGGGATGATCTGGGTCACAGGGTTCCCAGCATCTCCACTGACATACACAAGGGAAAGGAGAGGATCCTCATCCTCATCAGCAGCAGCACCATGCTACTATTCACTCATTGGCCAGACAATAGCTTCAGAGGGCAAAAACAAAACAAAAAAAATCGCCTGATTGGAGCATACTGCAAGATCATAGAGGAAGAACATGACAGTGTTACAGTATATCAGCTCTGCGGTATCACGAGCAAAGCAAAAAGTATAGATACAGTACTAATTATGTTTTGTAGGCACAGATTAACTTGGCTATAGCCACAAGAAAAAGATGTTATGAAATATCAGAGTCAACAATCTAATGATTTTCTGGAATCTTGAGGCACAACTAAACCCTAAATGATTAAGATTACCATACTATGAAATGTACTGTGTGTCCATTCCAGCAATTTAAAAACTGTTTCTGCCACACAATGCATTTCTGTTGAAGAACACCAACACACAGACTGCACTATTTGTCATAAGATAGACATATCACTGTGATTCCTGACTGATCCTAAACGTACTCGGTTGTCTTGTTCTATTCCAACATTACAAACACTCTTTGAAAATTGCTCTTTTCACATCTGTAAGATCATGCATTGAGCAATTAGCTTCAGTTGTTTATGAATCTGTCCAAGACAATCAAGAAAAATGACACGAGGAAACGGGCCTTTCATCATCCCTACTGTCAGGTCTGAGATGCTGTTTTCGGCTTGTCTCAGTGATAGACTCCCCTCTCCTTCCAGGCCTCATTCGTCACATTCCCAGTGTATTTGGGCAGGCGCGGTGGCATGATGAGTTTGATTATTTAGAGGGCCGTCTTCTAACGATTTTCTCTTTTTCTGCAGTAGCAAATTGCCTCACTGGCACATCCGCACACTCATTCACATGAGGGGGAAAAATGCCCTCAGGCCATAAAATCCCTTTCTTTCTCACAGGCGCTCTCTCTCTCTCTCTCACACACACACACACACACACACACACACAAAAACCAAGGGGCCCACAGCAAGAACTAAGAAGATAAATTTAGTGTCAGCAGAGACAGTATCTTCTGAAACATGACCAAAGCCATTTCAAAAAGGCACGCAGGCCACAGAAACTCCCTCCCCCACATTTTCAGGAGCTGGGAAATGGCGACAATGAGACAGAGCTGTGGGGAGTTTCACCAAACAGCAGCACAGTGGTGGTCAGCTGTATTCTTTGAAAAGCTCTCACACACATACACACTCTCTGTGCTAGAGGACTGTCTAAATAGATCAATAAACAAACACATTTTCAGCCTTGTGGGAGACATTCCAGCCCATTAAAGGGGATCTTTAAAAGTCTCCATGGCTCTCTAAGTACAAAGAAAATATAAAAAAACATGACATGCCAACACATAAACAGAATCTATCTGTCAAAAAGAGTTCTGACCATTTTGAATTATTTTTTGCCCATTGAATTGCATTTGAATGGTAGATGGATCAAAACACACGTTGCACTCCCTCAGAGGCTGTATGGAAATGTAGGTTACAGAAGTTTTGGGCCACAGCTCTGCCTTGAATATTAAACCTATAGAAAAGTATAAACTTAATTAAACACTTTAAAAATGAAAAATACCTCATCTTCACAAAACTTCCGTTATTTAAAAAATCATCATAAATAAACAAAAGCACTTCATCATTTCATTTAGAGGAAGCACACATTCCCACTCAACCCTGATCTTCCCCTCTCTAGTTCTGCACGAAAATTACAGCAAAGTCTTATGTTCCCATATTGCATTAGTTGCTATTTGGTCTTGGTTGTCTCCAGGGGAAAAAACGTTAATATTCAGATTCTGTAAACAGTATGTGAGGGAATCAATGATGCGCTCATCCACCGCCTAATTAAACACACAGCCACATGTGAAAAACTCCTCTATTCCAGGCAAGATGTTATGTGACATTCAGTTGGGAATGTCCTTTTCTCCCCACACCCTCATCTTTGTCACTTACCGAGTGCATTGATCTTGCATTGGCACTGGCTTAGCAGATGATCACACCCATCTTTTGTAGTCCAGCTCTCATTTTTCAAACAGCACTGCTGAATGATCCTGTCTGCAATGCAGCACAGTCTCCAAAGCTATTTTGTGACTTGCTCTGCTTAACAGCTCCAGAAACAAAATATCACTTGGAAGCATTTAACCTTTTTTGTGTTTTTCTTTGCTGAATTACAAAAAAATATGAACACAAACAGACTTGAAACACATCTCTCTTGCATGAGTCATATTTTGAGAGAGTGGGTCGATGTCAGTTAAGACGGAAACCAAAGAGTAACGCCTGTTCACCCCAATCTGAGTTTACAAACTGATAAACCAAGGTAGGGGGTCATTTTCCTTTTCACTTGTGTGTTTGTCTTCACCCCTCAACAAATCCTTCCACGGTGCACATCTGCTTGGACACATTCAAATCTAACACAAACTCAAACTCCTTTGCCACTCAGTGAGTTACAGTGTTGACTCTTTCATCATGAATGCTGGGGTTCTGGCTGTGAGGGCAAAGCAAAACTTAGTGATTCAAAGCACAGAACACTTGAAATCGTCATTTATTGGGATCAACAAGCTTTCAAATTTATAAGCCTTCTGTTTTAGTTTCACAAAATATTTACAAAAAAGTTATAACCAGTCTCTCATTTTCATCTCAAGAGATTCATTGGTTAGTGCTTGCCATTACTGAAGTTGCTTATTAGAAACATTCTCGTTTCAAAAGTCATTTTATAATTCTTGCAGTTATATTATTTTACTACAAGTGCGCAGAAACTTGTTCCCACATGCAATCAATAACAAACAGGAAGCCAGATATTCTCTCAGATATTTGCTCAGTGCCAGAAATTACATGAATCAGGAGAAACAATTACTGCATTGATAATAAAAGGAGAGGAATGTAAATAGAGTTCCATCTTAAGAATAGGGATTTTTTGCATTTTTATCATCTAATCCAAATTACTTCCTGATTAAATTTGGTCTGATAAAATGAGTAACAGCACAATTTGAAATAGAAGGTGAACTCCAATTCACTGGGGTTCACACAGTGTTTAAAAAAACAAAAAAAACAAAAACACTTTCATGGGTCTGGGTGGATCCATGTAGGACAGCTGGTCAAGGCCTGGGATTCTAATCCACAGCCACCTCCAAAAGCCATGAGCCAACATGGGCACTTCCACTGAGAGTAAAACCTCATGACATGAACAATGTAATGAGAAAAATAATATTGCATCATTAAAATTTCCTTTCATATCCATCAAAGTCTACAAAAATCACCTGTTACAAATACAAGTAACCCAAACTGCTGTTTCTCATAGTAAATACATATAGCTTTCTCATATGAAAAAACACACAGGATAGTCCAACTTCTGCCAAAGCAGGCAGAAATATAGAAGGTTCTGAAAAAAATATGTTGCTATAATATCTTACTGAAGAAAAGTCTACTTATGTGAAATAATTAATCAAATAAAATGTACCGGGCTACAATTATCTTGATTGGGAAAAAACGGCCTCGTTTTATGTTGACGGCATGTTTTTTATGACTGGGTGACTTGACTTGAATGCAGTAAATCCTTATTTTAAAAAATGATTTGGAATACACAAAGAAAGTGCAATGTTAGTCATGTTTAACAAACGATCGCTCCGTTCCTCGTCTCTGTCCTTTTTGCTAACGTTCTGGATTATTATAAGTAGTAAATTGAGATAATGAAAGATCATTAGCTCCTAGGTAATGTGCAAAGTTATGCTTCACTTTGTAACATGTACGTTGTTTTTTTTTCCTCTGAATGCTTTAATCATACAGTTTGACTAAGGATAAATGATTGATCCAATTTATATACAAAATGTTTCGCTCGCTTCAAGACGTTCCGCGCCCACAAAACGTGACCCCATCTTGTGACTGGCAACAGTCACCAGAGCTGGGGTTAACTGGTGACGTAATGTTTGGTGGAAGACTGGCCGTAGAGGCCGTAGAAGTCAGGGTGCCTATGCGACTGCGAGGCGTCTATCCAATCGCGCATGGACAAGCTCTGCAGGGACTGAGACATGGCAGGGGCGGACGGAATGGGCGGGTGTGAGTACTCCTGCGAGCTCACCGGCCAAGGAAAGGAACCCGAGCGAGGGTAGGGTGGATGGCCCCTGTGGTTTGACACTGAAGGCACCCCTGAGCAGTAGCAGTTATCTACTGTGCACATCAGAATTTTCCGTCCGCCGTACTGGGGCAGCTGGGAGGCGCCGCCGTTGGGATAGTGTGAATGAGGGAACACTGAGCCAGAGTGATGTATGGACTGGGAGCCGGTCGCAGCGCCGCTTGCGCCTCCTACGTGCTGGCCCGAGCCGCAAGGAACCAGAGCTTGCTGGGTGGACTGGCCCTCGCCGGCGCTGGCGGAGCCCGGAGTCAGACTCAGGCACGGCTGCTTGGCCGCGACAGCACCCGAGGATGAGGAAGATTCCACAAAGTTGGAGCCGGCCCTGCTGCTTCCCCCACCGTCCGGGAAGGCCAAGGAGTGCCTGCGCTTTTCCGCACACAAATAAGCTGGAATCGTCTGGAAAAAGTTGGCAGGGGCACTGAACGGAGCTGAAGTGGAGAAAACAGGAGGGGCAGCGGCATTAAAAAAAAGAGAGACAGGATAAGGACATGGTCTGACGATGAATTAAACAGGCAATGTGGGTAAGAATATGTTATTTCAAATCCACCTTCAAGCACTTTGCAGAGGTTTTTCTCGCGCTTTGAGATCTCTGACAGAAACAGCTTCGAGTTGAGGCTGCCCACTTTGTACGGTGGCAGCGTGTTGCCGACACATGCTTGTGACCTACAAACCAATTCAACAAAGTCAGGCCCAAACATTTGCAGCTTATTATATTAACAAAGACTAAGAGGAATTAAGGTGGATTGCTAAGTTTTTTACTCACCTGTCCATTAATATTTTTACAGATTTTGTATTCTGAAAAGGGGAAAAAAAAGTGTTAATATCATTATTAATTTGCAAAGATGTCAAATTCCAGTGCAAAAACATTAAATATGTCCACTTAAAAACAGTAAGCATTAAATGAATTTTAATAAATAAAAATAGTAAACATATGTGTTATGGCATATATTTAAATATTATTTGGAACTGCTATTAAAATAAAGCTACTGATAATTCACTACTGCAGGCAAATTTGCCAAATCTAATATTTCTGTTGATGGAAAAGAGCCAATTAAACCTTTTCAAATATCAACGATGCCATTTAGAAACACTGCTCTCAGAAAACAGACAGCAAGGAATAAATGATGTCACCCTCATGAATTTGATATCCTCTGCCTTATCGAAGACCATCTGCATGGAGCTGAGCAGTTTCTTGGCCTCCTGCCGTTTCTGGTTGAGCTGCAGGGCCTGTGAGGAGTTCTCCTGGCAGTATTTGGAGTGGGCCTGTTCCAGCGCCTCCAGGGTCTTCCCCAGGTCCTCCTCCAGGAGCTGCTGCATCTTCTGATACTGCAGCTGCACCTCCTCTTTCAGATGCTGCACCTTGTCCTTAGAAACCACAAAGAGGGCAGAATGACAAGATAAGAATTACACTTGTTCTTGCATCAGCAATCAAGAGACACTGAGACGTTGATGCCCCCAGGACAGATGGCTATAACCACAACCTGCAACAATATTCTCCAGAAAATATCATCTTTACAACAAATCTATAATAATCTGTAATAATGATATCATGGTGGAAATGTTCAAAAATACAATAATGGATTATGGGTATTCTGGACTATCTGGATTATGAGCATGGACTGCCTACAACAAAAACATAGCAAACATTAGATTTGTGAATGGACGGAAGTCAGAAACACACCTCTACGAGACATTTGTCTGACTCTAGTTTGTAGAGCTGTTCCTCTATGTCCTGAACTCGGTCCTCAATCCGATCTTGCTGCTTCATCAACATTTGCTGAAGGAATAAAAAAACCCAAACAAACAGAAAAACATCAAAATGAATGTGAAATATTCAGCTACCACAAAATAAATCCCCATAAATCCAAAATGTGTCATGACTCATCAAAACAAATATAAACTAATAATGTAGACGTTTATAGAATCCAATAGATAAAACAGACAATGACAGAATGCAGATTCAGGGCATTCTTTTTCAATCATGAGAGCCACTCCTGTTTTAAACAATGAATACCCTGTATCAGGGGCATCAAGTTGGGATGATTGTTTTATTAGACAATGAAATTATATATGAATGTTTTTGTCGTAAAAATTGGAAATTGCTGTTTGAGTTTTGTTCTAGGAGATAAGTAAGCCTTCAAAATGAAAGAGTTTTATCTTACGAAACCAAACTAATTTGAATACAGTTTTCCAAGCCCCCTCAGCGCAGGGTGGACTACAGAAGAATTTCAATTATTTTTCCTGTTCATATTCAGTCCCAAACAAAGACGCAACACAATCAACAAATGGCTCGCCGTGCTTCAGAGAAGTTCAGTGGTAACTACGGAAAAAAAAAACAAATTAGCTTTAATTAAACAAATGCTTGATGCAAGAGGCAGTCACAAAGGAGAAGGTTGAGGCGCTGTCATGGCAACAAAGCTGCTTTTTAATTTCTGTGTATTCAAAATGTGAGTACGAGGGCGGCAAGGATAAGACGAGAAAGAACTACAGAAAGCCAAGAGGACTGGAAAGAAAGGGAAGAAATGCTTTCATTTCACACTATCTTTCCTCATTTTGTCTTTGTCGGCCTCGGTGTCAGAGACAAATCGCTGTGACCCTCGCCGTATGTGTATACTGGAGCAAGCCTCTGTAATGAATGCAAGCTGGTAAGAAGAAAAAAAAAAATGCTCCAAGTACAAACCTCATCCCTACCATGCAACTCATAGTCTGTAAAGTTTCTGACGTGAGTTAATGTCCAACGTCTGTAATGTGACACTGATTACATTTTTAAGACTTCTGTATTCTCCCTGGAATAGTAAATGCAGCAAAATAAAGACAAAAGTAACGCTGATACACACTATCAGGGCAATAAAATGTGCTCAGTGTTGCCATGTGACTGCGCAAAAACCAAACAGCACACTCTTTCTCACTGAGCTCTGGTCATTCAGAGAACATTGAATACTAGCTGCAAGGCACTTCCTCTAACGTCTCTCTTCATGTTTTGCAGACTTCTTAAAATTGGATTTTGACCAAATTAGTATAATTATTATGACACACACAAATCTGAACAGCCCACTCTCAGCTTTAACATTTTTTCAACAGTAGTAATGAAATGTTTTTGCACATATCTTAGAAAATCACGCAAACCCAGTCAAGGTTCTTATGAGCTTAACTGCCATGGGACAAGCATTGGCAGCCCAGAGTGATGGGTTGTGGGGTGATGATAGTCCATCATGCAATGTGACTGCTACTGATAACAGCTGACTCTGCGCCCTCTGCACAAAATGAACTACATCAATCACTAACAACAATTTGCATAGTCAAACTATTTCGGTTTTTGCATGACAAACAAATCCATAATGACAGAGTACTTAATTACATAAACAACCAATATTAGAATAACTTGAACCACAGTAGGAAAGACTTGTTTGGTGCACAGCAGACCACTAGCATTTATAAAGTCTGGATGATTATGAAGAAATAAATAACTGCAATTTTTCAACATTACAATGATGATTTTATCAGACAGAAGCTTCAGGTCTGTATTCATGTATCAAACATTAGCCCAGAATAACTACGAATGCACATCAAGAAGCAAGGGCAGTTGCTCCTTGCTTTACTGATTTTAGGCCGTGATTTAGTAATGCTTTAGATTTGTTTCATTTTTTTCACATTTATTACCATTCATACTGTATTAGACATCTTTGAACATGCAGCTTTTTGGTATATACTGCTCAGATTTTTCAAAGTTAAAGTAAACTTTGTCATCTCTGCTATTTACTGTACTAGTATACAGAGACGAGACGATGTGCTTCCAGTTTTAACAGTACAAAGAACAAGGAACAAAGAAAAAACAAGGTCTATAGAATAAACTATACATCAATAGAATATAAAAATATACACTTAAAACTAGAGGTAGAACTTAGTATTATTTAAGCTACAATTATGGTCATAGACTTTTAAATTTACAGCGCTCTCATCTGTATTCATTTCATTGTAAAAAAAAAAAACCAAACTTCTATGCTATAAATCTATCAATAACGTTTTCCCTAAGCCTTAAAAATCAGCTGCTACAATCCAGAAAACAGGTATAGTGAAAAGATACTCGTCCATCAACTAAGCAGTTGTATTTTCACTCCAACTGTATCCTGCTTCCAGCATTACCACTACTGAACCCCCACAAAAAGGCTCTTAACCCCAGGTTACTGTGGGGAGACTTTCTCTGTAATTAAGAAATGCAAGCCAGTGTGGACAACTGCATCATATAAATGCCATACCTGTAATGTCAAAATTAGTTAGAAAGATACAGCAAATTTTATAATCCAACATGTCTTATTATGCATTATTAAATCTTCATTATATTAGCATTATTAAATATAACTCTAAATAAATGAGTAGGCTATGCTAAGATGTTTGAGGTCTTCACTTGTGTCTACAAAGACCAGCTCCCCTCCCAAACCACAGCCCAACGTTCAAATTCTACCAATCAACAAGCAGGGATGCCATGAAGAGAAAGACAGATAGTCTTTAGAGTTCTAGGATCCAAGCCTATGACCTAATTGCAGTGACTGATGAGCAGCGGCTGCTGGCAGAAGCTCAGAGGGTGGAACCTAATACTGCATGGCAGTGGTGGTATTGCCATCCGGGGATGTTCCTCTCTCAGGGGGGATTGGGGGTAGGGGCTCTCAGGATCACTGTCATTTCAGGCCAGTATCTCACCAACCAAGGTCGGGCCAAACCAGGGAGATTCATCTGTGCCTTCAGGTAAGTGATGGTCCCGTCATTCAGTCTTGCAGCCACTGGAGTTAGTGGGATTTGTAATGTCTCTCAAAACAAACCATCTTATTCTGTAATTAGTAGGCAGATATGCATATGCGACCAATTTCAATTTCTTTTGTGGTCTAGCTTTTAAAGGTATTCCATAACTTGATGCAATAAATTGCTATTGCTATACAAGTCAAGATGAAAGTACAAGCACATGCCAACTAGCTGTTTAATGAAACTAAGGTTTTCCCCCACAATGCCAGTTGTTCAATTATACATAAACATATGAACATTACAGTTTAACACACATCGTACTACAAAATCCCCAAAACTCTTAGCCACAGCAACATTAGCCTGTAGGAAAACATAAAAATTCAGGTCATTGCATGGAGGCCAAAAAGAAAAGCAGGGAAGGTTTAAGGCAAATGAAATCCAAAATCAGTCCTTTCCCTTCATCTCTGCCACAAAAATAAGGCTCCTCGTTTAATTCTCCAGCCACAGCCCGCACCCCCTCCCCTAAATGCCACGCAAGGATGCACCTGTGCTGGAGAGATAAGCCCAGAGGAGAGCTTCAGTATTGTTCACCGGTCTACCCAATTGTTTACTCCTTTAAATGGAAATAAAAAGAGGGAGAGCTTTCATAAAATCTCTTCCCAGACATTCAAGTCAAAACCTGAAGCTGTAAAATAGCCAAATAAAATTTTATCAAAAATGAGTGATAAAGATGTTGATAAAGAAAAAAAAGAAACTAAATGTGTTGACCAAGTATGTTGAGGACTAGTCCACATCCTGTTAGGGGTCAAACTTTGGGGCTAAGAAAAACAAACCAGCAAAAACTTAAAATACCTGAGGTGTAACAATTCTGGGTATTGCAAAATGATAATGTGTGGTATACTAAACAATATAAATGCAGACAACTAAATGGTTTATGTAAAGGTACAGTCTGAGAAAAAATAACTAAAATTAACAGTGAATATATAAGTGTCCAAATTGTTAGACCTTGTTAGACTTTGAAGTGCAATTGGGTTTAGTGTTGAAACAATATTAAGCAAAAAAATTAAACCAGAGTAAAAAAAAAAAAATCATAACTGCACTGAGAGCAAAAGAAATGCAGGGTCTGTAAAAAGGCAAATCCAAAACCAGACCTCCCAAAACAAAAGGAGTCTTTTTTCTAATATTGCAGCAAAACAGCAGAGATTTCAAAAGAAATAAAAGGACAGTTATAGTCCAATAGTCCAAAATCAAAACAATGTAATATTACTGTAGTAATACCTCACTGAGTCCAAAACAGTGACTTTTCTTTCTAAAGCACTGAAAACATTATTGTGAAACATCCTAGGTATAAAATCAGAGGGAGGCTAATGAAATACATAACCAGGCCTTATTTTAAAAAAATATCTTGAAACAGAAGTAGTTGGTATTTTTCCTGCTACAAAAACTGAACCATATTGCTGACACACATAGTGTAAAAGGTTAATCATGACATCCAAATCCAAAGATATTAATTTCTTGTTTTTTTATTTTATTTTACCTGTTACTGTACATAAAGTGAATTGTATTGGGTTGTGTGGTTGGGTTGAATTGGTTGTGTGGCAAATTAAATCCAAACTCCAAGCTGAAACTACAAAAATCGTCATTTATTTGCCAACTACAGTGCTTAAGCTGAATTGTATTGGTACTGCATTGTGTAATCGGATTATCGACACATATAAAAGCAAATCAAATTGAGGCAAATCGGGCCTAAATAGAAAACTTAAACTTAACCAAAGTAGCCAGTATTCCTCCGCGCTCGACACCGAACCGTATCGGTAGCGTATCCTGTAGCCGGTTTACCGCGCCACCTCCCGTTTATGTTAAGGCGGAGCTCGACCACTCACCCTGATGTCGTTGCGCCGGACCTCCACATCGCAGACGGCGTGGCCGTGGTTGGCAGCGCATCTGGAGAAGCAGCAGTACTGGCACACGGCCACCTGCTCGGTCTCGCAGTGGTAGAGCCGGTACTCGTCATGCTGCGGGCAGCTCCACGCGCGAACGTCTGCCGCGTCCACGAGCAGGTGTCCCGCGTTGGACGAGGGCTGCTGCAGGTGAGTCTGGACGTGGGACTGGCAGCAGGGCGCGTTGCACCGCAAACACACCTTCTGCGCTGGAAGAGGCGGCCCGCGGCGGCAGAGGATGCACTGCAGCACCGCCGGACTCTTCTCCACGTTCAGGGCGTTAAATTTCTCCACGATGTTGGACAGTTTGTGGTTCTTGTCCAGACTCGGTTTCTGGCTATAGGCGTGGTTGCACTCCGGGCACCGAACCATGCCCGAGTCCTTCGCCCAGGCTTCGTTTATACACACGCGGCAAAAGTTGTGTTTGCATGGCAGCTGAACTGGTTCCGAAAAGACGTGCAAACAAATTGGACATATAAGCTCTTCTTCGAGACAGTTCTTCCAGTTTTCTGCCATCTCAGTTCTCTTTTTATTAGCTTAATTTTATGTCGTTAAGTGCTCGTAAAAATAAGTTAATGGTGACTTTTGAGGTACCCCAGTGTGAAAGTACGATTTTTTTCAACGACACCGACACCAAAAACTGTTTCGGTTTCCCCTACTTGATGAAAACGTAAAAAGGAAGCCACACGGCCTAAGTTACTTTTACGAATGACTGTTTTCTCTGAATAAAAGAAAGCCAAACTGTGCAGTATACATTAATGGCACGTTTTAATCAGGAAACTCCAACTGATTTGTACCAAGCTAGCGAGTCCGAAGAGTTTCTTATTGCCAAACAGACCTACCTTCATTGTGCTCCTTCCTGTTAACAATACACTATCAATCCAGATTATTTATTATATATTTATTCTAAGAGAGATTCCTGCCCGAGTTGTGTATGACGGGAATGAAGGCTCATCTGCTGACACATCTGAATGTTATGCCTCGTCAGTTCCTCGTTTAGTGGGTGAAGGCACGTTGAAAGGCCTTTCGAAAGTAGCTCGAGTTTGGCTTTCCAGTGGACTATTTTACCTCTTTTGCCTATTCACTCGAAAGGATTTAACTCCTAGCGACAACGTAAAAATCTCCTTAGTGTTTCGTTCACAAAGGCCCATACAACAATGAAGCTTATTAATAAGAGAAAGCTCCGTCGTTCTCCTAGTTGTTTAAGATCACTAGTAAAATCCAAGGCCTGTGTTACTTTGATCAAAAAACAGCAATTTAGGAAGCCTAATGGGATCACTACTACTGGCTAGCTTGTGCTATTTTTTAGCTCCCACGTCCAACATACGTTCGTTCCGACTACGCTACATATATCCCCTCTTTATTACAACAAAGAAATAGAAAAGAAGCCACGCACTGATTTGAGTTGATCAGCATGTACAGAGCTGTAGGCTCCGTAAACGCAGAACTGGCCGGTTCTTTTACTTTTCGTTCCAAATCGGTCCCTTAAAAGGGTTTTACACAAGCAATCTGCTGTAGGTACACGGAGCGGAATGATACCTAGCCTAGCTATCAAATGCTATATAGCCTACTTTGATATCTTTTCCCTACCGAGGAGACCAAACCTTTCATTTCCTTTCATTTGTATCCAGTGGAAACAAACGAGAAGTCGAGGCAACTAATTATTAATAACACGTCCAGTCCCGAAATACATCCGAAATATCGGGGCGATCCAAATCCTTTACATTTTAAAGGGAACGGCGCCGTTCTGTCCTTGTTATTCGCTCCTGTCATCTGCCATCTTGTGTTCCTCTTTAAAAAAGAAAAAAAGAAGGGGGGAAAAAACCCGTCTCTGGTTAAATGAAGCCTCTTGCGTTTACTGGCCACCAGGCATCAGGGCGGTGATATAACAGCGCATTTCCTTAATCTCCTCAGATTTGTCGTGCTACATTCCTGAGATTGTGCGTCCATGAATCGCTCTTCTAAACGCTTCTATCTGGCCATGCTATAATTTATGATTTCCTCTCTCTCTCGCCCGCTCGTTCTCCCTCTCTCAGGCTTTGATGAGGGAAGGAATGCAGGCACAGAATTGAGTTTCAATACACCGAGCTTACAGTCCCTCCTCCCAACAATAACCACTCCGCCGGTCACGTGACCCGCCCAGCCTTGATACATACAAAAAGGAGGTGCTTAAACCGGAAGAGGCGGGGCTCTTTTAAGTATTTAAAAGGGCAATCGTCGGAATGGGAGACGCTGCGCATAATAAATATAACGCGGTATCAATAAAAGTGCTTAGATGATCTCAGTTGGGTTATAACAAAAATGTTTTCATCATTTTAACGGATTATTGTTATTTATTGTTGTCGAACAGCTATATAGGTACAACGCATAGTGAAATGGAAACTGGTTTGTGCCATGAATTATGCAAGTATTCTTCAATAGAATTTAAGTTTTAGGAAATTGGTGGAATTTAAAAATGAATTTTGAATATCTAAAATATTATAAATATTGTTAAAATATATGATACTAAATAAATAAATGTCATTGGATTATGTGATTATGTGTGACCATGGAACGATACCCTTAAAACCTACTACTTATTCAAATCCTAAACTATTTTAATAGTTTAATGGTTTTAACTCCAATCGCACACGTTTAACTTTTAGGATCTTGCACAGAGAGACAGTGGTATTAGACCATTAGTATGCCAGTACGAGTATCCTACAGTAGGCCACAACCTTCCGCGATGGTAAATTACAATCTGATATACGCGTAACGAGTTGTGATAGCAGCGCAAGAGAACGCAGAATGAATCTAATTTAGGATGTGACATTTAAATCTAATATATGCAACCCACATTTTTTTGTTTTCTTATGATTTATCCTGTCAGTTTGTCACTCAAAGCCTGTCGTTGCTTCCGACATCAGGCTGTGCTTGACGGCGGCACAGCCCGCTTTCTGGAAGGTTTTACAGCGGTCAGATGGCGATGCGATAAAATAATCTTTCCATACAACACATCAGCTGAGACCGGACTAAAATTATCGTAAGGCTGAATCCATCTTAAAACCGCCAGATTAGCGTGTAGTATGCGCACAGCTTTAGCCTGGTATTTGTCCAGTTTGGTATTTATAGAATGATCGTTTTTCGTGCAATTATCGAAGACCCAGCATGTGGAGCACTGCATTTCCCACAAATCAAGTACCTTCGGTCACAGTTCAATCCTTTTGCGACACTCAAAAATCAGAATGAACTTCCTGTTCTACAGGAAAAGTCTAACTGAACCGCCACGAGTGGGCCCCACTGCCACTTTTGACTCTATGGTGTTTCTCCTTTAAGAGAATTGCCATTACCCAAAAAATGAGCTTTTCGGGGAATTAGTCTGAATTCAGTGATGGTATTTTGTGAGCCAACCAGGATCAACATGTCAGTCCAAGCCTCCACCCCCATAGGAAATTACACCCAAAAACACCCAAAGATACTTTTTTAGTTTTCTTAATCTTGTTAATAAATACAGTGGCTAACAAGAACACACTTCTTTCTAGATATTCTCACAAGCTTAGAAAAGCCTGGGGTAGTGAATCTAACCTACTAGGGAGTGCCCCCGGTTTATATTGCCAGAAAACAACTTTACTTAAATGTTAACTGTTAATAAAATTGTGATAAAGCAGGTGACACCAAATAGTAGACTGGACTTACATTCATATACCACACAAATACCAAACTCAGGTTCTAGTAGGCTACAGCTCTGAAAAGTCTGTAACTATCATTTAACACATCAAATTATACCCATGAAGTTCATGACTGAATTGTTTTTTAGCTGAACAGATGAAAAAAAATATTAAATTAGGTAGAAAATGAAAATGCAGTGTTCTGACCAATGAAAACTCTTACAAAATCTTTACAAAATTATGTTCCCATCTCATTTTAATTCTTTTTATTTGCTGTTTAAAAGTTCCTGGCGTATGGTTATTGAAATGTAAAAAACCCACACACTTGCTTGGATATATGTAAAATGGTTGCAATAAAGAAGCATTTATTCAACAGCACTTTATTTGATAAAATAAACTTAAAAGACCTAGGTTTGGACCTAGATTCACCACAAGTCACTAGGAGCAATAAACCATATTTTCAAATCAAATTTGCTTTGTAAATGTCAATTATCTTGGGTCACAGAAACAAGTAACAAACAGTATCAAAAAGGTAAACATCAGTCACAGAACAATTAGAAATAAAGTTCTGTACTAAAATTTGTTTTCACGGTGGAAGAGTAATCGGTCATTCCTACACATAAATCAGTCAATGTTTTAAACATTAGAACTTGAGTAATATGAAAATTAACATTTTTCCTCTACAATTCTCTGACAAAAACTGTGACAAATCAGCTGTGTTTACCATGTGACACAACACAAAACTGATTATAAATTCCAGTATCACTAGTTTCATGCAGTTTCAGAATCTGGACTTGGATCTGCACTGCCATGAAGCACTTCCAAGTCTGCCCTCTATGACAAGCTTTAACACTGTAAAATGCATAATATAGACGGACACTATGAATCTCAGAGAAAGAAGATCCTGGCTCTTCTGGTAATGCACTGTTCAATCTAGGAGCTGAAACTGGCTGTGTACTGTGCAGCAAAAGTGCAGTAAACGAGAATGTATGGTCCCACACCACATGATTGTTTAAAGTTCATATTTGGTCCCAATTTCTTACAGTTAATAAATAAAAACATGCAATAAAGACATTTTTTTCATTGCAAGAAAATAAGGCAGGTTTGATTAAGATTTGTAATGTTCTACATGAAGAAATGACACCATCCTCAATCCTGAGTTTGCATGTGGCAGTAAGGAATGTGCTGGGCAGTGTCAGATGGCCTTCACGTTCATGAGGTGGTCGTGTTGGGCACCTTGTCTCAGGGCTTTGATGCCCTGTAACCTGCGACCATGAAGAGTGAAGCGAGACCAAGCCAGCAGCTGCAGCAGGGCACAGGAGATAGGAATAAACACCAGGAGGTAAAAGCAGCCCTGGCGCAAAGTAACGGAGCTCTGTGCACCTGAGACTGCCACTGCAGCCACAGAGTCCTTCACAGGGTCCTTCTCGAAGATATCATAGCCTGGAGAGAAACAAAACAAGTTTAAACAGAGATGCTGGATGCTACTTTTTAAACTTTTAAAAAATGTAACACAAAATGTAAGGCAAAGGAACATGTAAAAAATAAAAACATCAACAACTAATTATCCACCAAAGATGCAGCTTTATTACTGACCCGAATGGGTCTGGGATGGGATTATTAAAGAGGTATTAGGGAAGTAATTCCTACCTGTGTATACACAAAGGAGCCAGGTGCCAATGAGCGGGGCAAAGGTCTGACCAGGCTTTGTTACCAAAGCAACCATGCCAAACAGCAGTGCAGATGCTGCGTGTTGTCGCTGGTTCAACACAAAATCCTCATCAACCAGGTCTGTGATTACCAAGTTCAACAACTTGCAGGTCCCTTCCGTAAAAACTCGATTACTGCAGAAAGAAGTTTATGCATAGGACCCGATTTAAGGTGTGTTCACACAATGCATTTTAGGGGATACAAAGTAAACATGGCCTTGTGTGATTTTTCTTTTGAAATGCCTATACATACTGTGTGTGTGCGTGTGTGTGTGTGTATATATATATATATACATACACATACATATACATATATATATACACACAGATATATATAACAAAAACAGCAGTTTTAAATTAAGACACTTGCAGTTTAAATGAAGAGATTTGCTAGTAAAAATCAACACAGCTAAGCACTGTGACAAAGGTACAACTGCAAAAGAAACTGAATAGATGCAACAAAAACAGAAGCCCGACTGAACAGTTGAGTCACCAACTGATACTCATAAGTCATTTGAGAACATCATAAGCACAAGCAGAAGATTCAGTTCTCACCTGGCAATAAACAGACAGAGTAGGTAGACCTGATCTGCTCCTGCTAGCAGCATTACTATACTAAGGCCCAGTTTCAACAGAAAAAGCCAACGGATAACCTGGTAGACACCCAGCCTTCGGCACAGTGTCAGAAAATAAAGGTTGTTGATATGTGGAGCTATATAAGAGATGCCTGTAGGTGGTGAACAGAAAAAAACACATTAAGACCAAGTCACAGTACTTAATGTCTCAGACATGCAACTGAGAAGCAATGAATATAAACACAAACAATGGCTTGGTGGCACAAGCTCTTGTGTCTTTACAGTGAGAAGATCATAAGCGCTATAAAAAGAAAACTGCATTAGATGGTTTTACTAGGAAAAAGAAAACTATACAAAAACAGCTGTATATAGCAGGATCCTTGAAGACAAGGCAATGTAGTGAAAATATCCTGGTGCTCTTGCCTAACGAACAGTGCCCTAATTGGGCAAATATGCCACACGCTGTCTTACCCAGCAGAAAAGAGCCAGTGGAGGCAGAGATCCGGTTGGATAAAAGGTGCTCCAGAAATAGAGGGAAGAAGTTGCTGTTGAAATGGCAGTGAAATACCTGCAAAAATAAGAGGTTAATGTGGAGACAGGATGTGTGAACGTTGTCACATTGATCAAATATGAAAAATATATACGGTAACACTCACCTGTATAAGGTTCATTGAAGAGAACCACATAAAGTTACTGTGGCGTGAGAGCTGCTTCAGATACTCCCTGAGAGTTATGGGCTTCTCAATCGGGGCAAGAGGAGCCTGGCCTATACACAGCCTGCCAGAAAGCAAGGTAATGACAAAGACAGATGAAATACAGATGAACAGAGATTGAACGAGAAAAATGAGAGAGCAAAGGGAACGTCTCGGCGAGAATAAGAGCTCCGAAATGAGAAAATGGAAGGGAACAAAAGAGAGCCAAACAAAGACGGGAGCTGAATAAGAGTCCAAATAAGAGGATGCAACTGAAAAGGCAATTTCAAGCTTTCTCCTGCACAAACAGAAGCTCACAGGGGACCAGGACAGATCCTGTAACACAAGATGCCTTTCCTCTTCCATCTGGCTGAAAGACTGACTAAGTACCTGTGAGCCTTTCTCTAAATTGCTTACACTTCAGGTACACAGAGCTCCTGCTCTCATTACATGAAACAACTGCAAATTCTAAATTTAACACTAATACTGAATAAAAGTAAGTTAAATATGAGTTATTATTAAATGAGGTATTACAGCACTGTTATAATTTTGGTCATAATCAGCCAACCGAAAAGGCAGATTCCACTCTTCAGAAAGTTGAGTAAAAAGAGAAGATAAACACTTGCAAAATGATTTAGTTTTTAGGAAGCAAACCAATAATATCCACAGATGTGAATTGCAGACTCAAATATTCAGAACCCAAGATTTCCTATGCAAGTTTCAACTACAGTTGAATTATTTTACCCTAGAACAAGCTACGCTGGTTTCAAATACTAGTTAAAAGAACAGAACTTTTGATCAGCAGAGACATAAAGTTACATTTCCCATATAAACAAAAATACAGAGGTTTCAAAAGGAAAACATACTCTTGTAGCAATTCCTCTTCATTTTTCTGTGACCAGACCTCACTGTGGAATCTGCGTCGTAAAACGCGAGACACCACGGTAAAGCCCAGCATGGACAGGGCAGCCAGCACTACACAGAAGAGCCTGAAGGACGAGAAGTCCTCCTTGTCCCAGAAGGAGTAGGACAGGAAGACGGAGAGCGAGCCTAGCGCGCTGAACAGGGAGCTGTGGAAGTTGAGGCGCGTGCGGTCGTGTGCAGACACTGCCAGGTCAGCCAGCAGGGCGTTGTGATTGAGATCCACCAGGGTGAGGAAACCATCATAAAGGCACAAGCAAAGGAGGAACTGCAAACCAGGGTGAGCCCAAGACACCCAGAAGGCCAGGAAGGAGAGGGCAAAAAGTGGCCCATTCCTGGAGAGCGAATGCAATCGTTTTAACACGACCTCGGGCGAGGAGATCTGAGATCCAGAACTGAAACACAAACAAAGACAGAGAGACGACAGGTTATGAAAAGCGCTTTCAAATATTAGAAATGTATTTCCTAATACTATTGCTTGTTTGGAACAAATTCAACTCTTTGGTGGTAGTTCACTGTGCATAGAATGAAAAATAAGTGTGGTGAGTTCTTACTGAGAACTGAGGAAGGCGCGATCACTCAGCCAGCCAAAGAGAGGGTCATTTAAGCTGTTCCATATCAGAAACACGGTCTGTATGTAAAAGAAAAAAAATCTAATCACCCTGAAAACTGACTGTAAGCTTAGGTCGTAGTAATGTATTTTATTTTGGGATGCACCAATTCAATATGGAGATCAAACTTCTGACTTCTGACCTAGTTAGCTGAACTGGGTATTGATGATAATAATCCAATCTATTTTACTAAATAACATAATACTACTTGTGTTACATTTCATTCTTTATGATACAGTTGCCCTATTTTGTTGATCTTAAGGGTTTGATCGGATGGTCAGAACTGAAGAAGCCTTTCGGATGCAAGGTGAAATGTCTTCAAAAATTGAAAAGAAGTCCATTTGCCTTTGATTCAAGTCCTTATGATTATTATGACGACTGAGAAACTCCACAGACATATTAACCATGATGTTAATTCAATAGAAAATGCTTATAAATTATTATAACAATGAATAATCAATTAAAACATTTTAATAAGAAGAAATCAGTCAATTTAAATGTATATGGTTACAGAGAAGGGAAAGCAATGTGTAAACCTTACTTTATCACTGTTATTGCACTGATACCCCAATACTAGGCATCTGGACTAAAAAGGTTGGACTGGTCCCTAAATTCTATTAGCAGCCAGAACTTGCTCTGAAAAAAATTGTCTCTGGAGCCAACAAAGATAACCGACTCACCTCTCCAACCCAGAATGAAAGCTTGTCGATCTTGTAGACAGACACAAACGTGTCCACATAATAAAGCAGGAAGACATTATGAAGGATGGAAACAAAAAGGGACAGGGAGCCATACAGCACCTCCGTGGAGACACCCAGGCAGCTCCACTGTCTCTTTCCCATCTTAATCAGGTTCTCTCAGTTTCCCTCCACTTTCCCTCCGCCAGCAGAGTACCACTCACCACACGTGCCAAGCAGGGCACAGACATCATCCTAAAAGAGAATTCTGTCAAAAAGGATAAAAGTGTATAAAATAAGAGAACTCAATCATAATGAAGTATAATTGCTACATTTTATTTTAGGACACATACAATTCCTATCTGTTCAAACAAACAACATTTAGGAGAATGTTACAACAAGTAGGAACATTTAGTAAATATTTTCAAAATGAGTCAAGTCCATCATTTGTATCCAACACTGTAATAATCATCATTTTACTTTCCATAAAACAACAGGTATTCAAGAGTGAATATATGAATACAAATTCAAGAGTAAAAACATTTGTGTTTTTGGTTTGTTAAATTTCACTGTTAAAAAGAATGTTGCACGCATTTCCCCTATTGATTGAGTCCAAACCTAACACAAAGCGTAATACTAAATGAATGCATAGCACCTAGATTTAGGCAAGCTACATTTGTTCCACACTAAACAAGCCAGCAAAAGGCTTAAAAGCTGTCTTGTAATAATAGTGACGTAGCCATAATTGGAATTAAATCTAAAATTCAAAGCAGTGTCTTAGCTGCTTTTTTGAATTTCTGGTCTGATTTTCATCTGATCTATGCACTGAAGTGAAACTCCCAGGCTCCCCTTGACTAGATCACATTGCACAAACTGTGATTGCCATCTCATCTCATCTGACTGAACAGGTGGCTGCTAGAGCACAAAAAATCTGATCCAAGCAAAGATCAGGGACAGTTACAAGGCAGGCCGAGCGGCTCAGCAGCAGTGCCCGGTGCTGACAGGTTGCCCACCTGTGGGCCTTTTCTAAAGTAACACAGAACAAAATCAACTTCCTCTATTCAGAACTATGGGCCTGCATGAGATAAGACCTTCACACCTTCACCAACACACATTCCCTTTCCTAACCTTCAATACAAACACTGTAACTAACCATAACGCTGTGAAAAACAGATGTAATGTCCAATATTTCATCTATATTGAACGTTACCCTCCTGTAGCGACTCATTTAATAAGTCTTTATGCAGCCAACTGGTTGCTAATAATGCGCGACATGCTAACTTGTTACAAAACTATCGTCAACGCTCTATATTAGCACTCTAATGTTATATTAGTTGGCTAGCGACATTGGTTGACGGGGACTTACTCGATTAAGATAATTTAGCTAATCGGCTATAACTCAAGCGGGTGTGGCTCTAGTTAATGGTAGTAACCTAGTTCAGTCCTCACTAATACCAAGCCACAAACGTCATTACATGTTTAGCATATTCGTGCAAGTCTACCCGACTAGTTAGCAGTTAGCAAAACTAGCCAAGCTAGTCGACTTGTTCCTGCTCAGCATCCGCTTTCACGTCATGTAACACAAGGCGACGTGGTACAGTCACGAGCTGCCCGGCTGGAAAAGCAAACATTTCCACAAACTGTTTCCTCGTAACAGTGGCTATGTTTAAAAAAAAGAAGAAGCTCTGTCTCTCATAACACACTTACCATAAGCCGATCCCCGCTAGCTGCAGTCGCCCCAGACGATACGCACACAGAGATATGGGTTTATAGTAAACAGGAGAAATTTGCCAGGTTTGGGCAGCTGGTGAAGGACTGTGCCAAGCGGCGGAAAACCCCGGGTTTAGCTCATCAAAACCTCCCAAGTGAAGGCAAGGAAATTCGTGACGTAGAAACATTCTGAACTCCTCCTCCCCGACTAATAAATCTTTAATTCGTCTAGAAGAGTCCCTTAACACAAAAAGTCCCTTAAAAAGTATATATTTAATATTAGTAAGAATAAATACAGAATAAATAAATATAGAATAAAAATGTATAATGGTAATGTATTATACAATGTATGTATAGTGTAATGTATGGTTATATATATAATGTAATTATGACATAACCACCATACATTACACTATACATATATTGTATAGTACATTACCATATATGTACCTATAACTAAACACACACACACACACACACACACACAGTATAATGTAACGTTTATCCATTAAAAACAAGTCTGCTTTAAGAACAGAAAGCTGTAGTGAAGTGATATCATCATCATCATCATCATCATCATCAAAAATGCACCTTAGAGTTCGCTCGCTAGACTCAGTTGTACAGTTTTATCTATTCACGTTTTAAAAGCACACAATTTGCCAATGGAATTCATTGTTCAACCTGTAGGTGGCACGACACAGCTTTTAGATCTGCTGAAACGAAGTTAGGGGAGTCAAAATGGTCAGAAATCTTAGCTGAAAAAGAGACAGCATCCAAAACAGATAACAAATATATAATCCATCATTTAATCATTAAACAGGATACTGCCTGTGGTAATAAAAATATGGATCATCATAATGTTTCTCAACCAGGTCTAACTTTTACACTGTGCAGACGTGTCATCTAAACTATGGTTTTAATTAATAAAACATTGGTGCTGTGCCCTAATAGTTAATACTGGTCCTCTGGTGGAACACGACAAGGGGCGTGTGTTCTCAGCAGATTATATTAATATTGATATAGAGGCGTGGCTTCAGCTGAGGCAAGGAAACGCATGTAGTTGCGGCACATCGCGGGTTATTATGAGGGATACAGGCGGACTGTCCCGGAGCTTCAACACGGAATTCTACTGAAACACTGCAGTGGACATTTCTTTTGGTTAGAAGCCGACTGTCAGGTACAGTGACTGTTAACCTTATGAAACGATTACGGGCGTTTACAGAGTATATCTTTAGACCTGCTCAGTTTAATGGGTTGTTTTTAGAATCGACCTGCTGATGTTCCATGATAATCTTGATGAGCTACATGCAGGTGAAGGTGACTTGTATAGTGGGGCAGAAGTGCCCTTTAAAAATACCGCAGTGATGCCCAACCACCATGGAGCACATGCAAAGACTTTCTGGCGGATGCCATAAGTTGCTTATTTATAGTGCGGCCAGATAGTTCATTTATCTTCAGACATTCAATAATAAGTTGATAATTGTTATGTCATGCAGGTTGTTATGGTCATGTGCAATGTACGAAGTCTACTAGTGATTTAAGTCGGGAAATAATAGAGGAACTTTAAATCACAGAAAAATCAGTAAAACATTTTAATCAAGAGATCCAGATTTTTTTTGCTTTAGCTGTAGCACAAAAACCTATATATTTATTAAAGGAATGCCTGCTTACTGTGCAGTTTTCTCAAAAAATTACAGAAGGCATCTTAGATAAGAACAGTGTAAAAGTGAATGGAGACTACCATGGATTTTTAAAAAGGAAATAAATAAAACATTGGGCATCATAAAACAAGCACTAACACCAAGTTCTAATCTCATCACAAGACTACAGAATGCAACAGTGGGCAAAGATGTTTAATGAACTTGGACCAAGATTACAGATCAAGTGATTTTTTGCATATAACTGCATCACACTGTTCTTTGTGCCAGAATTATGTCAAGATAGCTGGTGATTAGGAGCTTGTTTAATGCCTGTAATTACTTTTCAGTCTTTTCAGGTTCTGCTTTCCAAAATCTGTGCCGATGTTATTACCAGAGGAAGGTGATAATTGTATTGTTGTCTTTGGATTTAAGACAAACACGTCTGGAAACATTCCTTTTTATGCTATTCCACTTTCATGCTTATTTGTCACTGAAATGAAGCATTACATTTTTATAACATGAATGAGTTCTTGCAAATATGCAGTTGCTGCTGATGCTGCAAAGGTTAATTAGATTTTCTTCACTAGTTAAAGGAAGGATTTGCCTATGCTAATGTTAAAACCATTTTAGGTTAACCTAAAAATGTATATATTCTACACTGGCACATTAATCTAAAATGTTCATACATATTTAGTGAGTGACAGTTAAGTGCAACATGAGATTATATTTTAGAACATAGGGTACACATTTCTATTTGTAATTGAAATGACAGTATCTCCTTATTTTTATAGTGTGAGATCCAGATTTGTTGATGTTTTATTTCTCCATTTTAATCCCTCATGGAGGGAACATACTTATTGTATTATTCTTACACATTAGTTGGGAGTTGCAATAAGTTCTCAATTATTAACTAAAAAAGCTTTCACATATATACTGCAGTACTGGTCAAGAATCTCTGTTATCTTCTCGCGAGCTTTCTACTAGGCCAACTAGGACTAGAACCATAACAAAAACAAGTAAACATGATGAATCACTTGGTGGATATGGCCTCCGTTCAACTGTTCCTGGTCTGTAGTTGATGACAAAACTCAGTCAACATGTAAAATCAAGTTTTTATATTTTATGAGTTTTCCTAAGGATTAAACATTAATATAAACTAGTATAATGACATGATTTTAAACGTTATATAATTTCTGGGCAAAAATGTACTACTCTTTATTGCTTGAGGCAGGTTTTGCGCCTTCTTTGTTCAAAATCTCTTGAATTTTAGTGATTTTCCAGAAGAATTTTTATAGCAAAGCAATTACTCAATGCACACATTTACTTAAAAATCCATTGCATTTACTGAATTGAATTGTAGACAGTGGTTGCACACAAATGATTAGAATTAGATCATAACACAAATGGTTCTTTTTCTTTGTTTGTGTGTATAAAGAACATTAGGGGTTTCAAAGTTTTTTCAAGTTTGGCCATTTCAGCAGTTCATCTACGTTTCAACAATACTCACCAAATACCCACTAGATCTCTCTAGATCTTTTTTAAGGAAGAGATAGAGTACTTTGGTTATGAGTGGTTTTATTGTATTTTAATGCAATGCACCCCTCAAATACAAAAAGGAATAGACATGCAATATGAAATTTTTAAGGTCTCACTTGTCCACTTACTATAAAGTAATAGTTAAATATTAGTAATTAGTAATAATTATATTCAGAAATAATACTAGGGCGGCATGGTGGCACAGTCGTTAGCGCTCACAGCCAGAAGATCCTGGGTTCAGTGTGTGTGCGGTGTGTTTGCGCCTGCCCAGGTTGCTCCCCACCTTGCGCCCGCAAGTTCCTGGGATAGGCTCTGGTCCCCCCGCAGCCCCAATTGGGAATAAGCAGTTTGGATAATGAATGAATGAAAAAATGCTACAAAAAACTCAATTAAATTAGATTTACACTTTTTTGAAATATATTAATATTTGGAACATATTATATATGTATTCAGGTAGATACAGTCTTGAAAAAGTATTCATACCCCTAGAACTGTTACATATTTTGACACCTTACAACCACAAACTTAAATGTTTTTCATTGAGATTTTCTGTGATAGACAGAAAAGCACATAATTGTGAAGTAGCACATAAATGTGAAGTGGTACGAAAATGATACATGGTTTTCAAAATTTTAATTTTAATTTTTAAATAAAAATCTTAAAAGTGTGGCGTGCATTTGTATTCAGCGCCCTGTACTCTGATACCCCTAAATAAAATCCAGTGCAATCAATTGCCTTCAGAAGTCACCTAATTAGATAATAGAGTTCACCTGTGTGTAATTTAGTCTCATTATAAATACACCTGTTCTGTGAAAGCCTCAGTGGTTTGTTAGAGGGATAAAGTTGTAGATAAGTTTAAAGCAGAGTTAGGTTATTAAAAAATATATCTCAAGCTTTGAATATCTCAAGAAGCACTGTTCAATCCATCATCCAAAAATGGAAAAAGTATGCTACAACTGCAAACCTACCAAGACATGGCCGTCCACCTAAACTGACAGACTGAGCAAGGAGAGCACTGGTCAGAGAAGCTTCCAAGAGGCCCATGGTCACTCAGCTCAGGTGGGAGAATCTGTCCACAGGACAACTGTAAGTCATGTACTCCACAAATCTGGCCTATATGGAAGAGTGGCAAGAAGAAAGCCATTGTTGACAGAAAGACATAAAAAGTCCTGTTTGCAGTTTGCCAGGAGCCATGTAGGGGACACAGCAAACATGTGGAAGAAGGTGCTCTGGTCAGACGAGACCAAAGTTGAACTTTTGGACCTAAATGCAAAGCGCTATGTGTGGCGGAAAAGTAACACTGCTCATCACCCTGAACGCACTGTGAAACATGGTGGTGGCAGCATCATGCTGTGGGGATGCTTTTCTTCAGCAGGGACAGGGAAGCTGGTCAGAGTTGATGGAAAGATGGATGGAGCTAAATACAGGGCAATCCTGGAAGAAAACCTGTTGGAGGCTGCAAAGAACTTGAGACTGGGAAGGAGATTCACCTTCCAGCAAGACAATGACCCTAAACATACAGCAAGAGCTACAATGGAATGGTTTAGATCAAAGAATATTAATGTGTTAGAATGGCCCAGTCAAAGTCCAGACCTAAATCCCATTTAGACGCTCTCCATACAATCTGGCTGAGCTTGAGCTATTTTGCTATGAAGAATGGGCAAAGATTTCAGTCTCTACATGTGCAAAGCTGGTAGAGACATACCCCAAAAGACTTGCAGCTGTAATTGCAGCGAAAGGTGGCTCTACAATGTATTGACGTAGGGGGGCTAAATACAAATGCATGCCACACTTTTCAGATTTTTATTTGCTTAAAATTTTGAAAACCATGTATCATTTCTGTACCACTTCACAATTATGTGCTACTTTGTGTTGGTCTATCACAGAAAATCTCAATAAAAAACATTTAAGTTTGTGGTTGTAAGGTGTCAAAATGTGTAGGGGTATGAACACTTTTTCAAGGCACTGTTTCAATTACATATTTCTATTTCTATTTTAGTCTAATAACTAAAGTAGGCACTATAAGACAATAAACATTAAAACAATAATAATAAAGTTGATTGTAGTGGTGGGCAATATAGCCTCAAAATTCTGTCAATGCATTTGAAGTAATTTTTATGCCAATAAAAATGTTTTATCAGTGCAACCTGCTGGCAGCAGCATTGATTAGAGCAAACAAACAGGGGAATTTGCTATCTTTTTTTCCAATGAACTTCTGTCATTTGATGACAGACCTCCTAATTTTAAGTGTGAATCTATTGCCATAAGGTAACAGCAGCAACAGCATTATATTACAATAATAGTGGCAAAGCATTTTTTAAAAATTGTATTTAAGAGTAGTTGTTAACATATGGAATGCAATGTATAGTTGAGTGTAAACTACAGAATTAGTGTCATTTGTTTTTAAATAGGAACCTCCCATCAGAAGAAAGTGGCACATTTGTGACCCTGCCAATGATAACCCAGCTAAAGTCATTTTTTGGCAACTCTCTGTTTTATACATAAAATAATTCTACATAATTTAAAGAACATTTTCTGAAAACTTCACATTGATATCTTTAATACTGACCAAGTAAGGCCATGTCAAAGATTTGGCAAATTACAGGCTCAGAAAAACAGGTTTTTGAGAAATTTCAATGTAAAAACACACATATTTTCAACACCGATGCATCTTTGAACCATAATTATCCTGAGTGTGTGTCATATACCAAATTAAAGCTTACATTCTCCCATTTCAAGACACATTTATGGAAAAATTCTGATACTTTAGGAAAATGGGTCTATTTATTATGATATGCATGGCGAAAAAGCATGCATATCAACACGAAAACGCATGTTTAAACACTCGGCTACCTTCTGTTCCTTGCTTATTGGAAAAAAAATTACCTCAGAATTACCTCAGAGTTAGCGTTGAAGTCTTTTTTTTTTTTTTGAGAGATACCAAGCATAAAATGTCGATGAAATAGCCTGGTTAGATTGACAAAACGTTCATCTACCGAAAACAAAGCACTGTTTCTGATGTGTACACAGTGACACAAAGCAACACACACAGAAAGCAGCACCCGGTTAAAGTCGCAATTTTTCTACCTCCTCTTTACCTGACGTGACTGCCGCGGATACACATTGATCTGTATGTACTTTATAATGATAGAAAGCTAGTTCCTAAACCGAATAACACCCAAATCACCAGTTGTTTTTGCACAAAGTAATCCCAGAGACGTTAGAAAAGTAATGTTTACGAAGCCAACCTCCGGTATTTTCCGGTGGAAAATGGAAACGTAAGGTGAATAAAATCACGAATTTCGCTATTTATCCTGTTAGAAATTACATTTCAAACATTACATCCGAAAACCTCAGTACATAATCTATCATTTACTGCAGTAAACTCATATGGCATATTGTTGACATTTTTCTCGCTACGACTACTTTGACGCTCTTTATTTCATAATTAGATTTGGCGATTTTAGCCGGGTTTTCACAGGCGGGGTCACATTTAACCATACTGAGTGGTTTCGGTGGTGCTCTGATCAGACTGACATAATATTTCAAAGTCAAAATAGGTTGCTTTTTGCCATCGCATATAAAGTAATTCAAGGGAATTAATCAAATGAATATGTTTAATTTATGCCACAATAAGGTCACACTAAATAAGCTGCTTAATTGTGTTCTTGGTAAGCATAATAAACATGAATGCAATTCGAAGTCTCGCTGGAGCAAGTCTACACCATATACAGTAAATTGTTTATGTCCTCTCAGAATATCGCACGTTTTTGCCCCACCAATCTCTCTAATAAAACAGTCGCTATAGCTGTCTAAAAATTCACAGTGTGGTGGTGGTTGCAACAGAGGCGACGAGCTGTTTTAATTTGACTAAGCAGCATTCTTTAAAAGCGGCGTTGCAACGGAAATTCGTTGTGACGTTTGTGATAGTGACGAGGGTTATTACGACAATTGAGTCTTTAAATAGGCAGGCTTGAGATTCGCAGTTACTCGTTTAACTCGCACTGTATGTTTGGAGTATAGGTGAGCCTGGATTGTTTTATTCAAACAGGTGATTGAGCATCGCTGTTCAAGTATTGGCGAGGACGAGAAAATTACAACTTGGCCTCTTATGGGCCGTAAGTCGGCGATCGAAGAACCTGGTCTGTCCAGAGGTGTTGGTTTTGTGTTGTACGCGCCAGGGACCGTAAATGAATAGCGTTACTTATATCACGACACGACACTTTTTTAAATCACAAAATTCGCATGGATGGTGTAATATGCTTATTCAGTGTACAGCACGTACTCTCTTACTGTTCCTCTGTTGGATTTCGCCTCGTCACAGCCTGGACACGTCTGGCGCGCGATTTTAAACTGAACCCGCGGATACTCCTGCCGAACTTCAACACTCACACTGTAAACAATGATATAAAAATGTAATGCCTGTTAAAAAAAAAGAAGAAGAAGAAGTAACTTATCATATCTACCTGTATTTGGTGAATAGCCATGATAACTAATAACAAATAATGAAATTTGTTTAGATAATTGTGTTGTGACGCCACAAAATTATTATATCATATATACGTATTTTTTTTTTTAGATAATCAATCCACAAACGGAATATTCCAATAAGTCAACATTGTTGATTTCTGTCAGCTGCATCTAGGTGGTGAAGTAACCTACGCAGCTTGCTCAAGAGGATATAGTCTCTTGAGCAATCCCTTTTAATGTCATTCTCAGTCTCATTAATGGATCTTTCCGTTGTTATTTAGTAAATTTTACACAACTGCCATTTATGCTGAGCATGTGACTTGATAATGGCGACCTTTTGTTGCTCTGATCAGGACGCATGCTGGTGTTGTGTATGTGAAGACTTGCCCATATGTAAACAGTATGAAAATTAACCACAGTGAAGGGAATCATAGACTATTATGGTTGATTCATTGCATGATTCGTTTTAGCTTGATGTGGCAAAAGTAACAAAGTTCTTTTTTTACAGGCTGAAGATATCAAGAAGATAATATCTAACGTTACGAGGAAACAAATTGTGTGCAGCAGCTCAGAGTTCACAAAACCCTTTGACTGGTCAGTCTTGATCTAAAGAGTGCAGTTCTCGTCTGTACGGATATCACAGTGAACATGATGGTTCCTGGGATGCCTACCATTGTGTCATTGCTACTCTGCTGCTTCACATCTGTAATATGGGGATTCCCTTTTGACCCTGAGTTGGATGTCACTCCCAGGACCACTGTGCATCATATAGGTAAGGTCACACTCACTCCGCTTCTCTGAGAAATCTCAAAGTGGTATGCCATTGATTGCCGCATAAATACTTGAGGTGACTTTGCTCATTTCCACTGAATGCTTACTATAACATTTTTGACAGAATAGCAAAGGCTAATTTTTATCATGGAGCTTTTAAACTAACTCTTCATTATGACATAACTGTCAATCATAAACCTTATTTGTATTTGATAAAAAATAAGTCCTCTGATCACTTAAAATAAGTGGCACAGTTTTATGTGGAGTACAGAAGACAGCTTGAGCTATTTGAGTATTATTAGTGGTCTCTCTCTAGCCCTGGCCTAGTTCATGTAGTTCACAGAGAACATGTTATGAGGCAGCAAACAGAAATTACACTGCTGTAGCTTTCTCTGCAAAAGACCCGAACAGATAGATAACAGAAAATCATGCTTGTGGGAGAGTATTGTAGAAAGAGTGACTGCATTCCTAAATTCTAGTGAAGTATTTTTCCAAGTTCTATGTCATGATTGTCCTTTCAGTTGGTGTCACTTTTTCATTTGATCAATGTACTGGATGTACATTACTTATCTGATTTGTCAGCCCTTGCTGGTTTAAACCTAATGTTAAGCATGAGAAGAACACTGGCACATGGGTGGATGTATGTTACTTGGCATTGGAACTGGAAAATATTCGTCATGAATAAGGTTCTCCGTTTCATTTCATTCCAGACATTTCACTGAATCAGACTTTTCCCCTCATGCCACCTGATCTGCACTGATAATATTCTATTTGAATATAGCAGTAAAGATGAATATGAACAGTTTGAGCCAAATTTATTGGGGGTGGGAAGCACATTTATGTCATAAGACTGCACTTCATAGAGAATCTGTCTGAAGATGCTGCATTTTCTGTAATTTAGTTAAAATATTATGCAACAAGTTTTAAACCTAAGGCAGTGCCACATGGTCCAGTGCATAATTAAGTTGTAAACAAGAGACTCATAATGATATGTATATTACACTAACTTCCTCTGTCCAACCTTGATAATATATTATAGAGCTTGAGTGTTTATTAAGATAGAGAAGAGCATTCTGCATATCATGGACTGATAATGATTTGAAATAATCATTTCCATGTTTTCAGATCGTCTTGTTTTTCTCCTTGCCTCAGATGTCCTTGACCTATATTTGTACTATTTTAGGGTGTCAGAGAGATTTGTGTGGGGCGAGTATGTGTATGAGAAAGAGAGAGACAGGTGGACAGAGAGACAGACAAGAAGTCTCTAGGTTTAGTGGAATCTCCCCTGCCTTAGTTTCCTGCTGTAATGCCTAGCAGACCTGAAGTAATATTGCTATTAAATATTGATGCTTACATGTAGCTTTGGGGTAATGCGTAGGGGAAAGGTGCATAGGAGGTCCTAGGAGATGAATCCTGCCTTAGGCAGTGTTAGCTAGTGGTATCTTCATTGTAGTGAAAGCGTAGTTAAGATTTGCTGCTTGATTTATATAGTGGATGATACAAAACAGGTGGTGTAATAGTAAATTATACTATTCTTTGTTTTTAGAATGAGATTTCTAATTCCCAGTGAACACAAATGAAAAAAATTTGTCTAGTGGAGGGTGCATGTTGCATTTCAGCAATGTTTGAGCCCAATCATCCAGTATCAACAGTATATGTATATGCTATAACAGTAATTCTGAGTGCATTTTTTGGCAATTACCATCCCTCCTCCATTTGGGATGTGTTCTCTCTGTTCATGTGCATGTAGTTCTCTGATAAGCATATCTGAGAATAGTATAGTCACAGTATAAAAGATCATCTTAATGTTCAACAAAGGGAATAATTGTAAAATGTGAGTAATTTCATCTTATGTCTGTTGGACTACAGTAGCAGAAATGAAAAGAATAATCCTCCCTTCTTGCCCTTTTTGTTCAGGCTGACTTTAGTCGATGGGCTGTTATGATAACCATGTCAGCTATGAAGGTTCAGCACAAAGCTGTATTAACATAAAATCTGTAGTTAAAAAAAAACAAACACGTTGGCACTAAAGGTTGTTTAAAACAGCCCACAGTGTCACAGGGGTCATGACATGAACTTTTAAACACATTGTTAAGCATACTTGAGTTTGCGCAGTAAGGTGGCATTAGTATGTTGTTAAAGGGCAGCATAAAGACCAAAAAAGCTGAGGGTCAGATCCTTCATGGTGCTTTTGCGAAATATAGAAAGAAGGGCTAGGATGAATGCTTATTATACTTACAGAACATAGATCTCCATGCAGGAGGATATTGTCTGCTGTGGGTGAAGCGTTACTGTAGTTATATAATGTTCATCATGTCTGCTGACAATTTTCAACAACGTCTCTAGTGCTGTAGTGTCCCCAAGCACGTACACACACACACACACACAACTAGTTTGTCTGCTTGACTCGAGAGTGAGTCAACGGCATGGCACACACTCTCACACACAACTGCACCAAAGAAGAAGCCTGTTATCTTGCTTATAAAGGCACACACACATGCACAAATAAAGGGCACTAGTGGATGCCATTTCCAGAGGCTGAAACACACACCTTTACATCAAATTGTCACATTGGCTTCATCTTCCCTACACATATTTCATTTCTCTGTGCCTGAGCAAGGGTCATGGTTAAGCCTGAATATACAAGTCAACATTAAGCAGTGACTTCAGCAGACCACACTGGCACATACACATACAAAATATGACTAGAGGCCTTGATAGCTGTGTTGACTCTGCCTCTGGATTTTTTTTAGCATCTTGTCACATTCAGTGGGGGGTGGGCTAGAGTTGCTGTATTTGTACATTGCTAGAATGTTGATATCTCAAAAAAGTCTTCATGAAATATAAGTAAAAGATTATTTATTACTTCATAGTCTGAGTGAGGACATTCTTACAACTTTGGCAGTGGCCATTTATATGTAAAAATACTCGTAATTAAATTATGTAACCAACAACAATACTCAAAAAAAACTTTATTGTGATCTCAGCTACATACAGCAAGGACAGACGTATACTTTATTGTAATGATAAGTCTGTTTTTTGTGCATGTAATAAGCAGCAGTAGTTCAATGTATTAAAAATGTAACTGAAATAATTGCTTCAGTTTAACAATAGACATATACTTTAGTTAATGTACATGCAGCATTGCCTTCCAGTATGGGCTTGGATTGCTTTCTGCATTGCAAAAGTTAAGATTTCTCGTATGTGTTGTTCTTATATTAATCATGATGTGTGTGGGGAGAGTTGGAGTGAGAATGTGTGTTTCAACACGCTGCTCCAGCAACACGTGGGTCCAAGGACAGTCCACGCGACTGCCTCAGGACTAGCTCTCCCTGCGTCATCACCAGCACAATCACCTCTGTGTAGTAATATATCTGTTATTTTTGTTTCTTTGCTCTGGGGCAGTTGGGTTATATGCAAAAAACACATCTCAAGTCAAATCTCACAAACATGCATGTAATTCTATGAGACCAGTTATGCAACTTATATCCCCTCTCTCTCTCTCTCTCTCTCTCTCTCTCTATCTATATCTTATCTATCTGTTCCTCTCTTTCATACTCTCTCTCTGGCTATCTTTCTCTCTTTTTCTTGCTCTATTTCAGATTTTTCTATCCCCAACACACACACATTTTAGCTTGTTCTGACCTTTTTTGGTTCCCAGTGGAGATTCTCACATAGCTTTGATATGGCTCACTTGAGCTGATATGAATAGGGCATACGAATAGGGCAAGCAGAGTGCATGCTGGGTGCTAAATCCAGCGCACATTTGAGTTAATATCATTACAAATAAACTTGGCGCTGCCAGATATATTGTGTGTTGGGTATCCAAAATGGTTAGCTTACGCAACAGTGTAGTGAAACTGCCAGTGCAGCAAGGCTATTTTTGTTATTATCTTGAATATGATGTTTATCTCTGGATTATACACAGTGTTGGGTTTCTGGGTCTATACTCAGCCTCGCTGAATATTGAGAACCATAACTGCTGCAGAGTGCTGGAGATTTTGGCAGTAGATGCAGTGGATGGTTAGAGTAAAGAAGGAGGGGGAATGAAAAGGGGGTAGGGCGTTTGAGGGGCAACATGTCTAATATGTGGCCTAGTACTGCCAAGTCACATCAAGCATGCATAACAACATGGGGGAGGAGATCTCAGGGTGTGGGCTGGGGCGTGTGTGTTGTATGTGCACGCATTGTTTGCTTTAGTCAGCACTAAAGCAAGTAGCAAATGCAGTATGAATTTTGATGTAGGATAATAAAAATGAACCATGAAAAACTGAGACATAGTAAATCATTATCAAAAAATATCAATATTCTGAGACCTGGTTTGTGCAAGTGGCTTTTTTAACAGAGACATGCAGTTATTGTGCTACAACTGGTCTCTTAATTTTTATTATTACATTGATTTTATATTTTCCAAATTTGTTGAAGTGACTTGACAAAGGCATGCAGATATTGTGCTAAGACATTTTTCTAATTAAAGGTACCATCTAACTTGACTAAAACCTATTGTAGATTGTCTTTTTTTCTTATCATACTCATTATATATTCCCCAGAAACCTACTGCATTAAAAGCTCCATTAAAGTTGCTTCAGTTCTCTCGGTAGTGCAGTTCATGACGTGTCCTCAGCTTCGGACTGTCATCCAGATTTTGGCACACATTTTTTCCACTTATGGATGATGGTCATTATGGTCTTGCATGGCCTTGATTCTCATGCATGGTGCCTTTTATCAACCATGAATAGCTCAGCAAAAGACAAACATGACAGTTTCTATAAAGTAATACAGGTACAGCTGTTGAACATGATTTTGAATGTGATACAAATACAGCACACTTTTGTGCGTTTTATGAGTTGCAACTTATGGCAGAAATAGAATAAATCTCATTTGATTCATCTGAGATTGTTAGCAATGTGAAGATGGTTTATTTTAGAGCTCTTTGTAGACCTTGCTTGTAATTAACCCAATAAAACACATTAATTTGAAAACAAGTACAGCATTTTAGAGAACTCTTTGATTGTTCTCTACTTCTGTCCTCCATAAAAACACTTGTTCTGTGTTTCTGGCACGGATACTTGTGGGCTGGAGAGCTAATGAGAGGAGGTGGTGAAAAGATTAATAGATGAGCAAGAGTCAGTCTAATGTGATTAGCCTTATCCCTCTCTAATTTCTCTATCCACTTTTTATTTGTTTGAGTTTCTAGAACACAGTCCAGCTTTTTTCTTTTTAGGAAAATCCATTTTGATTCAGAGATTAGATTGTTTGATCAGCTGTTGCGTTCATCTCTCTCTTTCCCTGGAGTTCTGACTTCAGTGATCCAATCTGATGCAAGTGTGCCATTGTGTTGCTGACACCATTTGGCCAAGTGTGTCCTTATTTCCTAACTGGGTCTCTGGCTGTTTGCAGGGCTTCTGGGATGTAATCACTTCCATGGTTTGGCTATAAACTACAGCACACTGCTGCTGGAGGATGGACCTGGGGTGCTGTATGTGGGAGCCAGAGAGGCCCTGTATGCCCTGGACTCATCTAACATCTCTGTTATTAATAAGAGTAGATCTGTGAGTACTACCATCAGTTTACTTATTTTTCAACAACTATCATCTTTCTTCTCTGTTACTTTGGTTTAGCTGAGTATGCTTATTGCTTTCATCTTCCAAACAGATCGATTGGGCTGCATCAGTAGAGCAAAAAAGACAGTGCTTAAGCAAAGGAAGGGACAATAAGGTAAAACCTTCATGTTTAATGGAGCTGAACACTATTGAGTTTCTTTCTCTGTAGAGGTCTTCTCTGTTAGTAAGGGTCTCTTTAAATACCATCTGTACCTAAGGTAACATTAATTTTTTTTGGTTCCCAAGCTCTTACTGCTGACTTTTATTTCTTAAAAAAAAGAATGGATAATTTTAGAATGCTCAAATAACAAAAAAACACGCAGTACCTTTCAATATCTACTGTGCTGTACGGAACATGCTTCTTGTTTATGCCTCAGTTGAATCTTAAGCAATTGAGTAATTTTTAAAATGCCGTTTTTCCACAGACGGAATGCTACAATCACATCAGATTCCTCAGTCGATATAACGAAACTCACCTCTACACCTGCGGGACGCATGCCTTCCGACCCCGTTGCGCGTACATAGTGAGATGTTCAGCTTATTCTGTGTTAAATCAATGAGTTTTACAAATTCCAATCTATTATGCACAAAATTATTTTCTGTGGTGTGATTATCAGGATGTGGAGCATTTCAGCTTTGCGCGTTTTGAGGAAGGCAAAGACAAGTGTCCGTATGACCCGACAAAAGGTTTTACTGCCTTTATTGCAGGTAAGTGCTTCTGAATGTAAGCATTAAAATAGAATGAATTGAAAGTGAATTGTGTCACGTTTCTTCTTGTCATGCATGTTGTAGCTGTATCCTGACCCAAACCTGAAGGCAGACAGAAAAGATGGAGTGTGCTAGACAGAGAAGATGTGCCAAATGAATTAACCTTGTTTGTCTTTCTCTCCTTTCAGATGGTGAGATGTACTCTGCCACTCAGTATGAGTTTCGTGGCTTGCCTGACATTCGCCGTAACTTTCCCTTTCCCAATCTAAAGACAGAGGAGTCTCCAGTAAACTGGCTTATTGGTAAGTAAAGGTTTGATGCCTAAAATATAGAAAATCTTTTTGACTATTTAGTAAGGGTTGTTTATTCTAAAACAATAAAAATACCACATTTCAACAATTCAGGAGGTATTTTCACAGAAAAATCTCACCCATGTAATGAATCTTCTGCTGCTAATGTAGAAATGTATTTAAGGCACTTTATTGTTCTGTTATTGTCTATACTAGAGATGTAACCGATCTGATATGTGGATCGGCATCGTTCCGATAACTGCTCAAAGCGGCTAGATTGGGTATCGGTGGCATTGGGCCGCTCTGTGGAGCCGATCTGTAAATGCGTGCACGCTCAATTCGTTATGCATGGGAAGTGGGACTGCGGTAAAGTAGAGCTGAAACGATTATTACAATAACTTGAATAATTCTATTACAAAAAATGGGCAAGGCAATTTTTCTAGAATCGAAGCTTGGTTTAATTCATTTTACTCACTAGAGCAGCTCCGCTTGTATTTTACACGGACGCTTAATAGTGACGTTTTCAGTGGCGCGATCAAGACAAGACCTGATCCCTCTGCATATGAAAGTATTTGTGAGATGTTTCGTGCACTAAAACAGAAGTAAATCCATAAAAACATTTTCTGACATTTTTCGCGATGTAAATGCGCGCTGTGTTAATGAACGCGTGCATGAGCACCATTACTCGCCAAAACGCTTCAGTTCGGTCAAAATGTCCCCTTTATTAAAAACACAAACCATATTTTAGCTGATAAATGACCACAATAACCAGTGTTCTACTCACAATTCTGCCGTTTATTTAGATTTTACATCGTTTATTCTGGAACGCTTCACTGTGACGCGGCGGATTTTGTAGTTTCTGTAAAAGCAGCTCATTGTATAGGCCAGATTGGTTCAAAATGACAAACTTCAATATTTCATTTTCAGTTGATCAATTTTTTTAAAATTTTATAATGTTATAGTGTAATCAATAAGAAAGACGAAATATTTATACTGTATGTCTAAACGAACAAATTTTGAGAACAAATAATTTAGCATATATGTGTGTGTAATTATTACATTGTTTTAGTAGGAAAACAGTATTTAAATCAAGCATTTCCTTAAGCATAACAGTAATCTCAGTCATGTATTCAGACATTTTAAAGCATTATTTTATGTTTAAACAAAGACTGTGACTATCGGATTTGTATCGGTATAGGCAGATATCCAAATTTACAATATCAGTATTGGTATCAGACATATAAAAGTGGTATCGCCCCATCTCTAGTCTATACACAACTAAGCCCATTGTGTCCTCTGCAGGGGCGGACTTTGTTGGCTCAGCATTATTGAGAGAGAGCATCAACAGCTCCACTGGGGATGATGACAAAATGTACTTCTTCTTCATGGAGAAAAACCCAGACCGAATGCTTCGGTCCAGTCAGACCACAGTGGCCAGAGTGGCAAGACTCTGCAAGGTAAACCTGGCCGTAGAATTAAGGCTGAATTTGAGCCTTGTTAAAGCTGTGTTTTTGGAATTGTTAAAGGCTCTTTTAGTGGCAGACCAGCTGTACAGAAACATTGCTGTGTGTATTTGGGTAAATTGCTAGTGTATATCAAATAACCAATGTTTTGCGCATCCTTTTTTACTTTCACTGCCCACAACATGCTGTCCTGGGGGCCCTGCAGTGTGCCACTGTTGCCAGGCAGGACAGAGGCCACCCCGATCTCGAAGAACACGCACACACACTCCGTCACTCCCTCTCACAGTTACACCCACTGCACTAATCTCTTCTCATTTACCATGCATCCATCGCCCACCATGCCACCGTGCCGAGATTCTGCTCCATCAGCTCCCTCTAAAACACCAACCTCCATACATTAGTTGTTTTATTAATCTCCATTATTTCACATCTACAGTTGCTGTAGTGAGGCTTTATATCTCATGGAAGCAGGTCAGGTCCCTCACTGGCTGTCTTGGCAAATAAGGAAAGCAAAGAAGCTCCAGAACAAAGTAGGCCACAGTATGGGAGCCTAGAGTGTACGTGTGTAGTCTCTCTTTCACACACAGACACACACACACACTCACATATGCTCTAAAAGCATGTGCATTAACTAAAAAAATTAGCTATAAGAATACAGCATTTGACTTTACATGTGTGACCATTATTACAGTTTATGCTCTCTCACTGCCTTACTGTATCTCGTAAATCTAAAAAGATTGTAAGAACTAAAAAGACTGTAACCAGGATTATGTTTATGTATCACCACTTAATACCTATCTTGCACATCACATGATGCTCTAACTTGTGTTAACAGAATCTGAAGTGACAGCAGTATTAGCCATTATGACAGAGCATAATGGCCCACAGGCTGTTGTCAAATGGGATCTGTTTGGAGGGATGCTGCTGTTAGATTATTTAGGACAGAGCCTCTACAAGGGCGAAAAGAGCTTCATCAAACAAATCAAATAGACACTTTTTAAAGATTGTTAAAGACAAATACACATTGACAAGTACAAAAAAGGACAGGAAGCACAAGCTAACAAGTCGCCCTGGCCTGGTGACCAAATCTAGGACTGCGGGGGTAATTGTGAGGAAAGTAATCTACGTACAATTTAGTTATAATTCATTGTAGTTTTAGTTGCCGCTTCTATTTAGTGCCTATGTTCTGTATTTTGGTTACATCTTTTTTTTTCCATTTCTATATCAGGCATAAAAAAGAACAGCATATAAAATATACCCATTTGTCTGGCAATAAATAGCTTCCATTCACATTTTGCCTTATAGACTAAATGGATGATGTATTTTTGGTAAAAGAGAGAACTTAAACATTTACTCAAGTGTCAAATGTTATTTTGTTCTTAGTTCACAAGTGAATATAGCTTCAATATAATTGATTACAAGCAGACTGTATAGTAAAGTGCACGGTTCCCCACAGGGCAGGGAACTACAGGTAATCACAATGATGGATTACTAGGCTTGTTTGTTAAGTACTGTTGTTTTGTTTCCAGCCTGCATGAAAAAGCATAAAATATTGCCTTTTTAGTGTTGGAAGCTTTAGTTGTTCATCAGACTCTACTTCAGAATGATTACTTTCAAATCAATTCAAACATTTAGTCATACAGAAACCCAGCTTTGACTTTGGCCTTATTATTGCAAAAAACAAAACAATGGCAAAATAGTAAAACTAATGAAAAAATAAAACCCTAAATGAAAAAATAAGTAACAAACAACAGTCCTGTGTTACTGATATTCAGCATTCATGTTTGTTTGCTGATAGATAAAATGAAATGTGTTTGACTAATCAAGAGAAACCAAATGAAGGATGCAAGTTCAAAATACATAAACAAAACCATAATTCAGAGTTCTGTGTTATGGAAGTGCGGTTGAGTCATAGCTATTTCTGATTATAGGACATACAGGTACAGCTCAAAAAATTAGAATATTGTGAAAAAGTTCAATATTTTTTGTCACTCATTTCAGAAAGTGAAACTCATATATTATATAGATTCATTACAAATAGAGTGAAATATTTCAGTCCTTTATTTCTTGTAATTTTGATGATTATGGCTTACAGATAATGAAAACCCAAAATTCAATGTCTCAGAAAATTTGAATATTACATAAGATCAATAAAAAAGGATATTTTAAACAGAAATGTCAGGCTTCTGAAAAGTATGTTCATTTCTATGCACTCAATACTTGGTTGAGCCTCCTTTTGCATGAATTACTGCATCAGTGTGGCGTGGCATGGAGGCAATCAGCCTGTGGCACTGCTGAGGTGTAATGGAAGCCCAGCTTGCTTTGATAGCAGCCTTCAGGTCATCTGCATTGTTGGGTGTGGTGTCTCTCATCTTCCTCTTGACAATACCCCATAGATTCTCTATAGGGTTCAGGTCAGGTGAGTTTGCTGGCCAATCAAGCACAGTAACACCATGGTCATTGAACCAGCTCTTGGTACCTTTGGCAGTGTGGGCAGGTGCCAAGTCCTGCTGGAAAATTTCCTGGTAGATGGCTGCGTTGACTGTGGACCAACACCAGCAGATGACATGGCACCCCAAATCATCACTGATTGTGGAAACTTCACACTGGACCCCAAGCAACATGGATTCTGTGCCTCTCCACTCTTCCTCCAGACTCTGGGACCTTGATTTCCAAATGACATGCAAAATTTACTTTCATCTGAGAAGAGGACTTTGGACCACTGAGCAACAGTCCAGTTCTTTTCCTCCTCAGCCCAGGTAAGACGCTCCTGACGTTGTCTCTGGTTCAGGAGTGGCTTGACACGAGGAATGCAACATTTGTAGCCCATGCCTAGGATTTGTCTGTGCGTAGTGGCTCTTGATGCGCTGACTCCAGCCTCAGTCCCCTCCTTTGGCTCCCCCAAATTCTTGAATGGATTTTGCTTGACAGTCCTGCGGTTATCCCTGTTGCTGGTCACCTTTTCCTACCACACTTTTTCTTTCCACTCAACTTTCTATGAATATGCTTGGATACAGCACTCTGTGAACAACCAGCTTCTTTAGCAATGACCTTTTGTGGCTTACCCTCCTTGTGGAGGGTGTCAATGACTGTCTTTTGGACATCTGTCAAGTCAGCAGTCTTCCCCATGATTGTGTAGCCTACTGATCCAGACTGAGAGACCAACTAAATGCTCAGGAAACCTTTGCAGTTAATTAGCTGATTAGGGTGTAACACCATGACTTTCCAATATTGAACTTTTTCACAATATTCTAATTTTCTGAGACACTGAATTTTGGGTTTTCATTATCTGTAAGCCATAATCATCAAAATTACATAAAATATTTCACTTTATGTGTAATGAATCTATATAATATATGAGTTTCACTTTCTGAAATGAGTGACAAAAAATATTGAACATTTTCACGATATTCTAATTTTTTGAGCTGTACCTGTATAGTTTAAGCTGATTCACACTGATGCTGCTTACCTGCTGGTATTCTATGGTGTGAGACACTCTTCTGATTGAGTCCCCAATAATCTTAGAGTGTTATAAAATCAAAAAGGTTTTTTCAACATTTTATTTCAACATTGCATTTACATTTGTTTTTGGATTATGAAATCCTATTTTCTCCACTCTTGGACATTGGACACCTAAAATACAAAAGCTACAGCCTTGGTGGCTTCTAAATATAAGGAAGGGACTTCGTTAGACAAGTTTTATTAATAAAGATGTAACATGACTCTCATCAGAAGCTTGAACTAGAAGCACAACTTTTAGTTTTCTCTCTTCTTAGAGCTGTGGGTGTTGAAAGAATTGTGTGGTACTGGGCAGCTCAAACAAGCTCAAAGTAAGCGCCGTTTATGAAAATGGCCCAGATGGTATACTCCCATGAGTACTCATGGAATATTGCCCTGCCAACCCACTTTCAAATGAGAGATGACTGTTAACAGAGATGAGGAGACTCCAGTAAGAAGTGTAAGAGAACTATGGTAGACAGTGTACAGTCTCCCAGGTAGAGTCTAGAGATTTCATCTGTTTTACGTCAGCACAATTAATGACTCATAGTAAGATTGACTCGAACATTTCCACCTCTACTTTCTAATGCGAAAACACCAACTTAACTTTAGCTGATGAGCTCATTAGCACATTTTTAAGTGATATCATCTAAGAGCACATCTGGTTATGCATATTTTAGTGAGCAGTTTTTTTTTACTATTCCTCTCATTAGCATTGGTTTATTGTTCCAAAAGGATTTTGGAATCAGGTGTAAGACTTGCTGTACATTTCCCACTGTAAACAAACAAGATACTTGGAAATGGAGGAAACCTGCAGCACACTGCAGTCACTGCAGCCTCTGAGCTTGGTGGGCTCAGATGTAATTAGAGAGAACCTACTTACATAAGCTCAGCATGAACCTAAGCATTTTACTCTCACCCTGCCTTGCAAAGATGTGTTTCAGTCTTGAGAGCTATAATCTCCTGACAATCAAAGCTTGCTCTTCCTTTCTTTTAAATGTAGAAATTTACTGCATTCCCACTTTGTCTATATTAATGTCATTGTTGTGCTTTTTTATATACAGTATATTGAAGAAGTCGTTCACTACTGTGAAATCTTTCTGTATACCACATTATACATTTCCTCATATTTTATTTCTTATCCCCAGAGTGATATTGGAGGACAGAGAACTCTCCAGAGGACGTGGACATCCTTTTTGAAGGCCCGTCTCGTGTGCTCTATTCCTGAATTTGAGCTGCAGTTCAACATCCTGCGCAGTGTCTATGTGCTAGAGGGACCGAATGTGCATGACACCATTTTCTATGCTGTGTTTGGACTCGGATGGTAAGAGAAACACTGTTTTTAATCTCACCACGAATTAGTAAATGTTACATAATTACTCATGCAGCATAAACAAACTAATTTCCAATAATCATTGCAGATATTTAGACTTAAGGGTGTTCATTCCAGAAGTGTGAAAGAGGGATAGTCTGAGTAATGGAAATTATTTTTATATACTGTATACTCTGGAATAACCTGCATATTGCTTTAGACTGGGTCTTTTAGATTCCTCTACGTGTGGGAAGAAACGTTCTCTGCTGTAGCATATCATCTCATTAATGTGATGTGAACAGAAGCAACTGTAATCTGGTAACATGTGACTGACTGTTGGAGTCTGAGTTTGGGGTTTAATAACTGAAGATTTTAAGAAGAGTGACAGAGAAACTTATATTAACTGTTCCCAGATATACACAGACACAGACTGTGGAACTGAGGGCAGGGGGCCAGAGCTTAGAGATGTGTAGGTGCATGTGGTAGAAAGAGGTGAGAGTGGGTGTATTCAGAGTCGAGATGCCTGAAATTGTCCCTTTATATGGCTGAAGCATAGAGTGTGTGCAAATCTATCCCTGCCTCTGCACATGAGGTTTATTCACAGCCATCAGCAATTTATTTAGTTCATCACAGTGTTAGGTATTACAAAGCCTGTGATGTTACATAACAATCAATGATGTGTATATACATACAATTTATAGACGGAGCATTTCTTTTCTGGTACAGTAGGAATAACTGGGGGAATCCCACTAACTGCAGTATGGTTGGGACAGATAGGGTGGCTTTTCTCAACCCGGTCCGCAGGGACTCCAAAATAGTCCACGTTTTTGCTTTATCCCAGTTAAAGACTCAACTGAACATCCAGTCAGAAACATCCAGTACTTGCTACAAGAGTTTTGCACTTTTAGTGCTGCACTTTTAAAAAACTCCATTTAAAAAAAAGAAACAACTAGAGCTTGGATACAGCAGAAATATTGACTTGCCTCAAAGGCCTGATTTGGAAAACTTGATCTGACACCAGTTCAGCTGTGCACCATTACCAGTTATCAAGCTCTAGTTTTCATTTGAAGCATAGAAGTAGAATGACTATTTGGATCTAATACATTTACATTCAGATAATGTCTATTTATTAAATAATAATTAAATTTAAGCATTTCTGGGACAGTCTCCCTGAGAGCAGCTTGGGGTTAACGTTCTTGCATAGGGACCCAGTGAAGGTAGTGCCCGAGGTGAGTGTCCTAACCAGTTTCTAAAGTATATGCCAATAAAAGTATTTCCACTACATTCAATTGAAGGTCGCCCTTGGAAACCGCACTCTAGAAATTTGCCTTCTCAAGGGTAATTGAGCTAAAGTACTCACTGTAGAATTATTAATACAAAACTACTTACATGCCATTCCTCTCTTTCTTTCAGGAAAAATGCCAAAGCATCTGCAGTTTGTCGCTACTCTCTCAAAGATGTCCAGGCTGCATTTGATGGACCGTATATGGAATTACAAGACTCCAAATGGAGGGAATATACTGAGACGGTTCCTGAGCCTCGGCCTGGATCGGTGAGTTCAATATGGGATATGCTTGTGACCTCAGTAGGAGTCTCCCCACTTTATTGCTTTGAAATAGATTTGAATGTAGAAATATCAAGTAACATTATAGGTTATTTTGCCCTGGTAGAGAGCTTCCGGTGTATCTGCATCTTAGTTTGTTGCTACCAGTAGAGTCCTCTCTGTTTCACTGTACTGTCAATCTATGTATAAAATAACCTCACTGTCTCAATATTCCTCTTTTCTCAAGTGTATAACTGATCTGCACCGTGCTCTGCTCATCAATTCATCACGTGACCTTCCAGACAATGTGCTTATGTTTACACGGAGACACCCTTTGATGGCCAAAGAAATCCAGCCAATTGGTGGGCGACCCCTAGTGGTCAAAAAAGGTGTTAATTACAGCAGATTGGGTGTTCATAAAGTCACTGCTTTGGATGGCAACAGCTACAATGTCCTCTTCATTGGAACAGGTGTTTTACCCTTTTTACCTTCTCCTTTTCTTATTTATCATACATTATGGATCAGAATAGCTGCATATTTTTGGATTGAGCCTCTAACTATGGCCCTTAACACCAATTTGCTTCAGAAAGACTTCATGTAATTACTAGGAATTGGAAGTCGATCTAGATAAGAGCATCTTATAAATTCTGTTACAGTAAATGGAAGTAGCCACAAAATGTGCAACTTAATCTAACCTCTACATTATTTGTCTCTGAACATGTTTATGTGAATGTGCACAGATGACGGCTGGCTGCATAAGGCTGTAGAATCTGCAAATGAGGTGCACATCACCGAGGAACTACAGGTGTTTAAGGAGCCACAGCCCATAAACAATGTAGTTATTTCCCTTAAACAGGTACTGTTACTGAACACATACTAATGCAATCTGCTTTCCCTAAATGTATTACTTTAAAGGTCCCATATTATGAAAGAAATCACTTTTTGTGTTTTTTTTGACATCTCTACACACACTGTAAGTTTGAAACTTGAAGAAGTCTGCCAGCGGAGTGTTGTGTGGAACATGCATGTTTGTATGGATGGTCTGTTAGCAGCAGCCATGTTCATTATTTTCAGGTGAGGTAAACACTCGCCGTGCTGTCTACGTCCCAGTTCCAGAGTGGGGTGTGTGCAGCAGCGGCTCATTTGCATTAAGGAATGCTAATGAGAAACAGCCTGTTCTGAAAGGCACTGAAATAGAGGGCTAAAAAGCAGGTGAAAATGCCAAATCGGAGAGGGATTTTTAGCAAACTACTTCAGATACATGCTTAGTGGAGCTCATATACCTATTTTAACTTGTTGAAAAAATGTATAATATGGGACCTTTAATTGTTATCAAACCAATACATTTCTGATCTCAAATCCATTTTTACTGATTTCATTAAACAGAAGAGTGTATACTTGAGTGCTGCCTCTGGAGTGGTGCAGGTGCCCTTTTCTGTCTGTATGCGTTACACCTCGTGTTACGACTGCACATTCGCTCGAGACCCTCTGTGTGGCTGGGATGGAAGACAGTGTGTTGAGATATCATCCTACTCTGGGAGGTAAAGGCCAGTGTTTATATATTTTTGTATAACCTCAGCCCTCTTCTGTATCTTTGTTCCTCTCAAAATTTCTTCATATTTACTGCAGAGGGAGTTTTTTTTCTTTCTACTGTGGTCTTAGATTTGCTGTGCAAAAGTTTTAGGCAGGTGTGAAAAAATGTGTAAACAAAGAATGCTTTCAGAAATATAAGTAATGATTGTTTATTTTTATCAATTGACAAAATGCAAAGTGAGCGAACAAAAGAAAAATCGAAATTAAATCAATATTTGGTGTTACTACCTTTTGCCTTCAAACCAGCATCAATTCTTATAGGTACACTTGCACAAAGTCAGGGATTTTGTAGGATTATAGTCAGGTGTATGATCAACCCATTATACCAAACATGTGCTAATGATCATCAATGTCACACGTAGATTGAAACACAGTCATTAACTGAAACAGAAACAGCTGTGTAGGAGGCTTAAAACTGGGTGAGGAACAGCCAAACTCTGCTACCAAGGTGAGGTTGTGAAAGACAGTTTCATGTCATGGCAAGATTGAGCACAGCAACAAGACACAAGGTAGTTATACTGCATCAGCAAGGTCTCTCCCAGACAAAGATTTCAAAGCAGACTGAGGTTTTAAGATGTGCTGTTCAAGCTCTTTTGAAGAAGCACAAAGAAACGGGCAACGTTGAGGATCGTAGACGCAGTGGTCAGCCAAGGAAACTTAGTGCAGCAGATGAAAGACACATCAAGCTTATTACCCTTCGAAATCGGAAGATGTCCAGCAGTGCCATCAGCTCAGAACTGGCAGAAACCAGTGGGACCCAGGTACACCCATCTATTGTCCGGAGAAGTCTGGCCAGAAGTGGTCTTCATGGAAGAGTTGCAGCCAAAAAGCCATACCTCCGACGTGGAAACAAGGCCAAGCGACTCAAGTATGCACCAAAACATAGGAACTGGGGTGCAGAAAAATGGCAGCAGGTGCTCTGGACTGATGAGTCAAAATTTGAAATATTTGGCTGTAGCAGAAGGCAGTTTGTTCGTCGAAGGGCTGGAGAGCGGTACAATGAGTGTCTGCAGGCAACAGTGAAGCATGGTGGAGGTTTCTTGAACATTTGGGGCTGCATTTCTGCAAATGGAGTTGGAGATTCAGTCAGGATTAATGATGTTCTCAATGCTGAGAAATACAGGCACTTATCCATCATGCAATACCATCAGGAAGGTTTATGATTGGCCCCAAATTTATTCTGCAGCAGGACAACGACCCCAAACATACAGCCAAAATCATTAAGAGCTATCTTCGGCGTAAAGAAGAACAAGAAGTCCTGGAAGTGATGGTATGGCCCCCACAGAGCCCTGATCTCAACATCATAGAGTGTGTCTGGGATTACATGAAGAGACAGAAGGATGTGAGGAAGCCTACATCCACAGAAGATCTGTGGTTAGTTCTCCAAGATGTTTGGAACAACCTACCAGCCGAATTCCTTTAAAAACTGTGCAAGTGTACCTAGAAGAATTGATGCCGTTTTGAAAGCAACGGGTGGTCACACTAAATATTGATTTGATTTAGATTTCTCTTTTGTTCATTCACTGCATTTTGTTGATTGATAAATAAATGATTAACACTTCCATTTTTGAAAGCATTCTTTGTTTACAGCATTTTTTCACACCTGCCAAAAACATTTGCACAGTACTGTATGTAAAAGTAAAAGTGTACAGTTGTAAGAGTGCTATACAGATAACATTTAATTTAATTGAATTTTGTGTCTAGTATGTAATTTGTGCTAATACAAGCACAAATGTTTTCATCTATTACAGCTCTAACCTTACACAGGACATACAGATGGGAAACAGAGGATGTGACAGAATTGCACTTAATGGTATCTAAATTTGACTGGATGAAATAAAATTTACCTATCACGTACATGAGTTATATGTAAATACATGCATTAATTAAATTTTCATTTAATGCTATCTATTAACCTGATTGATTTGGAAGCATTTAATGTTTTATCTTGTGCTTTGTGATTTTCTTCTCTTAAAAATGTGTTAATTCTGTTGGTTCTGTTCTTAGGTTTTGTTTCCCATCGCACCCGGTCTGTGATGGCAGGAGACGATGTGTTCTTAAAGTGTGAACTTCGCTCCAACCTGGCAGTCCCTCGTTGGACCCTGAATGGCGAAAGCCTGCAGGGTTATGGCACGGACGCAGGCTATCGCACCACCAGGGACGGACTGCTCATTTACGGGGCTCAAGGCAGACAGAGTGGCCATTACCGCTGTTTTGCACTGGAGAAAGGCATTTGGGTTCCCCTTCGCAGTTATATGATGAGGGTGCAGCCTCTTTCTCCCTCATCCTCTCTTTCCTCAGACCCGACTGCACTGCCGGAAAGTTTCTTCACCACAGAGCAGCCCAAACACCCCCAACAAGCTGCCCTCCCCTCTAGACCAGAGGTCCAGACCAAACAAAATATGGAGGCCATGTACATTTCTCTGGTGGCGGTTTTAGGTGGACTGTGCTTGGTGTTAATTGCAATAGTGCTCTACGTTAGCTTCTGTGCCCACAGCACCTCTTTGGGCAGGAAGTACTCTCAGCAAGGCTTGGCGCTTTCTGCTGAGACAGAAAGAAAGCAAAGTTCCCATTTTGAGCTCAAGACTATCTCTAGCCACTGCAATGGAAGAATCGATGGGCGTGCTAGAGCTGAATTAGTTGATGAAGCTTTTCTGCAGATATCTCAAGGGTCATGCCAGGCAACCCCTAGCAGGGAGCTTCCATCAGCTCCCCCACTCCCAATGCCGCCGCCTTTGCCATCCGCAGACTATGCAAACGGCTTGTCGGCCTCATTGCCCAATGTTTTACGGAAGATGAATGGAAGCAGCTACGTGCTTCTGGGGCAGGCAGAGTCTGAGATGACCTCACCACTCTATCACTCCTTCACCGAGGAGCTCAACAGGATCTTAGAGAAGAGGAAACACACACAGTTGGACATCCAGCCAGACGACAGCGCTGTGTAGCTTTGTCTCTTTCTGTCACGCATACTAGCCCGTTATTTTGCAAAGCTTAGCTCTTGTAAGAAGCTGTTTTATTTAAACAAAGTAGGCCTGGTGGTGTACGTGTTGTGCTGTTTCTGCACTGTATCATGATGTACATTCTACCTGTTTTGTATGATGACTTGGATTTTTTTTCTTGTGGACCATGTCAACTCTGGTTAGACTTGATAGTGTTGAGAAATAAAACTTGTCTTATCTACAAAGGAAAAGGAATAGGTGTTGGTTGGAGATAACATTCTCTAGTGAGCACTGTGTCTTAAGCATAAATATGCAAAGAGAACAATTGAATTTAGACAGTGGTAATGGAAAAATGTGCTGTTGGTCACTGTTTTAGACAAGTTGCTATTTGTATTTACAGTGATTTGCAGTTGTAACTACTGCTTAAATGCAAAAAGCATTGGTTGTCATGCGTAGATAATCTATTAATATTTATGGACAAAACAGTGCATTTAGTAAATTGAACAGACTTGTGTCACATTACATGTACATTTGAGTTTGATAATTGTTAGTTTGTACCACCTATGAGAAGTGGTGAAATTTGCAATGAATGCAGTTGGGTCTTTACCGGTCAGTTGATGAACTTTTATACAACATATGTAATCTAAACCCCAGGGTTATAGAAATTCTGTACATGAAGTTCCTGTGTAGCACATGTTTAGTAGGCCTACAATAATTTTGCACTATTTGTGTTGAGCAGTGATACAAGTCTACAATGAATGCTGAATCTGTTTTTGCCCAGCTATCTCAGCACTTCAGCAAACTGTCATATTTGTCACTGCACTTATCTGCTTTTACCAGTGAGCAAATTGGATTTGAAAGAAACACTGCAAAAACTGATCATTCTTTCATCGTGTCTATTTATATAAAATTGATTTTACATTTATTTGTTTATCGTATTAAATTTTTCTTAATAACTCAACAATTTTGTATTTGCTTCCCAGAGATGCTCAATGTCTAAGGCTACCAATTAAAATCTGCTTAATGGATATTTTTATAATGTAATGTTTACATTTTATGTAATTATTATAAAATATTAGTAGGGCATTGATGAAGTATATTTCCAGTGGTATGTTATATATTCCAGTGTAAAAAATAAATGTTTGCCAAATCACACGTCACATAAAGGGGGAAAGCTGGAAATCTGATCAACGTGTTCAAGAACTGGTATATATTTTACTTACTGTCCTGCATACGAAATGTTAAATATAGTTATGTTTTGGATTCATGTATGGCTCATCCTTTTTGCAGCTGAGTATCTCTTTGGCATTTGAGGAAAATATCAAAACTCATTAAAATAATTGAGACTAAGGCCAATTTGTGACAAACACCAGACTTATTAAGCATGTTTCTTTAGATCTGGTCTAAATTTATTTTCTATGTCCCATATGTGGCTGTCACCTAGCAACAGGGCTTAATTTAGGATGTAAATCCACAGAATAGGTCAAGCAAGTTCTCACAGGAGACATGACTGGGCTGGAGTACTCTAGCCACATCTGGCAGTATTAAGTGGATCATATATTAGTTGGTCATACATATTATAGAGGAATCACCAGCAAAGACTAACTGTAATTTGACCACATTTTTAAGTAAAACATGCAGTTGTAACAACTGTTCCACTTTAGCCCTTGTGAAGCTTTAGATTCAAAATGTAAAAGTTTTATGGGATCAAATCAATGTAAAGTTAGCAGTATTTCTGAAATGCTTCCAAACTAAACCCACTTATTATTGGCTTAAATTTGTGCTAAACTGTTTCCATATCCATACATGTTCTTGAAAGATTAAGAAGGGGAAAACTAATTATCACAAACTATGGATACAACTGTTGTTGTAAATGTTGTCTCTGCATGTGTTTTCTTCAATGTAATTATCTGTACCGTATTGACATTTCTATAATAATCAGATGTGCAACAGCAAGTATACACCAGGTCCCAAGTTACCCAATAATTTTTTCTACCATAATAAAAAGCCTATTAATACATGGAGGTGTGAAAGCTAAACATACCTAAGTATTTTTCAAAACTATCAACGGATCAGAATTTTTAAAAAGATCACCAAGAACAGTGACAAACTGAAATACCGGATATGACTGAATTTGTATTACAGCAAATATTTTTATTACACACAAGAACATTTCTGATTAACCATTTTTATCTCACACATAAAAAAGATGGTAACAACATAGATCACATTCACATGGCATTGTCCTCACTGACCCCTCATTTGGCCTGTGGGCCAACTGGATCCTTGGTGGGCGGGCGGTTGGTGAAGGGGTGCCACTGACCCTGAATGCTGGGGTTGTCTGTGTGGAATGGCTTTCGAATGCGGATGATATCTAGTCCAGATTGGTTGGACAACTTTGTAATCAGCTCCGCAATTTGCTGTGATGTTTTGTTGGTGAGGAGCTCTTCCTTCACATTACCATTGACTGTTAGAAAGAAAACAGTTGATTCATCTTTTCATCTTAAGTAATGTTTCTTAACATCATCCACATTTACAGCACCACTGAGAGTTTGAGCAACATGTAATGTTGTAAAGGACAGGTAATAAATTAAGCACCATTGAGGGGCTGAAAAAATTAAATCCCACTTACGATATTCTGCAACTATTTTCGGAATTCTGCAGGACTGAGGAGAGACATAGACGACAATTCCTGGGTTCTTTTTAGCAAATTCGACTACACCATCCTCAATGAACTCCCTGTCAAGAAAAGTATCAACAAGTTGTATAAACCAAACAAACTATTCCATGTTGTCAGTATTTGTCCAACTGGGGCCTGTTCCAGAAAGCAAGATTAATGTAAATAGTAAGCAACGCGAAATGCCTCTAGAAGGGAGCATTTGTGGTGGTGGCAGCAGAGTGGCCTACTTTGCTATAGCGAATCCTGAGGTAAAGGTTGTAAGCACTGATGTATCCTATTTCCAGCACTACACACTATGCCTGAGCATCCAGATCAATTTATTCCAGGTCACAGGGTGACTTTCTTTATAACCTTGAATGTGTAAATCTGGAATATAGCTACAGCTGAGGTATTTGTAAAATGTTATCATTTCTATTATATTTTGTAAATTTGTTTGACCTGAAGCTTAATAAAAAAAATAATCTATTCTGAAATAGGCCCCTTCTCCCTCCAATGGACCAATGAGCAAGACCCTTAATCCCAAATTGCTCCTGGGAGACTGTCCATATACTCAATATAAATCATCTTGGAGTGATCAGTGACATAAATGTAAATAAGAAAACACAACCTGATGGAGTGCAAGATTCTACCAAACAAACAAAAAAACAGAAGGCACATACCTGACCCCTAACGAGCTTTGCGCTTTCTTGGAGAAGATGACAGAGACGCGTTTCAGCTGACAGACATAGCGCCCGACTCCATTTTGTAGAACGCTTTGTAAAAAGCGACTTGGAGTCCCTCGGGCGGTCATGTCAACTTGATGGAGTAAATTTGTTTACAGAACATTAAAAGATAAACTTTAAAAAAATAAATAAATCACAGACTCATGCGAAAGACCGGCAATGTCTAAAGGACGATGACAGCACATGCGCAGTAACGTATCAGGGGTACGAAGGAAATTTTCATCCGGGTGGCAAACAAAAGCCTATAATCGTTCCTATATAGTATTTAACACTAATATACTTACAAAGTATTTGCCTCTTAATAAATGTTGTGTAGCTTGTCAAACAGTTCTTACGTATATTTGATCCAACAAAAAATTCTATACGTGTGCTATGTTAACTTGTTTTGGAAAGTCCGAAGGCGGGGAGGGTCATATTTCCGTGGCTACGTCCAAATCCGCATACTAGCGTGCTAATATCCGAATTTATGTGCGAATACATACTACATAGTAGAGTAGAGTAGTATGAGGACTAAAGATGTAAGCATGTGGACGGGTTGACCTTATTGTTGGCGCGCTTCTGTCTATGTTTTGGCTTCTCATCCCAGTATTTACAGGTGAGACAGTTAAACGTAATACGTTAATCTCCCCTAATTTACCTGTATATTATATAATTGTATATTGTTAGTTTTGTTGACATGCGATACTTTTAAACCAAATTAATTTTACTTCTGGTGTATATTTGAGGCATATGCTATGGATTATCGGTAAATTTTTATAACTGGTAATTTTGCAGTTGGTTCATTTTTAACATAAACATAATTTGCGTTTCAGACCCGTTATGTGAACGAGCTGCACATGTGGACGAGACACTTTCTGAGGACCGCAGCCTGTCTCTTGCAAAGAACAGGCTGCCATGCTAAACTTCGTCAGTTCCCTCCTCAGAGATGCATCTCTTACCTTCAGATGCAGCAGTATTCTGTACGAAAACATGTCAGGTATTTCCTCCGTGGAGGATTGAAGTCCACAGTGTTAAATTGTTTTTGCAGAACATTGAAAAGAGACGCAAAATCTACTGTAGACTTTCCCGTCCTTCCCGTGACAGTAACTGACATCAAGCAGTACCTTCGGTCCAAGAATGTCCCCTTTCATGATGGCTATAGTTGCTTACATGCACCTAGTATTTTTGTGAAAACAAACTTAGTTGGCCTTGAAGGAGCTGGGAAAGAGACCTTCTCAATGTTCATTGACAAAACCACTGGGAGGTTTCTCTGTAAAGAGACTCTGGTGGAAGGCAGTTGGGAAGATCTGCAGGACTGTTTGGAAGTGATGCAGAATGAGGGCCAAACCAGCATTAGCCCCGATGTGCTTCTGAAATATTCAGAGAGCTTGGAGGAGCAAGAAGTACGGGAGATGGAATTAAAGGAAGTAACAAGGATTTGGACTAGTTCTGTGACTTTCACAGATCTCCTTGAGGATGAGTCACAGCTTGTCAAAACCATGTTTCAGATCAAAAAACTCACAAACGCAACCCTGAAGAAGTTTGAAGTACGATTCTTTAAGCCAACCAAAAGCCTGGTGTTCCCATGGTTTAGTGGGAGAGACTCAAGCATATGTGGCATAAAACTACTGTCTGCGGGCACTAAACCAGATGGGCAAGTGGTATATACAGAAGCTACTGTTCCTAAGTCATCCAGCTACTACAACCTATTTGGACATCCTTTGGTAGGTCGGAAGGATGCAGAGCTAGTTCTCACAGGGAGTGAAATAGACAGCATGGCTGTGAGTCAGGCCACTGGTTTGCCGACTTTGGCATTGCCACGAGGTGTCAGCTGCTTGCCACCAGCCCTTCTTCCCTATCTGGAGCAGTTCAAGAAGGTCACGTTGTGGTTGGGAGGGGATTTGCGATCTTGGGAGGCTTCAAAAATATTTTCAAGGAAACTGGGACTGAAGCGTTGTTTTCTTGTGAGGCCTGGAGAATTTCAGCCATGCCCTAGTGAGGCGCTGATCCATGGTAGAAACCTTGCACGGATTGTTAAGGCCTCCATCCCTGCAGCCCACAAATCCATAGTGTCCTTTAAGCAGCTAAGAGAAGATGTGTTTGGAGAATTGGCTAACATTGAGCAGGTGGCTGGGATAAAGTGGTCCCGGTTTCCTGAACTAAACCGAATCTTGAAGGGCCATCGAAATGGGGAGTTAACAGTCTTTACAGGTATGGGAACTACAAAATAAGCTATAGGGCTGGTTGTTTTTAAAAAAGCCTAATGTCTGTTTTTCATGAAGACTAAAATATTGTCCCATTTCTAGGTCCCACTGGCAGTGGAAAAACCACATTCATTAGTGAGTATGCACTTGATCTGTGTATGCAGGGAGTGAACACACTATGGGGCAGCTTCGAGATCAAAAATGTTCGCTTGGCTAAAATCATGCTGACTCAGTTCTCTATGCAAAGACTGGAGGACAACCTAGAACAATATGACTCCTGGGCTGACAAGTTTGAGGATCTTCCTCTCTACTTTATGACGTTTCATGGACAGCAAAATGTTAAGTAAGTTGTCATTATCACAATCAAGAACTTGCTGTTAGAACAACATAGAACTTGCCAGAGCTAGTAGAGCAGTAAAGGAAAAGTGTTTTCTTTACTGATATCGTAAGTAATTTTGTACCAATACTAAACATACTTGTTTTTACATTTTCCACATTATTTCCCTCTGCAGAACAGTGTTGGACACCATGCAGCATGCAGTCTATCTCTATGACATAAGCCATGTGGTCATAGACAATTTGCAGTTTATGATGGGCCAAGAGAACCTGTCTGTAGACAAGTGAGACCAACATACATAAATGTCACATAATGTCAGTGTCTGGTTAAAAAAAGTAACACCACATTTAGTGAACTTTCTACTCATGCATACTGCATATTGCAGGTTTGCTGTACAAGATCACATTATCGGAACTTTCAGGAAGTTTGCAACAAATTATAGCTGCCATGTTACCCTAATTATCCACCCAAGGAAAGAGGAAGATGACAAAGAGCTACAGACAGCATCTATCTTTGGCACAGCTAAGGTTTTTACATGAGTTTGAATTTCTTTCACATTATTGCTAATTTTCTTTTTAGGAGGCAAAATATTGCACACATTTTTAACAAATTTATGAACATGAATTATTATCCATGTTTGTGCTACATTCTCTGTCCATAACAGGCCAGTCAGGAGGCTGACAATGTGCTCATCCTCCAAGAGAAGAAGCTGATAACTTGTCCAGGCCGTAGATCCCTCCAAGTGGCTAAGAACCGCTTTGATGGGGACGTAGGAATCTTCCCTCTGGAGTTCAACAAACCTTCACTTACTTTCTCTGCCCCAGTTAAGGGCAGGCAAAAATTACGAAAGGTGAAATTAGACAAGGCAGAGACCCAGGAACAAACAATAGAGACTGAAACTAAAGAGAAGAGCGAGAAAGTATTAAAGTCTGGCAAAGCTTCCAAAACCCCAAAGACAAGGATGTCAAATGGAAAGACTGAAATGAATGGAGATGGAATGAATTTGTAATACATGGGATTGTCACAGTTTGTGTGTTTCCTTGCAGCTATAAAAACAATGACTTTGGTCTACCTCACTATATCATTTGGACTACAATAAGCCAGTGCTTCAGGAGGAATTTATCTCTTGAAATATCACATTTTTCTAGTTTAAAATTTTTAAAGATTCTTGTGACTTAATGAAAAAGAATGGAATCAGTATCTGGAGACAAAATATCATTCACTTCTGTTCACTTTGGCTATTCCTTCAAAGCAGATAATATCCAAACAGATCTGTTTGTCAAACAGTATTGTTAATAAATAAATATCTAATAATTAGCCCAAATTAGGTCAAATGTATAATTTTTGTTATTTTATTAATTGTTTAGTAGAAAAAAGTTTGTATATGTCTTTAAACTAAAGACTAATCGCATGGCCCTTTCATTACTGGGGCCTTCAGCAAGGCCTTTAACCCTTAGTTGCTTTCCAAGAGTTTTTCCTTGTAATTGTGTGCACCCAGTATATTTGAATATTACATTACAGAACTGAAACATATAAGCTTAATGTAGTTCTAGTTAACTTGCTGCGTTTAATTCGTGCAGTGAGGTTTTTTTCAGAATATAGCTGATATTTTTTATTTAAAAGCTGTTCTGCAGGTTTGAACCATTACTTATTGCATTAAAACAAAAATGTAGAACTAGCAGAATGAACTTCATATCGGTGAAATGTCACAGAAACGAGCCATGTCAGAAACTAACATGTCACGTGATCATTTTGTACCAATCAGAAGATCCATCAAAAAATAGAGGAAGTGTTCGATTCGTTGGGAACTACACTGAAAGAGTTTACGAGTTTTCATTTATTGATTTTGTGTATTCTCGAAGCGCCTTTATACACTTTTGGATTTACGGTTAATCCACGATTTCTGACTTGTACCGTTCGTAATATCCTTGTTTTGTTCGTTTTGGAGCTGAACGTGTGGAAATGAGTTGCAGCACATCTAGACCTTCAGTTGGGGGAGCGGGAGAGAGCTGCCCGGCGGAATGTGTCGCGGCTTTAGTGTCTCAGGCGCGCCGCGTTTACCGCGAGACTTTCGGTGGAGACGCTGATGTTGCGGCCTGCGCTCCAGGGCGCGTTAATTTAATTGGAGAACACACAGATTACAATCAAGGATTTGTTCTACCCATGGTATATCAACCACCTCTCTTTTGCAAAAATAACAGTGATATTTATAAAAAATATTTTAATAAAACCTCTCAAAAATTATATTGAGTGACGATATTTTAATGATTTTATTAGGGATGCTAGTCATTTGGATTAATCGGTTAATCGATTAATGTAAATTATTGGTTGCCCTATAGAGCTATTAATGACACAAATGTTAATTTAGGTAACATTCACATGTTACCTATCGTATATATGGGATTTAGTGCGCAAATGTTGATAAAATAATTGGAGAAATAAAATAATTAGAGCGGTCTAAATTTAGTAGGTACAATGGCAAGCCATCAGTAAAATCTGTCCTAATAGTAATGTTGTTTTTATCTTGTTTGTTAGAAGTATTTAAAAAAAAAAGATGCATATGTGTAAGATTTTGACTAGTTTTCAGCTTTGACGTCATCGACTTCTTTGGAAGCCCTATTCACTGAATCGTTGGATTTTGTGGCTTTCACAAGTGTATAGACACTTTATCTTATGCATCAACAAATCTTTGGGATAACTTGCCTGTAGTTAGGAAAAAATAAATTGCTCTGGAAAGAGTGACACTATAAATGTACATTTACATGTAATAATATTAATCTTTGTTTCAATTACAGGCTTTGCCTCTGGTAACAGTTATGGTGGGCAGCCGGACCTCTGGTCAGGACTGTTCTGTTGTAACCATTACAGAAGCTGCAGATGAGCCAAGAAGAGTGGACTTTAAGCTCCCGACTGAGAATGACCCTCTGACAAGGGGTGAACCAGCCTGGGCCAATTATGTTAAAGGAGTGGTACAGCACTACAGGGGTACAGTGTCCTTTTGTGTATTCCAGAGTCTTTATAAAGCAATATTGCAGCACTGTGTAGTTACACTTAGTCAAGTAAGTAGCCTAGTGGAAAGTGCTCCCAAAATCGAAGAGTTGCTGGTTCAAATCCCAAACCAGTCATCTTAGCAAGGTACAAACCTTCACAAATTGCTTCATTGGCCCTGAATAGCAGCCTACTGCACCTACATAGGTTACATTTTGTGATGGTGGGTTACACTGACAAATCATCAGTAACATTGCACCCAGATACAACACTCACTCACCCACTGACTCAGTCACTCACTCACTCACTCACTCACTCATATTGAGATTACAAAAATCTTGATTGGAAATTAAAAGGTGCTGGGTGTGGTATCATATAGCACACATTAACTTAAATGACTTGATTCGTTCACAGCACAGCCCTTGGCTGCATTTAAAGCTGTAATAGCCAGCAGTGTACCACTGGGGGGTGGACTGTCCAGTTCAGCTTCCCTTGAAGTGGCAGTTTACACTTTCCTCCAGCAGCTGTGTCCAGGTAAGACAAAAGTGGATTATCTGGATTTTTTATCAGGCATGGTATATTAGCTTTAGACTGTCATTCATTCATTATCCAACCGCTTAATCCCTGTTGGGGTTGCAGGGACCAGAGCCTATCCTGGGTGCAAGGCGGGGACCAACACTTTAGACTAATTATTGGTTAATTATATTAAATTCTTATTTCAGTTCTAGCAGTGACTTCAATAGCATAACATTAAATATTTTGCATCTAACTGTTAGGCTATAACTGAACACATTCTAAAATGAACTGGTAGCTGTTCCCTTTTCAACAGACGATGGAGATAAAGTAGCAAAGGCACTAGCATGCCAGAAGGCAGAACATACTCATGCTGGAGTGCCTTGTGGAATTATGGACCAGTTTGTTTCAGTGATGGGTAAAGAGGGTCATGCATTGCTTATTGATTGCAGGTAGTTTTTTCTCAAACATTCACTTATTACCTATCAAAATATTATTGCACTATAGACTGTTTGAAATACTGTGTGTAGTGATGAGTCTCTTACAATAATGGAATATTTTTGTCTTTCAAAGATCTCTGGAGGCCACTGCTGTTCCTCTGACTGATCCTAGTCTGGTCATCCTTATCACTAATACTAATGTGAGACATACTCTAACAGGAAGCGAGTATCCCACCAGACGAAAACAGTGTGAGAAAGCAGCAGCCATTTTGGGCAAGAATAGCCTAAGAGACTCGACAGTGAAAGATCTAGAAGGTAACAGACTGCAGACAAAACATGTTAGTTTTCTTGTAGGTAGATTCTTGTCTGTGATTTGTACAAACTCACAAAACTCTTACATTTATAGATGCCAAAGACAAAATGGACACCATTGTATATCAACGAGCACGCCATGTGATCGAAGAAATTGAGCGCACAGCACAAGCTGCTGAGGCCCTCAAGAGGGGGGCTTACCAAGAGTTTGGAAAGCTAATGGTGGAGAGCCACAATTCTCTAAGGTATACAATACAATTATCGATAATAAAAGCCCAACTAATAAACAATGGTTATAAATTATGCTCAGAACCATAGACATGGCTTGTTTCACTTTAGCTTTAGCTACTACTTTAAATACTTTATAATTTATTTCCGCATTCTATGCATTGTGAAACTTGTACCCTGCATCTTGACAGTGTTATAAATGAATGTTTTAACAAAACCTACTTTCAGGGACCTCTATGAGGTCAGCTGTCCTGAGTTGGATGTGCTGGTAACTGCAGCTATGGAAGTGGACGGTGTGTTTGGCAGTAGGATGACAGGAGGAGGATTTGGTGGTTGTACAGTTACACTGCTTCAGGCAAATGCGGCAGAGAAAACCATGAAGCACATAAAGGTAAATAAATGGTTAAAGTAATAAAATATTTTCTTATGTACTTACATTCTTTTTTAATCTTACAAGGTTTTTTCTGTCTTCCTAAACAGGAGAGATATAGTGGACGTCCTACATTTTACATTACTACTCCATCAGAAGGGGCTCGGTCACTTAGTTTGTCAAATGAAAATCACTGATAAAAATGTAACAGGTACATGAAATTTTAAGTACTTCTTCATCATTTAAGTAGAGCATCTTGAGATCTGATCAAATTACTTTTCTAATGAAAAGAAAAGTGTAAAATATTTTTCCCTGTTTTTAAATCAAAGAAATAATAAATCTAGACTATGTTTCAGGGAATAACACTCTATTCTGTGTAACTGAATACAAGCCATTAAAATTCACAGTATCTTGTTTTTGCTGTCAGCAGTGTTTTACTCATTAGTGTCTCATGCACATACAGGACATGACTTGTAAGGAGAACGAAGTAGGAATATACTCTTACTAGCCAGAGATTTCCACATTTATCTGTAGAATACAAATATTTACTTTTAAATATACATTAAAGTATGTAACTTTACTTTGAATATTTACTTAAATACTTATGTAGATAAGTCCATGTCCAAAGTGTTCTTGATCTTCTAATTTAATGTTTACAATGGTACTCAAATGAAAAAAAAAAAATATCAGTGAACATCTAGGAAACATAACCCCACCATCATAACCACTTTTAGCAACATGCATTATATTTAGATTTAGAATAAAATTATAGATTGCAGATCGTTAATAATCATTGTAGCCAGTTTTCATCGTCTCTTTCCTGAACTCCTTCTTGGTTGGAGTGCCAATCCAGTAGTGACCTATGGTACTGGCATATGCACCTTGCCTTATTTACTCTAAACAGTGTGACACTTACTACCTTGTACCCCAGAACACAGATTATATAATTTACCCTGAAAAAAGTGAGGAACTGGGTACAAGCTGCTCACCAGTTATTAATGCCTTCAATTGGCAGCCTTTAACAGGCACATTCGTAGCTAGAATACCTTCATTTCCAAAGGACAGTCTTTCAGGACCGGTTTGGAGCTAAGGGTCTTGCTCACATCAGTGATTTAGTCAATCAGACCACCGTCCCACTGCCGTTATGGTAATATAGTTAATGAGCATAATGAAGTCCAGTTTTCCTGGGTTTCTAATTAAGTGGACCATAAGTACATACTAATGAAAGGTCTTTTGATCGTTGGAATTTATACTCCCTCTGCTGGAGAAACGCAAAACCTTTCCGGAAGTAGCTGTTTAGGGAGGAGCCTGTGCTCAGCGAAAAAAATCACGCCCTACACCGCCTACTGCTGCACTAAGTAGTGCGCATTTTGTATCTTTTTCTTATGTCAAATTTAGGAGGGTAGTATGCGAGTGTCGGCTGGACTGGGGCTGCAGGAAACGGCGAGGCTGCAGCACTTTCCTGAAAGCTGTAGGAACCTGTACGTTTGTGTACTCTCGTAAGGAGAGCCATCATTTGGAAACGTTAGATGAGTGTTGCCGCTGCTGTAACACACGGCTCGTCAGAAATTAAAGAAGGGGAAGAAACACGGGATTAAGTGCAGCTCGGTCTGTAACAGCGGGCAGCTCCGGGACTGTAACATACGCTAAAAAATCAGGTGAGTTTCTGACGGGGCCCAAAGCGCTGTCGAGTTTAGCTCACTGTTAGCCAAATTAGCTGTGTGGCTACAGGTGCTCCCTGACACTGAGGTGGATAGCCAGGTTATCGCTGTAGATACGAGACTGAAGCTGAAAATCTTGGCGAAAAGAGGCTTTATTTCCCTTAAGAATTGTTTGGGACAGGGTTCGTGGCAGAGCTAATTGAAACAGTTCTGGCAGGTAGCCGCTTCTCGTTAGCTCTTCTAGCTTTTGATAACTTTCAAACTTAAGTTGCTTTATTAACGTTACCTGTCCAGGTTAACACGCAAATGAACATTTGTTTAAATTTTGCCAATCACATCGTAGAGTCTAGGGGACTTAATTAAGTATTTCTAAATCAAATCTAAGAATGAACGAGTTGCTAAGTTTAACCGTGACTGAGTTTCTTTATTCACTGCGCGTAGTAGTACTGGCGATAACTAGGTTGACTATTAATAAATAAAACGCATATATGTATATGTATATGTATATATAATATATATATATATATATATATATATATTATATATATATATATATATATATATAATGTGTGTGTGTTTGACAGTTATTTTACTTGGTTGTGAAGTCTGCCCTCTGAGGTGTGTCTCTACGCCAGATGAACACACCTTCTTTCGTTCAGGTGGATCTTTACCGCAAGTTCTGTGGTCCTTAGTCGTCTTAAAGGGAAACTACGTGCGAATAAGCAAACTCGGCTAACAGTGAATTATTTATGGTTCGCCAAAAAGAAATCACCTCGAAATCTGTTCCTATACAGATGCATCCATCTCCTAAAGCACCCCAGACGTTCTATAATATTTAAGTCATTTGTTGAAACATCCTTAAAAGTATTGCATAAAAATTGTGCAGCATTGCAACCTATAAAATCGATCAGCTTTTTTAGCATAAAGTTTAGGTTGTGCGTTTAGAGCTTTGCCCATTTGTTCTTAAAGAGGATGTGCAAATTGATCAAGGAGTAATAATGAGTTTCATTTAGTGTCAGCCACATTGGCATCTTTGGGAGGTGGAGTAGTTTACCATGTTTCTGTTCTACCGGTTAGGCAGGTTTGAGCAAAGATGACAATCACATCCGCCTTAAAGCTGCTCGTGTTACTGTGCTGCTTTGTCCCTTCATTTTATTATGCCTCATTCACTAAGCAAACTGGCCTGAATTGATCGCCTGTGTGTGCGTAGACCTGTCTAGTTAAATTAAACTCAGCTATCCCAGTTATCCCAGCAATTGAATTTTTTCTTTCTATGTATGTTTGTCAAATTAGGGTTTACGAGAAATGTCAGGATGAGTTTATTGACTTGTGATCAGTTTTCCTTTTATATTCTGTTTGAATATATGATGCAGTTCTGAATGTCTTGTTTTAAGCTACTCTGCACATATTTTTGTTGAAAAGCCAGGGGTTTGAAATGGAAGCTTTTTGCTACAAGCTCTTTTTCCTTATTTAAACACATTGTTCGGCCACCTTTTTTTTTCTATTTGTGTCCTGGACTGTATCACATTGGACAGATCCCGTTTGCTAAAGCATGACACTCTTCATCCTTAACCGGATCCGATTACGTCACCATCAGCTGATTCACTCCAAAAATGTATCCCTGTATAGGCTGCCTAATAGAATTAACTTTTAGTTTAGTTTAATATAATTGAATGGAATTCATAAAAAGAGCAACATTGTTTCTAGAAAATCTGGGGGTGAGAGATTTACACCCTTATGGGGCATAGATGAATCCTGTTCATGTAAAGACACATTTTATTTAGTAATGGAAAAAGACACACTGTATCACATCTTGAGCATCCATAGACGGAATTTATGATCTGGGCATGAATCAGATGCTGGTATTTTAAACAATGCTAGGCTGCTACTGCTGCCATCAATGTGTCACTTGCTTGTGGCATTAATCTTGTGTAAGCAAGATGGCAGCAGTTTTACAATCAAGAACTTTAGTTACCCTGATTTTCTCATCGTAACCCTGTGCTTTACTTGTTTATTTTTTTTATAGAAATTTCTTTTCTATTGTTTCTATTCAAGACATGTAGTTTTATTAATGTAGTTCTTATTCTAAGTGATAATCATCCAAATACACCCAAACAGTACTTTCTGTTTTTTTGGTACTCTTCATTTTGTCTGTCTTCTGCTTATCAAATACCAGTGTATTTTGAACTTCTCCCTAACAACAGACAAGTATTCATTAACCACTGTTTATTGTTGTCTTTGTGTGTTTTAAGGCTACAGCTGTGATGCTGTGCTATAGATTCAGATTTTTTTTCCAGGAAGGGTGCTACATAATGTGCCCTGTCTCTCTTTTGATGTTCTTTTTACGCTTCTATAGTATGCAAATTTGCTGGTCAAGGTTCATCCAGATGAACACAGTCCCAAGCGACGGCTGCAGGAAGCAAATTCCATTTTCACCCAGATTTCTGTTTGAGTGAATGTACTTCTTCTGTTTAGTGAATATTATTCACGCATGACTCCACTAAAGGTTGTTATACAGGTTAAGCTGTGATTTCAGACTCAAATTGTATTTGTATTTGAACCGATGAAGCAGATTGTATGTGTGCTGAACCAAAAACAAGTTTTTAAAAAACTTTGGCTTGGTTTGACTAAGCCATAGACATGTTTGCAGCTTATTTTCTGAATACTGCCCATGATGGCCGGCAGCTGTGCATTTGCATAACAGTTTTTAACAGTTTATGACACTTGCCAGTATTATGCATTTAATCTTGTGCATCTTGTTAGAAGAGACAGGAAAGGGGACATCCTGTAGGCCACACCCAGCTGCTCTGCTTGTTTCTGTTTATCTTAGAGGGGGAATGTAGACAGAAGAAGAGAAGATAAATGCACACTGCAGCAGTAACATGGGGTCTGACCAGTTGACTGTGAGTGTGAATCGAGTCATCACTAAGAATAGCTTGTCATAACAGCCAGCAAGAAATGGAGGAAGTTGTCTACTTCCACACTTCTACATCCTATCCACATGCCCTCGTTTAGTCAAAATTTTCTTCCTGGTCCCGTGCATAATTTGGTTTGTCCTTCTTAGTCAACCATAATGCCAACTTTGTAAATCCGTAGTGACTCGAGATTATCAGTCTGTAGTTTCTGCTATTTTAAAAAAGCATTATGTTCCAAAATTGATATTCAATGTAGAATTTAATTCTGGTTAACTGTAGGTATTTATTAGTTGTGTAACACTCCAAATTACTGAAGAATTAGTCATGAACACCAGTGATGGCTAGAATAAAATGAAGCTGTGTTGTGAAAATGGGGAAGTTTATCAAAAGGGTTTCTCATGTTAGGACAGGTTATAACCTTGTCTTCAACCAGGATCACTCTATATGCTTCAGTGCAATACTATGCCAAGAATGCAGTGATCTCAGTTGTAACTTTAGTAAGAACTATTGATTAATTCCGTTTCACAAATGTATTGCTGCCTCTTAGGGCTCTTAATGCTTAGTTACAGTCCCTTATATCATCGTCAGTTTGTAGAGGTCTAATTTTGTGTCTGGCCAAGACCTCATACCAGTTGGACTTTTGCATCACAAACTGCAGAAGCAACCATTATGGCACAAATAAAATGTGTTAATTGGAGGAAATAGTTCTAATAGTTGCCTTTTCTCTGTTCTAAGAAAATTGGATGAACCTGCTTTGCAACACAAAATAGTGAATTTAGGAGTGACTGAGTTTGACCCAGTTTTACTTTTCCTTCTTTGTGTTGATATGTTCGCATTTAATGAGGCTTTTTTTTAGTAGTATTTTTTTCTCATTGTACTTCTGTCTCTGGTTTTAAGCTTTATGCACAATTTAATCTTAATGATTTATCAAGTCACTTTTTTCTGTCAGTTTATAAATTTGTCATTTAGTTTCTAAACATTTAACTTTAAAAAAAAGTCATTTAAATATTAATTTATATTTTGTTGAGATATTAATTATATTAAAATATATGTTCCTTTATATTTCACTATTAATGGTTCTGTTCACAGGCCTCTACTCAAATGTTACCTACTGTTATCGGTCAAAGGACAAAAACGTATTGTATTTGTGGAATTTACTACACAAGGAAATGTGCATAGAAGAATTGGAAATTGGAAATAAGTAAATGGAACAAATAGGCTCCGGTAATCAAGTCCAGATTCCAGCTTAAAATTCTCACGCACTTATTTAATGGAAATTTAGGGTATACAACATCAGTTTAAGATACAAGGACAAAAGAAATTTCAAAACTCTCTGTACTTCAATAAATTGCAATAAAAGAAGCATGAAGATAAACACTGACACTTTTTCCCTGGTCAGTTCTCCAGGATAGCACCAGTATGTTTCTCTTGATGAGCTTGCGTCTAGCGCTGTGGGTGCTCATCAAAACCTTTCACAGTGAACACACAACACTCTTAAACTAATGTTAAACTTAAAAAAGGTGAAAATATTAATATTGAGGTCTTTTAATGTTGACACCATTGATTATGTTGACTAGTCTCAGGAGCCCTAGAGTTGTAATTCAGCTTGGGGCGGTTGACTAAGGTGATGTAGAATGTTGATACGGGTGATGTTTGTTTAAAGTTAATACAAGGTCAGCTCTCATGCTCTGTCCAGCTGGAATTTCTGTGACCTACCAACCCTTAATAGAGCTATTTATGGTATCTTCAATAATATAATTTACAGGACATAATTGTTTAATTCTGTTACAGTATTATCTCGTACTTCTTATCTTATTAAGACTATATATTAAAAGTGAGACCTTTGTTGACATTTATGATAAATTATGTTCTCTTTTTTGATTGATTATTTTACTTATACTCAGTATACTAAGTATTAACCATGTGGAGCAGTGCTTTAATATAATTGATACAATGTAGGCTGATGAGGCGTCTTAATGATTGTGCTGCCACCCTAAGGTGCAAAGTAATTAGTTCATGCTTGGGTCGCAACTAATTTTGCTTGGCTTTGTCCTCCCCTCCTACACAGACCTTTATATAACTACACACTACAAGTGTTATGAGTTAGAGAAGTGCTGTTTGAGAAAACAACAGTTTTTCAGACTACAACATTCATTTTTGTGTTTAATCCTGTACTTGGTAATCCTTAGCAATAGCAAAGATATTTTCTTTCCTTTCTGCACCTCCTCTGTTTATGGCCTCCCGTAGTGTTTTCCGAAAGGCTTCAGAGGCCAAACATATTCTTAAGTAGAAGGCCTCCCACTCTGTCATTGTCCCCAAAGATGAGGTTCACAGAGCCCCTTTTATGCCTGGCTGCTTTCTCCTGGCTCCTATACACTACAGAATGAGGAAGTAAGAGCACAAGTCCTGCCTTGGAGCTGCCACATGCCTGACGATGACTAAATATATTTGACTAAAACAATCCAAATAACTGCAAAAATGTCTGAGTCGTGCTGAGCTTAGTCACAGAGCTTAAAAACAGCAGTGGGGGTAGTTTCAATAGCATTGCTGTCTGACACTTCATTCACATTTGGAATGGTTTTAGATAACGTAGCTTATGTTTGAGAATGTTTGCAATCTAGTGCTAGGTAAGTGCGGACTTGGCTAAAGACCTGGTTTTTAGATGCTGTGCTTATTGTCTGGAGATTGGGGCAGGCTGCAGACCTATAACTCTGAATGCTGGACTTTGTCCAGTCTCTAGAGAAACAGTTTCTACATGCAACAGGTGTTTTCATCAGCTGCTGTTCCTGAAGGGGTGTGGGGGAATGGGACAGAGCTTAGCTCCATACTACCGGAGAACAATAGGTGCTTCAGTTTAAACTGACCTCCAACCCCCTGTTCTTGTCTGAGACCAGGCAGTCTGCTGGAAGTGGGGGCCGAGACTGAGGGACAGAACGGGAGGAGGGAGAGTTTCTGTCAACAGTCTATGGCCCCTCCTCTGGAATTCCTGTCCCTCTAATGACCGTCTCTCTCTTTTTTTTTTTTTCATCCTTTGGCTTGCATGTTGTATGGTACATGAAAGTTTGTTAGACCAGATGGTGTATACCTTTTTTGTGTTTTTGCCTGGTTTTGTTTGCAAAGTAAAATTTGTGACTTAATTTGGATTCTCTCTCTGCTTCCTTTTCTTTGTTCTTTAGCTCCTCTGGTCTGTCAGGTGACTGAGAGAGGAAAGAAAGAGAGAGAGGGCAGCGTGAGGCCCTAGTTCGTCCCGGGAGGATGAAGAGGTTCCGGCGACATGGGCATGACTCTCAGAGGGACAAACTGAAGCAGGAGCTCTACCAGTTCAATAAGGTGAATAACATGCAGTACATTCTTACTTCCAATCTGTTATTTTGTTTTGCTCATATAAATGCTACTGTAGACTTATTAATGACACACAGGTCGGTCTTTTGTCAGCAGTGCTTTGTGGCCTAATAGGCTAATTACTGTTTCTGCTTAGTTTCTTTGTAGCCATTGTTCAGAATGAATACAGAAACCTTCATGCTTTTTTTTTTAACCCCCTCTGTCCTTTTTTCAGACGGTGGAGCATGGATTCCCCCACCAACCGAGCGCTCTGGGCTTCAGTCCCAGCCTGGGGCTCCTGGCCATCGGTACAAGATCTGGAGCCATCAAACTGTATCCTCTAAATATACTTACATGAGACCTTAAAGAAACGTGAACGATAGTCATGCTGTGAATAGCATTCCATTAAATATTTTTGAGGGGTACTACGAGATAACATAATGTAATGCAAAATCTTGCATTCTTTTCATCTTGCATCTCATTTGACACGCCCATGACTGCCCTACGTTGGGTGTGTGTATTGTACCTGCTTTCCCACGGAATTGCATAATTGCTGTCTACAGTTTTTCAGCTTTAGTCATTTGATTGTCTGTGCAATGTCACTTATTACCCATATAGCATAAACAGATTGTGATTAGTCTTTATGGACAACACGTGCCTAAACAGCACCTTTATTTGTGATACCCCTGTTGTCTCTAAACATTGGACTTTTACAGCATTTATGGTTGTGTTACCATTTGTTTCTCTTAACCGCCCTTCAGTTATGGAGCCCCAGGTGTTGAATTTATGGGACTGCATGATGAAAATGCTGCAGTTACACAGGTGCACTTTCTCCCACAGCAGGTAAGTCTGTTAGCAATATTATCTGTTTGTTCTGTTGCTGTGTTCCTTACTGGAGGCAGCTGTTTCAGCAGTTAGAGCGTTTAATGTTCCGCCTCTCTTCATAACTTCCAACGTGCTGTGCCCTGAGCTACTTTAAAAGGTCTTATATCAAAGAGCACACAGTTATATTGGCTGTTATAAGATCAGATGATCTGTCACATGACTGGTGAACATGGAAAAAAAACTGTATTCCTTTGTAAGAATAATGTTGTCAGAATAATACTTTTCAGTGTAGTTCAAATACTATGCTTTTTTCAAATTTGCCCAAAAAAGGTACCACAATACCCAGTTATTTTCTGCCTTCTTAAATGGATCTTGGGATAAAGACTTATTTTATATGGCACAACATACTGCTCAGCTACCCAGTCAAATAAATGACATAAACTAAAAATGCCAAGAAGAACAGTATTGCATCTGCACTACTGAAATCAGCAAATTTGAGTATATGTGAAATACTAAAAAGCCATCGACAATGGCCACATACTGTCTTGTACAAAGTTCACCAACTGCCTCTTAATTTTATGCCATGGTCACACCTCAAATTTGTTGCCTTCGCAAATAAAAGTGCATAAATGTCATACTGCGTCACACTCTGCTGTATTTATAGATTAGTGGTCTCTGTCACATTCGATTAAAAAAAATGTTATTCTGATAAACCTGACTTGCATGTAAAGAAACATAAATGTTAACTTTGATTTGTAGCTTTTGAGATGCAGCAGTAACTGCATGATTTCTCTCATCAATGATACAAAGTTCAGAACTGTCAGTTAAAATAATTTTTTTTTTTTTGGTAATTCCCCAGTTTTTGAATGAAAGGAATGATATAATCTAGCTGGTGGCCCGATGTGGCCCATGTCCTGTATGTAGTGGTGTATGTTTCAGATTGGCTGTTCTACAGTTTTAACATCTGCAATTATATTCTTATATGCAGGTTGAGCTGGTAACATTGCTGGATGACAATAGTCTGCACATGTGGACACTTCGGGCCCATAAGGGTGTGTCAGAACTGCTCGAGATAGGACGTTTCACACTCACTGGGCCTCCTGGGTGAGTCAGATATGATCATAGACACTCTGTAATGTTTATTATGACCGGTAACCCATTTTTCTACCCAAGAAAACTGAGGCTGTGGGCTAACACCCACTCTGAGGAGCCTAAATAGAAAGAGTGACTCATACTCGCACTCGACACTACTGATACTCACATACAGTAATGAAGTATTAAGTGATAGAGTCATGCTAGTTTATTATTTTATGTCAAAATAGTGTGTCACTAGGCCCATTCTATTTATTAGTATTCTAGTAAGAGGCTTTTTAGAGTCAGTGATGTCATTCACACTGTCTTACACACCACGTCTGTATTTTAGACATGATTTCCGATAACGTACTTATACTCAAATAATTATGTTAACCTTACAGATGTAATCTCAGCCTGTTATCAAACATATTGTATTATTTAACATTATTATGAATTTGAATCTCTTATTATAAAATTATCCCAGATGCTAACTGACGTTTGCCTCTTTATGGATTCTTTACAGTGCTATTCCTAGTGTGACACGGGTGACTGCTGTTCTGGCCCATTCTTCAGGCGAGTTGCTTCTTCTGGGCACTGAGGGAGGCCATGTGTTTGTCGTAGAGGTACCTGGCTTCAGAGAGCTGGAGGAGAACAACATCAGCATGGAGGATGTCCAGAGCAGGTATTTTGAAGCTGATGTTTCAGCTGATTCAGATTTTATGTTTTGCATCAGCCTATGAGCTGGATAATGCTTCAATAATGTTGCAGTATGGAGATTCAAAATAAAAGTTCTGGCCCTCAGAAGTAAAAGAAAAATCTTTGGTCACTCCACCACTTAGTATGGTTTATAATCTTTTGTATAATTACTTCTTTTTCATTCAGCAATACTTTTTATTTCTGTGTCAAATTGAAATAGTACTCAAAAAAATCTTTTACATTTTGCAGTAAATTTCAAAATCATATATACTTGTGCAGATTGACTTTATTTCTTCATTTTTTCCGTCTTGTGGTTCTCTGTTTTGAAATGTTGAGATTCTTTTGAGTTGAAGGAATCTGGCTGAGATTTTTTAAATAGTTAACCTGGAATGACCTTGAATAGACAGCATGTTTTTGTTTTATGACTTTTCACCTGCTTTCACTAAATCTGCCAACACTTTTCGCCCAGGGTTCCAGAAGAGTATGTGGGGCGCAGAAGCCTGGAGTGTGTAGAGGCTCTGCAGGAGAATCCTTTCAACCCACGACAGGTCTTAATAGGATACAGCCGAGGTCTGATGGTCCTGTGGGACCTGGATCGTCGATGTGCCATCCAGCACTTCCTAGGAACACAGGTAGAGTTTAATGGCAGTGTGGTTCTTGGCATTTAAGTAGTTCAGTGCAGAATAGTTAGTTGTTTTTTTAACTTTAAAGAGTTGTGTTTAATAATCTTGTTAGGCATGTTTATAAAATGTGCTCGCTTTTTCCTAAATATCAGTCTGCTGTATTGTTTCCTCTGCAGCAGCTGGAAAGTGTGTGGTGGATGGAGGATGGTCGGAACCTTTTGAGTTCCCATAACGATGGCAGCTACTGTCATTGGGCGGTGACTGGGGAAAACTCTCAGACGGAGCCGGAGAAACAAGAGACTCCATATGGTAGGATGCCATCTCTATTATTCAGAGCAAGAAATGTTAGTGGTTTCTTTTTCAGATAGTTCTCGTTGCTGTGTTTTGACCTAAATTCTTTCTCTTGGGCTGTTTTTTGTTGGAATACTTTTGCCGTATTGTAGTTAGTTTTAAGGATCTTGATAAGTGTTTTGCTTTGTTTCAGTGTTTTTATTTTATTTTATATGTTTTGTACGTTTAGGCTCTTTCCCCTGCAAAGCCATCTCCAAAATTTTACAGCTATCAACTAGACAAGGGTGAGTCTGTTTGTCAGAGAGGGTGGTTGTCATGTGCATCTGTCTGTTGATGTGGGCATGTGCTTAAATCCTTGTGGATATGGCAGAGGCGTATTTGCTTGCAGGTGTGTTTCCAGTGTGACTCACCATTCCCAGTTAATTTTTAACTTCCAACATAATAGTTCCTCTTTCATCATCACCTTTTTGTTCATATTTTTCCATTCCTAATACTCAGCTTATCCAGTGTTATGTTCATAATTAATAATTCAAAAAAGATGATAATAGATATATTGCAAAGCTGATACAACTGAATTTGCAACTTTATCAGAACCAATCAAAGCTTTTAATAGACCAGCTTGATTTGTATAATGCCATTCAAATTTTGTTCCTTTGTTTAAGACTGTACAGTTGTGTTCTGTTTACACCAACTGTCTCAGAGATTACATAAACAGATACAAGTTATAAGTTGAAAAACCTGCTGGATACATGTCATAGCCTGACAAAACCCTCTGTTCCTGTTCGTTCCTGAGTGTTTTTACCTTTTGAAAATAACCAAACTTTGCTGTTTCCTGGTAATGTTTTGCATTAAATATGAAATCAAATGGCATCTGAAGGAGCTTGATGCATGAAAAAATGTGTAGAAGTTATGTGAAACATCTCGTCTTTTCCACCCAGCCCCCCTTTCCTCATCTTCAGCGGTGGCATGCCAAGGGCCAGCTACGGAGACCGCCATTGCATCTCGGTCATCCACAGCAAGACCCATGTAGCGCTGGATTTCACCTCACGCATCATAGATTTCTTTGTTGTCAGAGAAGGAGAGCGTCACAGAGGTATCTCGCTTCATACCTGAAATATCAGTTAGTACTGATTGCGCTGTGTTTGTGATGCAACTTTACTTTCACACAATTTATGCACAGTTCTTATCGGAAGAACAGGAACAGAAACAGGAGTACGCTTGTTGACACCATGTGGCAATCTGGTAGTTGAGTTGCATTCTGCTTCGACATGCATTGCTGCTTCTAGTGCAGTATAGGTACAACAGATTTCAGAGTATACACTATTGCCAAAGGTATTGGAACACGCCTCCAAATGATTGAATTCAGGCGTTCCAATGGCGGTTGTTTTTCAGAGATTAGGTTTGGCCCCTTAGTTCCAGAGAAAGGATCTCTTAATGCTTCAGCATACCAAGAGATTTTAGACAATTTCATGCTCCCGAATTTGTGGGAACAGTTTGGGGATGGCCCCTCTCCGTTTCAACATGACTGCGCACTAGGGCATAAAGCAAGGTCCATAAAGATGAGCGAGTTTGGTGTGGAGGAACTTGACAGGCCTACACAGAGTCCTGACCGACAGAACACCTTTGGGATGAATTAGAGCAGAGACTGCAAGCCAGACCTTCTCGTCCAACATCAGTTGACCTCACAAATGCTTTTCTGGAAGAATGGTCAAAAATTCCCATATACACACTCCTAAACCTTGTGGACAGCCTTCCCAGAAGAGCTGATGTTATAGCTGCAAAGGGTGGGAAAACTAGGATTAAGAATGGGATTTTATTAAAGTTTGTGTGTGTGAATGCAAGCGTCTCAATACTATTGGCAACACTGTGTATGTTTGATGGAAACAACAAAGTATTGTACTGCACAGTATTTTATAACGTAGACTTCCTGATTTGAACATCAGCCACACACTCTTCTTTGTGTAACCTTTACACCTGGATTTATTTATCCTGGTCTGTCCTACTGCCTTCCACAATTTAAACATTCTTTGGCCCAACACATTCTAAATTAATAATTAGCTGATGAGTGAACTAACCAGGCTTCCCAAGAGATGCGTTTGCCAGTAATGCCGGAGCTTGTTACTGTGTTTTTTCAGGAGACCCAAGCGCCCTGGTGGTGTTGGTGGAGGAGGAGCTGGTGGTGGTGGATCTGCAAAGCCGATAGCTGGCCTGTCATCAGTCTCTCCCTACCTGAACACTCTCCACTGCTCAGCCATCACCTGCTCTCACCATATCTCTTCATTCCGCTCAAACTAACAAGGAAAGAGTCCAGGCCGCTGGCAAACTGCAGAACACACTACTAGAAAGGTAGGCATTTGGTACAAGAGGCACGAATTCTCTCAGATACGTCATTGCTGAAACACACTGCTCCCTACACACCACCCTTGGTTGATTAATACAGAAACTTTGTGTGTGCTTACTGATTTATGTTAGAGCAGTTAGTGAAAATCAGATTATATATATATATGTATATATATGTGTGTGTGTGTGTGTGTATATGGTGTATATATATATATATATATATATATATATAGCTTTGGGTCAGATTATATTTTAAGCATGGTCAATTTGAGTTACCGTATAAAAGCAAGTTGTTTCACTTTTGATTGCTAAATTTCTACTTTATGGTGTACAGAGCCAGTGAAATGCAGTTAGCATCCAAAACAGCAATAATTCAGTCGTCCAAGCAGTATTTCATTGTTCTGTTTACTTTCTTTGTAGCCTTGGCCAATAAATGGGGGCCAGAACCTTGCCCCAGATCCTCCACAAAGAGACCTTTTGCTGACTGGGTGAGTGACCTACACTTTCTCATTAATGAATCTACAGCTTGGTGCTTCAGTACATTATTCAAACGTGAGGTGGCTTTGCTTTTTTACATTATTTTATTTCATAATTTAAGTGGTTAATTACATTTATTATGAACTTGTGTGCAAGGTAACAACTACATTTTAAGAGCTGGGTTATACTTGATGCTATGTAATACATGCACTTGTAGATTATGCTGCTACTCAATACAGGTGTAACGATACATCAGTACATCGATTCAGTATTCAGCGAGCACATAGCGTCGATCCAAAACAAAAATATTGATCAGACATCATTGTATCGATCTTTATTATTATACTGTAAAGTTACTTTGTGTTGAACAGGAGATCTGTTTTTATTAAAAGAGAAGATTTCATTCAGATGTCTTGTTGAGCTCAGGCATAAAACCATCAAATGATATTTTAGTTATCTTTCGTTTGTCATATTGTAGCAGTATGTGATATCAACATACATCATAATGCCCTCCATTGAGCTAATTTTATATTGCATCATGATGAAGCTTGTGATTTGCACCCCTATTACACAAGCAGTTTACAGATTACGCTTGTGTGTACTCGATGTAAATCTAGAGGATACCACAAGAGTGAGAAGTCACAGTGAGAAAACATCTGGCTCCCCTTTGTTGTTAGTTTGGGCTAAAATGCATTCTGGTGCTGTCAAAATAATTTCAGCTCTTCCTCAAAGCCTACTAAACAACAATGGTGTCTATAGCAAAACTTGAACACTGCCACCCCAGGTTTTGCTGGTACTGTAAGTATTTTTCAGACGCTGAGTTGCATCATCTGAGCAGATAAATTTCATATTTTGGAAACTTGTTTGGCAGTTTGATGATCTAGTCTGTGATTACACACTGGAAGGTCAGAGCTGTGTCTACACAGTAGTGTACAGGACCATTTTACCTATAGAAAAAATGGATATACTTATATTCTTGGGTGGCCCAACTAATTCTCAATGCATGGGAAGTGAAACAGTGGCATGTTGTTTTCACTCGGCAGTCAATAATGATATCTTTGCTAAGTTCAACTGGTTTAGCAGTTTCACTGGAAAGCTGTGGATTAAGGAGGTTTTTAGTGAAATACTGATTAGCTTAGTTTTACAATTTTTTGTACACAAAACTAGCCAGCTTGTCCAACCTGTTAATGTTGAAATCCTCGTTTTTCTTTTTTTAGCCATGAAGATGGAACAGTGCGCTTCTGGGATGCCTCAGGTGTCTGTCTTTACCCTATATACAAGCTGAGCACGGCTGCCGTTTTCCACACTGATGCTGATCCTAACGACAACATGAACCAGGGCACCGAGGGCGAGTGGCCACCCTTTCGCAAGGTCAGTGACACTCTGGTTTCTGGTCAGTGTATTGACCAAATCTACAGACCAGTGTTTCTTTTTGGTTGATGCCACTGAATTCACTGTCTCTGTACTAAGGTTTCATGTTTTTTGCTGCTGTTATTTTGTGGTAGGTCGGCTGCTTTGACCCGTACAGTGATGACCCTCGGCTTGGCATTCAAAAGATTCATCTTTGTAAATACAGCGGCTATCTGACTGTGGCAGGAACTGCAGGACAAGTAATTCTTAATTTCTTATATCTTATTTCTACATTTTAAGGCACTTTTATTCAAATGTTTTAAATTAAAAAAGTGTTATACTACTCGCCAAATATAGCATTTGCTTTAGCAGAAACAAAGTAAGGTTGCATTCAAACTGGTCATTAAGATAAATTAGAATAATTACAAATTATAACAGAAAATCTTTAGTGTCATTAGTACGGTACTTGTCTATGAACCAAGATATGACCGCTTCAAGCATAGCTGTATCCTACCTCCAGCACTTACACCACCCTGAGCAAGACCCTTTGTCCTTAAGTTGGTCCAGAGAAAGTGCCCCTGTTAACAATTTGAATGAACTCTTGTGTTTGAGTGGCTTAAATAGTCATATTGTGCAAATCAATCTGTATGCAATTTGATAATACACCACTTGCTGTCCCTTAAATATTTCCACTGAGAGAAAAATTACATTCTTCAAGAAAGCGTCAGTAATTAGTTCTGTCATGTGGTTTGTCATTTATCCCAGTGAGAAAAGATATTTTTACATTGAGGTGGTTGTTACATTGTTGTTTTGTCTTATCACTGTTGTATGCAGTGACACAATCGTGATACTAGCTCACATTAGACATTGCAGTGCACTATGTTGACATTGGACAATGCTGGCCGTAAAGACTACATGTTCTCTTAACATTTTTTTTCTAGTGGAATATTCTCCTCTTGCAATGCAGAAAAATTACGATACTGTGGTGGATTAATTTAGAATTCTTATTTTTAGTAATAACTAGTATTACTAAAGCTAGGTGAACGGAGAATACCAGGGACCTTTATTAAATTACAACTGTATATACTCTGTGTGCTCCTCTAGCTGCAAGAATTACACTTCCAAACATATGATAAGCAAATCTCTGCCGAATATTGTTTTCCCTCCATCACCCTGTGTAACATTTATAACTGAATCCTGTCTCTCCCAGATCCTGGTGCTTGAAATGAATGACGAGGAGGCGGAGCAGACAGTGGAGGCCACGGTAGTGGACCTGCTGCAGGGGCAAGAGGGTTTCCGCTGGAAAGGACAGGCACGTCTGGATCTACGTGAGGAGCCTGTCACCTTCCCGCCCGGGTTCCAGCCCTTCGCCCTGGTGCAGTGCCAGCCTCCCGCAGTGGTCACCGCCATCGCCCTGCATTCTGAGTGGAAGCTTGTGGCTTTTGGAACCAGCCATGGCTTTGGGGTGTACGACTACCAACAGAAGAACAACATTTTGGTCAAGTGAGTTGTGCTGTAGTGTTTTTTGTCATGTGGGAAAGGTGGGTGCTCACTGCTGTAATGGAAAAAGAATACACTAATTTGGTATTTACATTTAGTTCTCATTTAATCTTAATTCGACAAATTTGTTGCAGCATTTAAATGTTTACACTCAAATTCCTGTTATTTTTGATAATTTATTACCTATTTACTCATTCAGTGTTGATTAACTGTTACTAATTTTGGCAACTCATGTAAATGAAACGAAAGCCGTGAAACAGCAGATGATACAGCTTTCATTATTCCAATTAATGAAAAAGAGATATTTTGGAGTGACTTAGCTAAACTAGATGTAAAGGGAAAGTAATTACTTTTGAAAGGATTTAATGGTATCTAAGTGAATTTCAGTCAGACTACGCTTATGTCTTATCAAATGCATTTTAAATTTAATTTAAATAGTTAAATTTTGCCCCTTTTTTCCCTTGTTGGTTTTAAAATAACCAACTAATTGATAAACAATTCTCAAAAAATGGCCAACTATTCAATTATAAAAAGTCTAGAGTTGCAGCTCTAATAATAATAAATTCAGTAAATTTAGATATATACGTATTTGTGACATTTTATTTTACAAATAAAACAGTGTTTAAGTTAAGCTTTTTTTGAACACTCGGTCAGATCAGCAGTTAAAATAGGCCAAGACCCATTGTGCAGGTTTGTATAATTGTAACTATTTTGTATATTGGAAAATGTGCAAGCTCTAAATTAGATTTCTTGACTGTGTCCTGTGGTAGGTGCACGCTGAACCCTAGTGACCAGGTTGCTCTCGAGGGGCCTTTGTCTAGAGTGAAGTCCATAAAGAAGTCTCTGCGCCAGTCCTTCCGCCGAATCCGCCGCAGTCGGGTCTCCATGCGCAAACACCACCCGAACAACGCAGCCAAGGTAGCCTTTAATGTTATTTCATATCCAGGTATGAGTTTCTGGAATTGTTTCAATTGAATATTAGGGAGAGTGCCAAATGATCTGACCCCTGATATGGTTCTGAACCTCAACACCGTCCTTAGTGACTCTGTTAACTGTGTTTCATGTGTGTGTGGACACGTCATGGCCTGCAGCTACAGGAGATAAATGCACGACTGGAGGCAGAAGCTTTGCATGAAATGGAACTGGCTCCAGTCCAGAGGAAGATAGAAGCTCGCTCTGCTGATGACTCTTTCACTGGCCTTGTCAGAACTCTCTACTTTGCTGATACATTTATTAGTGACAGTAAGTGTGATTTATGGGGGCTTTTTAAAAGTTTATTTTTCTTTGCCGCTATGACATTTAAAGTTGGACTGATTTGTTAAACTTTTGTCCTGTAGTACGTAAGATTTTTTCCACACGTTAAGATGATGTGGGTGTTTTCTTTTAGGCTCTAGCAGCACACCCTCCCTATGGGCAGGGACTAATGGTGGTGCAGTTTTTGCCTACGTGCTTCGCCTCCCTCCTGTAGAACGAAGAATGGATGACCAAATCACTGCCCATGCAGGTAAAAAAAAAAAAATCTGTAACTCGCACAATATTATACAGATTTCATACTTATATAGCGACATTTAGATGATGAATTCTCTCTCTCTGAAACTCTGCTCAGCTAAAGAGATCCAGCTGATGCACCGTGCTCCTGTTGTTGGTTTGGTGGTTTTGGATGGGAGGGGAGCACCGCTGCCTGAACCACTGGAAGTAGCGCATGATCTTGCACGCAGTCCGGATATGCAGAGTTACCACCAGCTGCTGGTCATCTCAGAGGAGCAGTTAAAGGTCAGAAAGGACCTCATTCATAGACTGATTTTCTTGAGTTTATAAATATAATAATTTCTGACTAGTGTTTTGTACTTGGGCAAAATGCACCAACACTGTATAACTTGCTGGTTCAGGAGTTGGGTTCACACTTGCACCTCCTATGTTGTCACATCAAAAAGCAAATGCCCATCCCAGTGCAGCATTAAGAAACCCCATTCATCCATCCGTGACCTCCCTCACTTCAACTATCGTACTTTTACATAAAGGCAGTATTCACCTCATCTGTCCTGTCTTGGCACATAACGAAGGCAGTCGTCAGCAAACCCTCAATATTAGGGCTGGGTGATACGCATGACCTCATATCAACATCACAGTTGATTAAGATTAATGCATAATTATTTTAAAAAAAAATTTTTTGCTCTCAAGGTTTATTGACGGTGTGTACTGTAAATGTCCTCAACTGTTAAAGCTGGTATAAAGGTGGAGTCATATGTGAACACACACTCTACTATGTTCATAAGGGAACGATGGGGAAAATATAATTTCTTTTAGAATTGGCAGAATTTCAAACAAAATCAAAGCAGACTAGCTGGTCTGTGTAAACATTTCTGCATGCAGTTGTACATGTATTTTCAAGAAAGTAAGAATTTTGGTTTTAGTTCAGCATCTTGGTATCTTTGTGTGTCACCTGTTTAGCTGTTCACATTACCTAAAGTGAGCAGTAAGGCGAAGCTCAAACTGACAGCCGTGGATGGTTCTCGGGTACGCCGGGTGGGCGTGGCCTGGTTCGGCAGCAGTCGAGTGGAGGAGTACGGAGAAAGCAGTCTGGTGGTCTTGACCAATCAAGGGGAGCTGCACGTCATCTCGCTGCCGTCAATCAAAATGCAAGTGCACTACCCGTGCATCCGAAGGGAGGACGTTAGCGGGATTGCGTCCTGCGTCTTCACCAAGCATGGCCAGGGTAGGACTCGGTGGACACATGGATACACACATTTACACATCACTTCTCCTCCACAGTAAAAACCAAACGCGAATGTCTTTTTCACAGGGCTCTATCTGATCTCTCCATCCGAATTTGAGCGTTTCTCTCTCTCTGCACGCTGGGTGGTGGAGCCAAAATGTCTTGTGGAGCCTCCCAACCAGACAAAGTCCACATCACAGTCGAGCCCCTCTCACAGAGACCAGCCTGATGGCATATCTACAGAACACACGTAGGTTCACTCAAGTCTTGCCATATCAGCGTTAAATAGTATTCACTAAACTCATGCTATGATATGCTATTTTTCATTGTTATAGTGTTACATTGTCAGCAACGTCAAAAATGTAAATGTTTCACTGAGATCGTGTGTTCTTTGCTTTTACAGACAGTTCAGAAGCAACAGTGAAAACTATGGTAAGATTGATGTGTAAATTTCGATTTACATGTTTATACTAAAAACAATGCATCACATACTAAACAATGCATGCTGTCAGAGCTTTATTGGTCACTTTACCTAATTCAGTTTGTCATAAGCAATGTTGGCAAAATATGTTACATGCCTGTTTGTAGACACTGATGGAGTGTAGTAGATTTTCTTACTGTGGAAAAAATTACTAAGCATTTGTCAGTAAATGATTAAAATAATGTATACATTATACTTATTTGTAATTCATACAAAGCTATTCATTTAGCTTTACTTAATTTATGTTAGTTATTTCAAATATACATAATATCCCCAAGAGGTTATGTATATGAATTAAATTTTTGGCAAAATAAGAATAATTTATTCACTCCAGCAGACAAACCAGCATGAGAAACCTGACAGGCATGTCTCTGTTGAAGGCACGAAATGTTAAATCGTTCCCAAGACACGGGCAGGTTTTTCTTTTTAAGTAAAACCATGTATGTGACTAAATTATTAAACCCTGTTTGTTTCTTAAGTGTTCTGACAAACACTGGCAAGCTTTTGCTGAACTGACCCAAGTGCTTGTATTGTTCCAGAGAACTCTGCTAAACAAGTAATGGAGCATGCTTTGCTGAATGATGAGAGTGAGTACATCAGTAACCAGTGGCCCCATAGCAGTTAACAAAACAAAGATGGCCATTGAGAGATTGGATACCTCAGTTTAATTTGTAGAGCAGAGCAATTCTGTTGTTTGTTAATGTCGCTTGATGTGTGATGTGTAAGAACTGGCCAAAGCAACATGCTCAACTCTAAATGTCTGCAAAGATTGACTGATCATGATTTGACAAGTACATTTGTGTGCATGGTCCTTAACCAGTCTATATGTTGGCAAACGGCAGCGCTGTCATATGTGTGTTTTCATGTGCTCGTAAATGTGCAGTTTCTCCTAAACACTAAATATTTACATTTATTCAAAATGCTTTTTACTCAGTTGAACTGGAAGGCAATAAGTAATTGTGATTTATTTGCTCCCCCTCACTACCATAGCTGTACTTCAGGAGATCCAGAAGTCACTAGAAGGAGATCAAATGTAAGTGTTTGATCAGGCTTCATTTTGGAGTAGTCACATTTGCAATTTTGTAATAACTTCTCTTGCTTTTTGCTTTTTCAAGGGTGTTTTTGGAAAGCACTCTGAAGTCAAAGTCAGCAGCTGGAAAGGTATTAAGTAATGCAGGTAGGCTTGAGTTGTCAACTCATGCATCATTTTGGCAAATGTTAACAGATTTTCATAGTTTTTGCTGTTGCAATCAGAATTAAATTTGAATGCAACAAAGTGATTATGTTGCCCACCATACCTTAGACGTGTAGCTATGATATCTTGACATTAACAGCTGACAATTAACAAACTCCTGTATTTTTCAATTTAACAATACATGACAGCAGTAAACAAAAAAATCAATTTATGACACAAATTCGATAACAAATAAGTTATAGCTTATTACAAGGCACAAAATGTTCAAAATCCCCCCTTTCATATGGACACAGGCAGAAAGTTGCCAGTTGTATCGTCAACGGCACTTTGCTCCAGCCTCTGTCACATTAATTTCACTCCTAATCATAACAACACAGGTGTTGGGAGGCAATGTAATAATCAGTTTGTTAATTCTGGGTGCAACAGTAAAAGAATTTTGAAAATCTGTAAACATTCATCAAAGTTATGAAGTATAGAGGTACCCTGGTGGATTTAATTTTAATATGTTGCAATAGATTTGTGATATTTTTTGTATTATTGCAGATTTAGCCTTGTAAGATCTGTGCCTAAAACATCCATTCTGGCCTTGCTGAGGACATGAACACTACTGCTAATATCACTACTGAACCATGTGAAGCCCTGGAGAGGGTGATACCTGCTACACCCAGGGGGTGAGATTGTGAGGAGCCACCACCTGTGCCTGTTAAGACCAACCACTGTATCTTCACCAGTAACCACCACCATAACACCACCTCCAGCCTCCACCTTCCAGCAAGCCCAATAGTCTTTTAGTTCACAGCTGAGGTGAAGAAGAAGCATCGTGGCAAAGGCATTTTTGTTCACTTTTTATTGTCTTTTTAATTTAATTTTTACATGCACAACTTTTGTATATGTGATTGAAAACCTTGTAATCTGAATGGTTAATGTCTGACGAGGGAAAATTACCTTCAGTTAAGAGGTAGGATCAGATAAAATTAGTCGGTCTTGGGACTAACGTGCTGGAAAAAAGCTGAGTGATAATGAACCACATGTATGTCATATTCTTTCCTGAGTACTCTAAAAAGTAGTGTTGCCTTCTCCCTCCGTCCAGACAAAAATGAAACCAGTTCATAGTTAAATTGTAGGTACTTTTTCACTACTGTGTAGCACAGATGCTGTCATTTCTAGGGGTACAGCTTTCTGAGGGTCATGGTTTTTATTCTTTTTTAAATATCATTTTTAATGCCAGTTATGCATTATGTAATTTAGGAATGTAATTTTAAGAAATTGTAGTCAAATGTTTAATATATATGTATATGGAAATCTGTACCTGTTTTGATTGCTGACTGTATTTTCTGATCTAAGGAAATATTTTGGTACCATCTCTTGAAAAAGCTTTCAGCATTTCAGGGGATTAGAATATATTTTTGTAGTTAATTGATCATGCTCAAGAACACTATCATTTGTAATGTGACACTACCATTAAGTCTGCCAAGTAAAATTTTTAAGCTGTTCCCACAAGTCTGCCTTAAGTTTGTTCTCTTACATATTTAACAGTATATGTATGCGCTAGAGTAAGCTGACATAAACCTCAAGCCATACACTGGCTAGGATTTTTAATCTGTAAAAAGTTGCTGAACTAACTGCCTCAAGCACACATGGCTAAAAATGCTACAATTAGCAAGGTCAGTAAAGAAAATTGTCACTAAATTGCTTTACTTATCAAATCCTCAATAACTGTCCTATTGTTCAAATATAAACACAGCCAGAAAATGCATTATGGAACAAACACCCACCGCGAAAAAAAGTCAGAATTTGCCGCCTGTGTTTTAAAAGGCACCTGCTCTAAGTGACAGGTCAAGGAAATGGTCAGCATTAAAATCTCCATCATATATGCATCAAAATGCTCTTAAACTGCTTGCGTTTTTAAATAAATAAACTTGTACACACACGTTTTCGTAATTTTACCCAGAACAATTTGCCTCGACGCGGTCTGTATATCCGCAGGAGGCCAGGTTCAAGAGAAATACAACTTTTAAGGTCTGGAAAAACATACCTGCAAAATATAAACCTCGAACCTACTATCGAAAATAACTCATGGCACTTGCATACTGGTCTAAATATTTTTTTCAGACGCTGTTAAATCATTTTGATGTTCTTGAACCGCGTCTACATCTAGCGATTAAGTCACTCAAGTGGATGGCAACAGTTCTCGCAAAAGAACAATGTCACATAACACTTGTCAGCAGTTTTAGTAAGATTACTTCGTTAGTGATAAATTTCACACTAGTACCTTCACCACGTTGTAAGACATGCTTAAAGCACCTGTCAAGAAATCGTCATAAATTTAATGTCAATGTTTAACCATTGGATAGTTTACAGAGTCTAATTAATTTCAAATAACCTAATAATAGTTTAAAATGGTACGCTCATATTAACTTATGGACTTGTGATGAATATCATGTTAAAAGTTGTAATAAGTAACGGGACACCGCATTGTAATGTATAATTTGTGCAGAACTTATTTTGTTCTTTTATTTTGTGAAGTGGTTTCAGTTTGTCGCGGCTCGTATAACGTCACTTCCGTCCGGGGACCGTCGTCGTCAGCCGGTAGGTGGAAGAGCGGCGGCAGCGGCTTTGAGTTTCGGGGCTGTGGAGCTCCAGCTGTCATGAACCTGTAGTCCGCGTTGTGTCCTGTCCGCTAGAGGACATGATTAAACATCGTTTCTGACTGAATGAATCAGCGCTAGTGAACTGGGCAGAAATGTGGGTATTCGGTTACGGATCGCTGATATGGAAAATCGACTTTCCGTATGAGGAGAAGCGAGTCGGCTTCATTAAGGGCTTCAGCCGCCGCTTCTGGCAGGGAAGCACTGACCATAGAGGAGTTCCTGGAAAGGTAGAGAATTAATTACTCCTCTAAATGAAATGTTTTATCTTTGCAATTGGGCTGTTATTTGTGTTTTATTTTTTGAACACCTTTTTTTTTTGTTTTATACATGTTTTATACTGTGTAGTAAAATCGTTTTTTAAATGTGTCTTCCATTATTACAGAAACATTCAAATATTTGTTTAATACGCTTATACAACTTATTTGTAAATGTATTTAATAACTAATAGTCTTTACCATAATAGTAAAAGTAGAACTGGGCGATATGAACAAAAACATTATCACGATATTTTTTGTCATATTGATCGATTTCGATAATTATCACGATATATTGTCATATTGTGTTTTTTTAATGTTTTGTTTTTTTGGATTCTTATACAGACTGAATGAACAAGTTAAAATAATCAAACAACATTAAACAAATAATTTGCCAAGCTACATGATTGGCAAAAGATACTATCTATCTCAACGTGCTGTCGCATAGTTGACAAACAAGTATGATCGAATTTTATAGCTTAGTTTATCATCGTTATCGTCATCACATTTTTCTCGATAAAATATCGAGATTGTTTTATCGCCCAGCACTATAGTAAACTATTACTATAGTTATAGACATTTATAGGCATTTACATAACTATGCAGTTAGACTTGTTTTAACTGTACTAAAGTGAATATGACTCACTTTTCATTCACAGCCTGGGCGTGTGGTGACGCTTATTGAAGATCCTGAGGTAAGACGATATCTCGGAGACAAAAACAACACTTTGGACTTTAAAGGAGTACAGTACAGTACATTTCTATTTTCCATACTTTGAAACTGGTTGTTCTTCTTCCCTTCTTTTACAGGGCTGTGTGTGGGGCGTTGCTTATAAGCTGCCGTCTGGAAGAGAGAAAGAGGTGAAGGAGTATCTTGACTACAGGGAGAAAGGTGGCTACAAGGTGATGAATGTAACCTTTCACCCTAAAGAAGAGGAACATCAGCCGATGCAGGACACACTGCTGTATGTGGGGTCCTGTGACAACCCAAACTACCTCGGTCCAGCACCTCTGAAGATAATTGCAGAGCAGATCATGAGGTCTGTGGGTCCCAGCGGTCACAATACGGAGTACCTGTTTGAGCTGGCCGAAGCACTGAGACAACTTGTGCCTGAAGCCTCAGATGATCATCTCTTCTCATTAGAGCGCATGGTCAAAGAGATGTTAGAGGCTTCAGAATAACACCAGATGATCCTGGTGACACTGTTCATCAAATATTATAGCACAGTCAGGTTACAGATCATGTTTGAAAATGTAAACATTTGCACCTCGCTATACCATTTCCATACCCTATAAATTCAACAACTCTACCTAATTTTGCAACTACACTTCTAACTTGTACTGTGTATGAACAAGCTGTGATTCAGATCACACGTTTATGGTTATGTAACTCTTTTAGAAGTACTCAAGGAGAAACAAATACTTGAAATAATGTTAGGTTTTAGATGGTTTTATCTGTATCATGTTTGGCTAATGAGGATGTAACTGTTAAAACGGCAGTGCAATACTTGTTTATATTACATCCGTCATGCATACTGAATGCAAATAATTTCATGTAAACTTGACACTGGTGTCACGTTCAGTCTTTGTAAAAGTCAATGGCAAAGCAAGTGTATTAATTATTTTGTGTCTTTTGTGTCATTAGTTTTTGTAATATTTAGTAACAGGTAGTACCAGTCACGTCGTGCATTAACCTAATTTAATGCATAGTGTGTACACAGAATTTTAATGAGGCGGCTGTCAGTAGACCTATGGGTGGCTGTAACAAGCATCTAATTTGATGTTCCTTCAAGAAAGCTTCCTCAGCATTGGCAATGTTGCACATCTTTTTATGTTGCCACTATATGTATTCCCGCCATGCTTCCAGGTTGGGACAATCATCAGATACAAACAGAAAGTCACTTGACCCCTAACCAGCTGTTGGTGCTGGGACCAGATTAACCCAGAGGTACATGCAAATGTGTAAATTGTTTTGGCTCACAGGTTTGACTAATTAGAATTGAAGTAGAAGTCAAATGCAGTTTTTTGGAAATGTGCCAACTGTTCATCAAATAATAAATTCTTGCCAATTTTTTTTGGTGAAATTTGTCTTTGTCTAGGAAATGGACATTCCTGAGTAGACATTCCTCATTGTCCCAGAAACAGAATGCTCACTGACTGATGGACAAATAATTGCCTTAAGATGAGCAAGGGCTTAACACAAGGGCTGCATTCTAGACCAAATTTGGCATAATTTGGAACCGGATGCCCAATTTCAAAGTCATCTCTGTTATATACTGTACAAGTTAACAGAGAGATGAGATGATGTGTCTCCAGCTTTTAACAGTCTAAAGAACAAGCAACAAAGAACAAATAAGGCACATAGAAATAGCAGTATATAAAAAGAATATAAAATATACACTTTATATTAGAGGTAGAATATATAATATCAACTTTAAACTAGAAGTAGAAAGAGAGACAAATAGAATGTGGTTTTTAGCTTACAATTATGGTCTTAGAGTCTTTTACACTGAATGAGCATGAGATCTGTGACAGTTTAAATATGAAAAATTATATACAGTCTATTATATGTAGTCATAATTTGCCAATGAATGCACAATTTGGCACGATTTGGACTAGGTCCCTCAAATTGGCAGATTTTGTTTAATTTCGCATAATTAAAACCAAGTTCCTATACCCAACTTGTCACAATTTGACACCAAATGCCCAGTTTGGCACAATTTGTAACCGAATGTCAAATTTGGAACATTTTGGCACCAGATGCCCAATTGGGAACTGGATGGCCAGTTTGACACAATTTAGAACCTTGATGCTCAATTTGGCACAGGATACATAGTTTGACACAATTTGAAACCAGAAGCCCAATCTGGCACAATTTCTCATCGGATGCTCAATTTGGCACAGTTTTGACACACTGGATGGATGGCCTGTTTAACAATTTGAACTGGATTCCCAGGTTGGCACAATGTGGAACCGGATATTAACTTTGACACCAATGTGAGATTGGATAACCAATTTGGCACAATCTTGCAGTTTGGAACTTTGATGCCTAATTTGACACCGGGTACCCAGTAGGCTACAATTTTATCACAAGATGCCCAGTTTGGCACAGATTACCAAATAATTAATTTCTAGATATTTACCCGGTTTTGATTTTGAGTTTTAAATTACCAATCAGATTTACTTCAGCAGGAGAGCAAAATATATTTCAGAAAGAACAAAAGGATTACACTCTTCCTGTAGATAACCAATACTGAAAATCTGGAACTATACAGAAATAAATGACATACTTTGGTAAAAACATTTATTGACTTTTTTTCCTTTGATAAAACAAGCAAACCGTACATCTAAAAAAATAGAGAAAAATCACTGCAGTTTTGGCACTAAACTAAACCATTATTTTTATATGGACATTCCATAATTCAGAACAGAACTACTCAGGGTTTACTCCCAACTGGAGTCAGATGAACAGAGCCTGAAGCTCTTCATGGCTGTGTGTATGCTTCAGAAAACACTACTGCTCGAAGTCTGGTAGGCTCTGAAAAAGCAGTGATAAAACAAAAAATAAATATGGTCGTTGGAGACGTGTGGACGGGGGGTTTATCAGTCACATGCCACATAAGTAACTCGGACCATGGCATACAAACGGATCTGACCGAACTATGAACAAACACACATGCACATGCACTTCAGACTTTTAACAAACTTGCAACCACATAGATTTCCACTCAATTCTGGTCATTCATTTCAATTCACCGGAGCTGCTCTTTCTACTAGAAGTCAATTGGTTTATGCATAGATAAATGCATATGTACAGTATTTAAATACACACATACATACACATATAAATACGCAAACAAGACACAAAAACTTATGATGGCATGTGATCTGAGTGTTTGTGCAGCACTTGCGTGTCTGAGCTGACACCACAACTTCAAACATTGCTTGTTCTGTTGTGGTGTGTGGTGCTGGGTGCTCAGTCCAACAATGTCCCATGTTGGAAGTTCCCAAAATCTGATTTTTGGGAGCTGCTGGTATACTGCCTAGATCTTCTATGACCTCAGAGACATAGGTGGAGTCAGACACATGAATGTAGTTTCAAAAGCAGTCACAGTGCAGACTGTTTGATTTTTAGACTTTCAGAATGAACACCAGATTTTTGGGAACCTCTGTGCAATGAAAGACTGGGACAGGGTCTTGAGTGGCAGATCAGATCAGCAGGCAGTCTGTCCATCACACTTCTTGTCCATATACAGAAAAAGAAAACAAAATCTGTACAGTAATATTACAGACTGCAGGTCATTCACCCCTGCACTGGTAATCCTTAAATATTAAGTATAGTAAAAATGCAAAAATGTGGGCATGTTACATACATACATTACTTACACAAAATGCAGAAAATATTGCTTCACTCTATTTAACCCATGTCCTCCTCCTTTTAAATATATCCTCCTCATTTTTTCTCCTTTAGTACCTTTTTAGGCTCCAAATACCACTTAAGCGCTAAAAAAGTCTTTCCCCAAATAACTCTTTCACCTGTCTAGGCATAGTAGCAGGGAGACACAAGTAGGTCAGTGAGCACAACTAGCTGGTCGTCTGTGAACTGCTGCTTGTGCTCCAGCCAGTTGTCGTGATGTGTCCGCCGGAAATTAGACAGGGTCTTCTTTACCGTCATCTACAAGCGGTTAAACAGAAAACATCTCTATAGAGACCTGACACAGCAGAACGGGTAGGGCAGGGGAGACAGGTAAATTTCAAACCTCGATAGGCTGCGTGTCATTCAGGTGGGCGCTGAGGTCCATGAGCAGCTGGGGCATCCACGTTGGGACATCGTAAGGGCTGGACAGGACGCAGGCACTGAGACCCAGCACTCCTGCATGGCGTCGCACCAAATCTGCAGACATATCCACAAAGAAATATAACAGGACTACTACACAAAGAAGTGCACTTGATAGGAGAAATAAAATAGTGATGGGATCTAACACACAAGAACAAACTGTCATCTGCATTTAAGATTCTCACATTTTTCTTAAACACTTCTTGTAAATGTCACATAGCATATGAATTTATGGCTTCAATCACTGGTGTATTTAGTAGCTACAAGGCCAAACCATAATAAAAAACCCTCCTATTTATTGTGGTCCATTTTCCAGAATACCACCTGTGTGTTTTCTTTTCAGAAGCTTGTCGATAGCACTGCTGCTGTACACTGCTGTGAACAGTGTACAAAACACCTTTTTGCTTTTTAAACATTTTGAAGTACTCCCATGTCTTCAAAGTCTTGGGAAGTTTTTACACCGAAATGAATCGGACAGAGCCGCCACAATATTTAAAAAGTGTTGCGTTGACTGAATTCAGGCAAAAAGAGGCCGGCATAATCCCACATATAGATTTTGAAGGAATATGTTTTGTAACACTTAGAGAAATCAAAACGTTACACATGAATTGATATAAAATATTGACGTCATTTTCAACAATGATGGCATCAACTTTTACAACTTCTACCTTAAAAAAATATAACAGACTCCAACTCGATGTTCACAAGTATATAAAAAAACATGAATCATCCGATGCTGGTCAATAGTGTGTCTTACCAACTGAGGGTACTGTGTCCACAACAGAACCCAAATCTCTCTTCCTCTTCTTGGGCAGCCTGGTTTTGCATAAAGCTTCAAAATGAGTCTGCATGGAGACGTCCATGGTCAAGAAGTTGCACTGCAGAAAGCCACTAAGAGTGGTAGCAGCCATCTCCCTCACCTGAGAGGCAAATGGAGGAAGGCAGTACATGAGTCAGATGAAGTGGAATTGCTGAGAGTTAACAGACAGCAGGGGGCAGTGTATACCTCTAGCTGCTCATCCTCTAATAATCTGATGACGAGCGCCTGGACAGCCTGGACTGCCTGCTGATCGCTCAGCATAGTGAACAGGTTGTAGAACACCATTATCTGCAGATAAGTCAGCACAGAGTAGCGGGCGTGCCAGGAGCTGCTGCCTGCAATCTGCAAAACCACAACAACTTACACTAGTATACTGCGTATATACACATCAAGGAACTAAACAAACCAAACACAATGTTTTAAACAAACATTTAGCATAGGATTGCCTGGAACATGGGTCCATTTTCAGACGGTCTGCCATTAGCTGAGTTAAAGCTCACCTCATTTAGCACTTCAAGCACCAGAGGGATCTGCTCTGGATAGAGAAGCCCCTGTGACATGAGGGATAAACAGGTCTTAGCGTCTCTCTTCAGTTCGTCATAGCTGTCGTCGTTCTCTACCGGTGCAATCTGCAAAAAACAGTTCATACAGATTTTTTACAAATCTTCAGAAAGATGCCAAAAGAGAGACAATGAATAATGAAACTAGAGAAAGAGCGCGATTTTGACTGACTGGGGGGGTGGAAACTGACCTTAAAAAGCAGAGGAAGGAGCTGGAGCTGCTGGGGCACTGGAGTAGAGAAAGAGCGCCCGGAGCTGGCCATTAGCCACTTTAGCACAGTCTTCAGTAGTTTAATGGCCTGCGTCCTCTCGTCCTGCTCCCCCACTCCGTTCTCCTCTACCACATGGTTCTGGATCTCCTCGTCCCCCTCAAGCAGAGGTTTCAGGCGAGACATGATCCGCTCCGTGAACTCAGCGATGTGTGGAGACTTGGTAGGCAACGTGTTTGGCAGTTTGACGTCGATCATGAAAATGTAGGTCAACACACTGCAAAAAGGAGGTTAAACATAATCTGAATGAATATGGGTATACAAGGAAGACCTATATGTAAATTTGGAGTCAAGCTGATACTGCTCAAGGATCTCTGCCCCCTCACCTGCCGATGCGCTCCCGCACATTCTTGTACACCTGTGTGAGTTTGGGTTCTAGGTAAGCCAACAGCCTGTGCAGCAGCTCAGGGACCCTCCATTCTTGCTGTGCCAGACCCCCCTGGAGCACATACAGATGACTGCAGACAGAGATGGAAAGAGAATCATGGTGAAAACAAAAATGTTAGACACAGATTTATAAAATATATTGTAAATGCCAATAAGTTTGGCACATTAGTCTGTTATGGCTATAATGTTCATTCGGTCTGTGCGTCTTGTATTCAAAATTACATTTAAAACCGAAATAATTGCACGGCATGATTCCAAAATGCTACCAAATGCGTAAAACCTAACGGAGATGATCTTACCAGGCATCTACAAAGGAACCCCCTTCTCCACTAAGAGGACATTCCATCAACATCTCCAGCAGCCAGTGGAGCTTCCGTGGGTCTCTGCTCTCCTGTAAGGTCAGATAGCACTCTGTTTATATCTTTACTTCACCACTACAGTGTTACATTTATTAGATAATGGGGCCAATGGCCAAGAGAACGAAAAACAGAGACAGTAATGTGTAAAGAACACATACACAGGCAGTTGCCACACACGTGCCCCAATCAGTGTAGGTTTCCACTGTGATGTTGGACAACGCTGTTCGCATCAAAGGAATCAGGAATTCCCACAGGCCTTCAACCTGAACCATAAATAAAGGCAATACACATGAGTGAGACAACCATGCAGCAAACAATTTTCAGGTCTGATGTGATGTTATAACAACAAGTGTTCTAGTTATCAGTTAACTCTTTTCTTGGGCTCACTGTTCTTAACTGGACTACTGACAGATTTACTCACTTGCTTGAAGCTCCAGTGTTTGCTACCTCTCACAAGGCCAGCAATGATCTCGGCTACACAGCGCTGTGTGCTCTCATGACAGTCAACAGACAGGCGCTCCATGTGAGGCTTGAGCACAGGCAGGAAGGCATCACTGTAGTTCCTGAAGAGACCCTATTTAGGAGTGACAAAACGTTGATGAAAAATACAGTGCTGCACAAAACACGTTCAGCTTAGAAAATGCTACTAACAGTATGTAAAATTACAATTATCATATAGAGAGCAAACAGTGTAGTCTTTGAACTGGCACCTTGAAGAGGCAGAAGCGTCGGGGGTTGAACTTGTCTTTCCCCTTGCGGTCCTCCAAGGACAAGAACTTGACGAGCTGAGAGATGAACTTTGGGTTTGTGAAACTGTCGTAGATGATGTGCTCACTCTGGGATTAGAAACAATAAAAAAATCATGTTATTAAAAACTAATGATTGCACACCACATCAGAGGCACATGTAGACTGAACTGTGTGAATGTGTGTACCTCATTCATTTCCTCAGGCGTGAGGTCTGTGGGCTGGTTCTCCAGAGGAGCGTACAATATCAGCTGCCTAGAAGTAGTTGAAGTCAACAGTGAGGGAAAGGTTAAAGTCCTAACGGTGAATAGGGACTGATGTGTATTCTGGTCAGACACAGACACAATATAAGGGGGTGTAACGTTACTCACTTTGGCCAGCAGTAATAACCCCAGTGTGTCTTCTCGACGAACCGAAAGCTGTCCCAAACATCCTGTGAGCGAGGCAAGCTGTCTGCATGGTACTGAAGCCAGTCGTTTCCGGGTCTGTCTCCAGCTACAATCCCCTCTGGCGCCTTCACCCCACCTACATTACAAATCTCTTACCATTAGCCCTTAGATGTACCCCTCACAACACATCAGTCTACATCAATACACTGATTCAGGGAGCCCAGAGCATCGATCCAAAATGAAAACACTGATCAGTCATCATACATATTGTACCATGGCTATATTAAAAAGAGGTCTACTGTTATTAAAAAATAAGATTTTCTTTTACATGTGTACATGAGCTCAATACAAATGTCAATATTTTAGTTGCTTTTGTGAATTGATAGCTCGGCATATGATAGCATCATATCGACCGCTGGTTTCTGAATTGAATCAAAACAAAATCGTGTCACAGTACACTTTGTGACTAAATCAATATATCTTATTGTGATGAATCTTGTAATTTATACCCCTATCAACCCCGCTTCCGTAGTATCACAATCACAACTGTCACCAATGCTCTGAATTGAGCAATATCCACTTCCATATTATGCACATCAGTAGTATCCATTTAAACACTGAAAATGCTGACTCACTGATTTCGCTGGCTGTGAGGGCCACTTTTGTGCGCGGCCTCTTCAGTTGCTTGAGAATGCCTGCGACAGCAGAGATAGCCACCTTCGGCAAAAAGTGAAATCGGAAAGGTGTTACAACATGAATGTCCAGGAACAAGCAAACAAAATTACAATGATTTAACAAAATTGTCTAAGATTCTAAAACACTCTCTGATGAATGAAAAGCTACTATACATTATTATTGGAGTGGACTTTATAATTTTTCACACAATAAAAAGTAGCATTTTTGAGAAATACTGTCCCAGCATATTTTTCATGCATCACAACTACACCAAGAAAAACCAAGTAGCTCTCTAAAATTCCTGTTCTGTAAAAACAGCAATGGATGATGTATATTCTTCAAAACATCAGGAAATGCTCTTAGATATTTAGTCTGCATGTCAGTGCAGTTAAGACTCTGGAGTTAATGTTCTGGGCAGGTACCTTGCGCACTGTAAGTGCGTCATGGTTGAGACACTGCACAAAGAATTTCACTGCTGGTGCAGGAAGAGGATGGTCATCTCTCAGCAGTAGGGACAGAAAACCAATGGCCATGTGCTCAAACTTCCAAGGCCTTAAAAGAGAAATTTAAGACACTTACACAAGTTTTAACAAACATTTAAAACTGTCCTTTTACACATTTGAGAAACTTACAGGTTTCTTTCATCAAGGCACTCAAGGAGGTCTTTAACCAGTTTTTCATATTTCCTGTATAAAATACACAGACACGTGACTGCAGCGGAAAGCAAAGGAATTAATGTGCATTTCACTTTATTTAGATGTTTGAGCACTCACTGCACAGCATCCATATTTCTAGCTTGCTGCAGTGTGAGTCCCTGCTCCAACTCTTTTTCTGATGGAGGCCCCATGTGTGGAGAAGGACTGCCTGATTCTGTGATCTTCTGGCCCAGATCCAGCGTGGTCTGAGGCACCTGGGCAGTCAAACCCGAGAGTATACATACAAGAGAGCTACGTGAGACTTGACAAGAGATTAATGTGCTATTGATGTTAATTTGATGAGGAGAGTTGAGAGTTTCTCACAGTAAAGTCAATGCCGATGGTCTCGTACTGCCGATGGACTTTGTCTGCAAGGTCGTCAAAGAGCCTAACAATGGAGGGCTTTTCCAGAGACATGGCAGGACTAAGGCCTGAACGCACCATTGCTGGCCAGGTCAGAGCAATGCAGTCCCAGTCATGAAGGTTTGCCAGGCAAACTCCTCCATGGTTGCCCAGCAGACAGTACAGAGCACCCTGAAAGGTAGAAGATGATTCAATGTGAGCCACTAATGTTCTATCAAGTTCTTCTTTCAAAAACCTGATTCTAAAAAGGTCATGGTCGGAGAGTACATCTACAGTATGTGTATATGTACATAAAAACATCAATTCAATGATCAACAAGCCCAACCCAAAATGAAAATGATCTGGGGTTTTTTTTATATGTCTGGTTGAGCTCAGGAATAAAAGTGCAAAATAATGTCAGTTGCTTTTTGTGGTTTGATACGAACAGAAGTGACTGTGTAAAGTCAGCATATGGATGACTGGCTCCTGAACTGAATCAATTGAAAGTGTATCATAGCAGACTTTGTGATATCGGCAAACATCTGATTTTTGTACAAATCTGAATAAATTTTATATGAAATTTGTGATTTACACCCCTAATGGACAGAGTGTATCAGTAACTACAATGCCTGATTAATCATAAACTGCAATGCTTGCAGCTGTTGCGCACCTTGAACTGTTGCTGTGTGACACTGGTCTGTGAGGGGTCCAGCAACTCCAAGACTCGAGGGGTGATGTCTCGGCAGCAGAAGTTATACGTACCCAGAGCAGAGAACAAAACACTCTGGGCTTTGCTGCGGACCTGACAGCAAAGGCAATGCATTTGAAAACTGAATCCTTAAAGAGACATTGCAATTATCTAGCACAACAGAAACTAACACAAAACTAACTGTCGTACCTGACTGTAGGTGCTGGTGGAGAGGCGCAGAAGGTCTCTGAGCAGATTTTGGTGAACACTTCTGTATTCACAGCCCTCTACGAGAAGTGTTCGCATCTTCAAAAAAATAAACATTAATGATTTTTGATGCTCATGTTCTGCTACATCCTTATAAAATTACAACTGTATAATTGATACCTCGTGTTGCAGAAGTACCCGATCTATGAGAAGCGCCCTAATGTGTTGCTTCTTGCCATGGAGCTAGAATGGAAAAAAAACCTATCAATAATAATAAAAAATTAAATGCTTAAATAACTATTTGATTTGGAGGATCAGAATTTTTTCCAGATATCCAGACCAACTGCTACATACTCTGTTCTCCATAGACTTCTTAACCAAAGTAAAGCTTTTCCAACGCGAGTCAAACTCATGCTTATGAGACCCTTTGAAATGCATGAGGTCATTTATGATCTGGAACAAAAATGGAAAAATAAAGGTAAACAAACACCTATGCAAACTGTAACTAGTCTACAACTACTAAATAGCTAACAATGGTCACCTTTATGATGGCAAAGAGAGACTTGGTGTCATCTTCTGAGTGCTCCAGTATATAATCTGAACAAATATTAAGAGCCTGTTATGTAGTAGCAGAGGGAGGTAGCCACTGATGACTGGAGGCTGACTAATGTTCCTACTTACGTAGAAGTTGTCTCATAACTTTACAGATGGCATCTCTGTAGTTCTCCCTGGATGCATCTGTAAGGAAAACATCTTGATCAGAGAGTAAAGGCTGACTCTGCAGCAAACGGAGTGGACATTTAATACAGGATATGCATGTACTGATTGTATAGAGAAACATTATGGCTTACCATAGTTAACCCCAATCAAGAGTTTGGTCTCCTCCAGGCTAACCATGCTATCAACTCTGTAAAAGCAAATTATTCATTATTCCGTTATGTCACTGAAGGCCAAAATCAACCTAACAGCAAACTGAAAAATGTTACTTGTTTAATGACAACCAAACATAGTGCCTTGTAATTTGACTATGTTTGGTATTAGGCAAGGTAAGCTTGTATTGCTATTTAAAAAAAACATTACATAGCAAATTCACACAAATTATTTTACCAATTAAATCTAAGATTCAAAAAGCATCTCAGATGCACAATTAACTACTATAAACCTTTATTGCAGTGAATCACACTTTTCACTACAGTAACCAAGCTTTCACTTTATCTAAGAAACAGTGCGACAGTATATTTATCATGTATCACAAATACACTAAGCAACTGACTTTTAGTTGTCTAAAACTTCTACCCTGTAAAAAATTATCAGAGATGCATACTGACTGTTCTGTGAAGATGCTCTTAAATACGCAATTACATTTTTTGTTTTTGGCCATTTTTTATGCACATCTTAAATTCAAGAATTCTTAGATCTCAAATTAGCAGTTAAAACTGTAACATTTGGGTTTTTTATTTGACAGCAATAACATGTACTATGAACACAACATAGTACTTAAAGCTCTTACAGGCCAGTAACTCTGGGTCCGTCTAAAGGTGGGAGCATGCAGCCCGCACCCAGCAAGCAGTGCTGCACAATGGACAGGCTCTGCAGAACATCATCCCTGTACAGATAAAGAACAAGGCTCTAGTCATATGTCACATGTAGAACATACACTCATACAAAATGTTTAAACAATTTTAAAAAACTAAATAATTAGAGGAAAATAAACTTTGGTTTGTGTAGACATACCCACATCTACATTTTTATTAGTCACTCTCCTTTATATGAATTTCTCAGAATTTCTGATTTTTCCCGAACTAACAGAATCAATTTGCGACTTTCTAACCCTACATTTCGAGCCAGGGACTCTGACCTGCTCATGTCAAGCTCTCCCTGGGCGTATTTCTGCAGACGCTGCAGCTCTGGCTGGAGCAGGAGGTCCAGTATGTAGAACACAAAGGCTGTCTCCTCCGCACTGGGCACATGCCACTGAATTTGCAAGTTCCACAAGTCCCCAGGACGGCCCCAATCCTACAGAGACAGGCAGAAGTATCTCTTATAAGAGTGACGAATGCACAGAGCAATAAGAACTGGCTCTGTAGTAAACAGAAGCTTAATAAATGTGCCAGCATCTGCTGTACCTTAATGGGCAGGTACTGGTTCAGTGGACGGTTAAAGCCTCCAGGTACGCTGCAGTAGTCGGTAGGGTAGGTGAGGGCAGTGGATCGCAGGATGTGGTGTAGCAGGTTGCAGGCCAGACTGTAGCCCTGCTTGCAGCGTAGCCGCAATGTCAGCTGCAAGATCTGCACCAGCTGTGTGCGATATGGAAGTAACTTCTCCCCGTCGACACGTGTAACCTGTGAGATAAAGAGGAATATAATTTAACACACTTTGAGTCTTTTATTGAATGCTTTAAATGAGTATTTTCTTTTCTTGGACAGCACATAGTTGCTTTTTTTAAATAGACATCAAGTTTACCTCAGACAGCAGTTGGAGGTTCCATAACAGCTCCTTATCTAGCTCTTCCTCATTCAAAACATCCTCATCTAAGGGAAAAAAAAATCTCTTTAGTGAGAGATACAGCTCCAAATATACTGTAAAGAAACCTTAAAAGTGACTCTGAATCAACGTACTGGCTGTGATGTGTATGATAGCATTACAGCAGTGAGGCACAAAAAGTCGAAGGGACTCCGCAGGGTGGCACTGCAAGAGAGAGTGAGACAGGTTACATCACAACTGCTCCTAACCAGCTTTTAGAGGGTCTGGGGTTCCAACACATACTTTTGCAGCTGCTCTGCACATGTCTGCTACCATGCGGCCTGCGACACGCGTCTCAAAGATGTTGGTAGTGGCGAAGTTGAAGACTTTTTCAAGAGCCACCTGTTAGTAAAAACAGAAAAGGTAAAACGTGTAAAACGTTGAATAAAAGACTCAGGCATTTTCATCGGTCTACCTTATATAATTTCCAGCCTTATTGTGGCTAATCTGTGATACAAAATCTTTCATTTCACTTTAATACATGTCAGTGCTTTTGGAAGGAGGTGGCAACAAGTGGCATGGACATCTGTGTAAATGTGACTGTGTTTGGCAAAACTGGTGATGTTCTTGTGACCATGTTTGTGAGAGATAAGCACCTTGAATATCTCCATGGAGCACTGCGTAAGGATGGTGCTGAATGTAGAGGACAGGCCCAGCTCCACTAGGCTCTCTAAGTGAGTCATTTTCTCCGTCTCGGTCTCCTCCCGCGTCTGCTCCAGTGTGCTGCTGTCAATCAGTGCAAAGCACCTGCAACCATACGTCAACCCAACGTCATAAATGTGAACAGTGCAACACATACTAACTTTTCATGAAAACAGAAGGGAAAAATAGCTTCAAGAGAATTTAAGAGCTAAAACACCCACACATATTGTTCCATTTACCTGTCCATAAACTGCAGGACAAAGTCCTCAAACTCAGCTGAGGCAGAACACAGCTCTCTCTCCATCTAGAAGAAAGGTGTGAATACCACAGAAGATAAATTAGCTACTTCCAGTGAATTGGTTAGTTTGCTACATATGACAATAAACGATCACACAATCTCACCTCTGTTAAGTCATTCTGCTCATGGAGGGCAGAGGAGCAGTCCACCAAAGGCACAAGGGTAGTAAATGTAGCAATGAACTGGAACGTTATCTAAAAAACAATTCATCAACATCATTAATTGAAAGAAGTCCAATAAATGAAATAGCCTGTGGAAAGCAAACATCTGTAATATAAAAAGTGTGGTCACACCGTATTACAAAGTGTTTGCCCATACAGTTGACGTAAAAGAACGTACCATGCACTTGCTGAAATCATTGGGGTCAACACCAGGCAATGCCCTCATGAGTAGGGGCAGGACATGGGCAGGGCCTTCTGGGTAATGGCGTCCCGCACTAAGCAGGCTACGAGCCATGCCAATCATACAGCTAAGTGTAGCCGTTAGCTGATGGGGTTCAGTCAGTGTCTCCATAGCTGGATACGTCCTGCAGGAGAAATTACACATTACAGGAGACACTACACAGAAGACACACGTCACATTAACCCCCAATCAGGCATCTGGAGGGACATGAAGTACTTGCTAGTCTACATTTAGGGAAAAAAACACTCATAAAACCTCTTTACAACAGAATGGTGGAATTTATAACCCCCTTCTGAGGATTAATGAGGTCTTCTATTGAGCATTATTAAGCACTGCAACTGTTGTAGGCAACCAAAAAGTCACCCACACAACTTTTTAAGGCCTTAAATCAAATAAGGGTTGAGGCACTAACTTTTCCAGTACGGGCGGAATGACAAGCTCTGGTCTCATCAGTGCCAGGTTCTGTAGTGCCTGGGCTGCATCCATACTACCCGTCTTGCTGAACATGGCCATTAGAACTGGCTGCTTCATGCTTTCCACAAACTCTGTAATGTCCTGGTCGGTAAGGCGGTAACTGGTGGGAACTGGCGTGATCCAGCACGGCTTTTTGTAGCGCTCGCGATGCACTCGCCGCACAACGCTGGCCGGCAAGCGCTGCAACATCTTCATCAACTTCATCTGCACAGATTAACCAAAAAATCCAAAGGTTCAGATAGATATAACATTAGTATTGTGAGAGAGGTGTGGCCAAAGTCAAGAGGTAGGATGAGAGGCCAAGACATCTCCAAGATCAACACATATAACTGGACACTTAAACATGAAACGAATTTTCTACATCTTTTCATTAGATAGGATGGGTCAAATGTCGAGGTCAGATTTCACTGTGGTGTACTATGTGCTGTGCAGTGTAAACCATGATAAGAGAATTCACTTCTAATTACAATCTTTCTTTTCAAAATTCCTCTCACTAAATCAGTTTTAGAATGACTTTACATAAAAGTACCATTATGACTGGTGCTTTAGCATGTCAAATATGCAAACTGAAGATAAAACAAGAACAGAGCAATGTCACTCCTGCAGGAAAAGTGTGTGGTTGGTTTAATAAACATGACAGATACTGGGTCTGTCTTTCTGTAATGGCATGTGCTGTAAGCCACTGCCAGAGGGCCATCTGTCCAGTGCATGTAAACTGCAGACAGCACTGCTTCCAGAAAGCAAACAAACCTGAGCTGACACCACACGCCAGCAAAAGTTCTGGAATGAAGACTGGCATTACAAAGAGTCAAAGTACAGCTGCTAACTGTTAAGGCATATTTCTGCCTGAGCCATGTTATTAAAATGTAGACAGTCCCTAAACTCAATGTATGTACCAATATAAGCAGAAAAAAAATTCATACTTGTGGAAAAGTAGTGCTGGGCGATAAAACGATAAAGATAATTATTGCTAAACAGCTTTTCCTTGATAGAAAAAATAGACATAGTTGATATAAAGTCGATGGCACTCATTCCGTCCACTTTTTGATTTCACGAGAAGCTAACGATAATGAAAACAGCGCCGTGCCGAACTGATCTTGTGGTTACCCCTCACGTCAGTCAGGTTGACGGACAGAGCAGCCGAATCAATCATGTGTATTTTGGCTACTTAAAGTCTGATGCGAAGCAGATTAGCGCACACTGCAAACTGTGTCGAAAGCATGTTCATACAAAGACCGGTAATACTGAAACGAGGTGAAACGATTATTCGAATACACAAAAATACTTCGTGTAATTTACTGCACTCGATAAAGCATGCCCCGCTTGTGTTTCGCACGGACGCTTATTAAACTTTTTAGTGGCGCGATCAAGACAAGACCCGATCCCTGCGTATGTGAAAGTATTTGTGAGATGTTCCGAGCACAAAAACAGAAGTAAATGCATAAAAGTGCATAAATGACATTTTTTCACGATGTAAACACATGCTGTATTTATGAGCTCGCACATGAGCGCCATTACTCTCTAAAACGCTTTATAGTCAGCTCCGAGGGGATTGTGGTAAATGTAGTTCTCTTCCAGAAAAGCCAACAGTGGCGCATTTTATAGGCCAAATTGGTTCAAAATGACCCAAAACATCAGTATTTCATTATTTTCAATTGATTAGATTTTTTTTTTCAATTTAATAATGTTACAGCATAATCAATAGGAAAGAAGAAATATCAAACACTTATCAATAAAAAAATCTATATTCTGATGGATACAAAATGGACAAAGTAGAGTTAGAATGTTAAGCCATAGAATGACTTATATTGACAGTGATTTGACTTATATCGTGATATATCTCAATATCGGCTGATATTTAAAAAAATATATAGAGATAAGATATCTCTATCCCTATGTAAAAGCATTTTAAAATATTTCAATTCAAAATAACACTTCAAAGCTTGTGGTTGCTATAAAAGTCTCACCAGCCAGCGGCCATTGTTGGAGGGATGGTAGAAGGAGGCTATGCTGCTGAAGAGGCCATTGAGCTGCTTCTGGGCATGATTGTGGGGACCTCCCTGATATAGGGTCACAAAGAGGGAAAATTAACGTCTGGGGAAAACAATCATAAACCTGTATCCTTCCCACAACATGCACCAATTCATTTGACACAAGTGACAGACAAAAACTTTGGTTTGGCTGCAAGTCAATGAATTAAACATACCAGCATCGAGGAGATCCACAGGACAACATGGCCAATGTCGTACGAGTTGGTCAGATACCTGGGGACCACCATCTGACTGGTTCCTACCGGCAAGTTGAAGCTTCGCAATATCCTGGTGAAGATCTGGCAAACAAGATAAAGTATTAGAACAAAGACCGACAACACCACAATGTGTTTTTAGTCAAGTACATTCGCTTCAGTACCTTGGGAATGTAGGGGTCCCAGTTAACATAGCCAATGTTGTCGTTGGCTAAACGGGCAAAAAGGTTCACAAGACTCTGTGGAAGAATTCAACAATGAGCTAAATGGGTGTGTTGAAATGTAAGATTAGTCCATCTTAAACATTAAGGGCTGGTTTCTTGCTCATGGCTTAAGCCTAGTCTAGGACTAAGTTGTAATACCAATAGAGATTTACTATTCAAACTCAAAACAAGTCTAGGACTAGGTTTAATCCTCAACTAGGAAAATGGCCCCCAAGCGTTTTATACATGGTATAAATGGAATATTTTCAGAAGCTCACCCCTTCCCAGCTTGGCAGATTTTGTACTGATACCCACAGACCCATCAGTTCATCAAACCATAACCTAAAAACACAATTCAAATGTATAAGATACATACATTTCAATTTCCATACAAGCCAAAACAAATGCAGTCCATGAACCAGGATAAGAAAAGACAGCCTCATTTTGAGGGTCAAAAGCTTTTTTCACAAACATGCAAGCTAAGACACTTTACCCCACTAAGGTAAAGGCTCCTAATATGGACTAATTTAAAGTTTCCGATGTATATGTTTTCTATTAGCATGAAACGAAAAAGCAGAAACAGTTTTCTTTATTGTATCTCATAGCCAATGTATTTTATCTGTTCACTGAACATGACAAAGTTATATAGTTCTGTTACTTGAAGCCTTTGTGGTGCTGTTCTGGAGGCATGATGGTTGGTAGAAAGAGCTCAAAGTAGCTAATGGCTTTCTGCATGGTGACATCAAATGGGCACAGCAGTGGCCGCCACTCGTTCAACATCTCTTGCGTAGCAGACTCAGGGAAATATCTACATAAACCAAACAGAACAAAAATGATTGATATATAGCAGTATGTACAAGTGTGCATGTACTTGCATAGAAAAACTAGTGGAAAAAACACTTTAGTGGCCTAAGTGCACAATCCATGGTAGGCATTTACCTTTTTCAGTACAGGCTTTTGCTAGGAAATACGTGCCAAAACTGTCAAGTGTATTAAGAGAGAGCAATAATCGAAAGCTGTTCTACCAGCTCACTCAACAATGACCTGATTACATTACTCTTTTACCAGCATGAGGGAAATCTGATTATCACATAGTGAAGTTGCCAGATAAATGGGTCAAATGCATGTCAGCCTCTAATGACAATTCACAAGTAACAGATTTTGGGTGTACTTACAATCTGCAGCTTTTCACCAGAGTCTTCAGCACATTCTCCACAGAGCTACAGAGAGAGAGAGAGACAGAAGGAAGGTGGATTGGAGAGAAACAAAAGAAAGGATGAGCATTTTATCACAGACTGGATTGTTCATATGAAGCTGAGAAGACAGTTAAGGGATTCTGCAGTAGGAGCACAGGATGCAATTAGACCATGTGCAAAGCAGAAACCCAACTACAGTGCTTTTGGTGAAATTTTAATTGAAAGCATCCCAGTTGCAAACTGCACTACACAGAAAGAGACGGAAGTGCCTGACAGCAAAAGTGCAGCATGCCAGCTTTCGAGTTTGCCTCCCTTTTTCCAAAGTGTGATGTAATTAAAACATAAACACTGATAATCATACTGTTCAGCATACTGTTAATCCCTAACGAGCTCATTTTCTGTATATTAAAAAAATGTGATGCTATAGATATTTTTGAGACATTTACATCAAAATACAGATTTGTAAAGACAGCATCTGAAATATGTTTTCACATTTGAGACTTAGCAGTTGTTGTTGTTGATGATGATAAACCTCATCTACCCATCATCAAAAGACACTGGGCACTCAGCACAGTTAATGCCAATAAAGAGATGGAGGGAGGGGGATAAAAATAGAGTGCTTACTGACACCAGACACCGATGAGAAAACTAGCGTGACCTTTTACTTTAAACTAGCAACCAGCACTCAAGCAAAGAAACTGCCAATACCACACCTGCATCAAAAAGATTAGTGAGCATGGCAATGCTTTCCCTCATCATTCAGATTTGTTCTTGACAGACTTCAAGGGACCTCTGAGTAATTTAGATAAATTTAGCTATGATGGAGTACAATTAGGCCAGAAGGAGGAGGAGGAGAAGGACCATTAGCAAGTATAGTTTTTTTTTTTTTTTACATTTAATACATTGATGTATGCAAAGAAATTTTCAGCCCTCTTTGTTAGTCCTTTCCATAAATCCAAGAACAAGGGCTGGGTGGTGCACAACATATCTACACTGCAACATCAAAGTAAATGTATGAATTTATCAGAAGTCATATTCCAGAGCCCCACTTTGAGCTGATCCAAATTAGTCGAATCAAAACCAAGAAAGTCATTTTAGCTACCAGTTCTAACATACAAACCCGTGTCACCTTTTGACTTACTAGAATGAGCTATAATGCACAAAAGCAAAAAGGAGCACCATTCTCATATACTGGTGTGAAGCTTCAGCTTGCTTGTCAAAGCTACATAGAACATGTTTAAACAAAAGCCGTACAGTGGACTAAGTGATTCTGAATTTGTCTTAAAGTCAAATGCATGCAACAAACACCAGAGGTTGCCCTTAAGAAGTACAATACAGCAGGTAAAAAAAACACCAGCTATGCTTACCGCTTGCGCACATAATTAAGCATTTTTTGTTTAGGAGAGGCTTCTGCTCGACAACTGAATGTGAGAAAAGGAAAGACGCATAAGCCAACACTAAATACATCATCAACTGACACCTTACATAACAATTACCATTCATTAAGCCCTTTTAAAACACCAATGTTGTAAGGAATAAATGTGAATAAATGTGAAAATAATTCCTCAAGGGGTCAAATTTGAAATTGAAATGAACAAATAAGTACATTACTAGTTCAGTTTTAAAGGAGTTTATTCAAGGATGACTAGCTCCCCCTCTTCCTAATGCACTGACCCATATAAACTCTAGTAAGGCTTTCTTCTATGCATGTACCGCAAACAGAAGCATTCATCACGCGGTACTACGTCAATAAAGAATTCCTCACAGGGGAAATGTTCCATTGGCATTAGATGTCAGACCCACTAACCACAGAAGCCAATAGTGAGCATAGTGATTATTCTGGATAAAGCGCACAGCAAGGGACCTACTTTGGAAACCAGTTGAGACCAAGGTGCTCAGTTTTAGAGTAAAGGATCTTCTCATAGAGCTCGTACAACGGCCTCCAAGGCAACTCCAGGTCATCTCGTGATAGCAGCTCTTTTTTCCTAGATGTGTAGATGAGTAACAGGTTGAGAAATAAAAGCATGTGTTCTTTCATAATGATACATGTTCTTCTTGAAGTAAGGGACAATTCAGGCTACATACTTGAGTAAGCTGATGAGAAGTCGTGCAAAGCTCTGCATCATGCTGATCTCCAGCTTTGGTATGGTGACCAGCTCATATAAGAGCTTAATAAAGAGAACATGGTCCTCTTTAGTGAACTTCCTCCCAAAGAGCCGAAGGTACCTGTCAAAAGTAGAACAAGGGACATGGCTGTCTTTAGAATGAAACTAAGAGAAAACAACTGAGGCATACCTTAACCTGTATTAGCATATGAGAGAATACATAAACACTTTATTAGCCATGTTAATCTTCATCCTATTAAAACAAAGCCAGTTCAAACAAGAAAACTGCTCTTGTACATGTATTCTCAAAGTGCTTTGTCAAGACCATTTAAGGTCTAACGTCTCCACACAGACGTTTATGTGCAGGGGTCATATGATTGAGATCTGATAGTGCTTACAGTGGCACTATGCTGGGCCATGCCAACATGTAAGAATACAGTAGACTAAGATTAAAAGAATTTATGTGAGCAATCACTAACATGAGCTAGCAATTACTTAGATGGCCTATACAAACTTCATTGTGAAACAGGAGCAAAACAATGTCCTAAATGATGTTTGGTAATCATTCTGCATAGACACATTATGGTGTAAATATTAAAATAAAAAAGAATGAATAAAATGAATGCAGTTATATGAGCAACAAGGTAAACTGCTTTTCAAAGTTGCTTATGGCAGTGTTACAGTTAAAAACAAGAGAATAGTACTGAAAAAATGAAATAGAAAATAAATAAACAATAATAAATAAATATGGTATTGTACAATAAGGTGAAAGACTAGACCGCCATCATACAAGTATTTTTGAAATCAGATGCTAAAAATTTTAAAAAGATAATGGAAGTACAGAAGAGAAAGAGATTACTTGATTGGTTACATTTTCAGAATATGCAACTGCTTGGACAACACCAGTATAAGGTATAACAAACTGGAAAAGATATAGTGTGCAATAGTCACACTGCCGGACTGTAAGTCTTGATATAGCATCATTTACTCCAGTTTAAATGTTCTTTGATGAACTTCACATTCAAAAAGACCGGTTGTTGTTTTTATTTTTCTGCACATAAGCCCCCCCTACAAAAATAAACTTAATAAATAATTGTATCTAATCCAATGAGTTGAGGTTAAAAGCCTGTACTTTGTATAGCAATATATAATAGCAATTGAAGAAAATTATTTTCCAAATATCGCATGGCCCTACTTCCAAAAATCCACAAAAAAGAAACAAATGAGTCATCATGGAGCCTGGGATGTGCTATACGTCCACACAGGTACGGAACCATTCTAGTTAAAGTGAATCGCAACCGTATCTTGAAACTGAACGGAGCCAACCTAGTTATCTTATATACTCATCGTCCCCATTAACTTACATTAATTGTTGGCGATAATAGTTTTTTTGTTTTGGGTGGAGTGCCCCTTTAACAAAACTAAACTAGCTTTTGAAATTAGAGTAACCACTGGTTGCAATTCAGGTCGGTGACAAACATAAATTTATCTTATAAAACTAGCAGAAACACAAATATCCAAATACTTTAAACCGCCGTTACTTTTCTGTAACGGAACGTATACACTCTTCGAGGCTCAGAGCTAATAATGCTAATAGTTAGCAATAGTAGCAGCAGCACACTGACTCGGGATCAGGGTTATGTCCGAAACAGGATAAAGTAATTACTAAACGGTGTCACCAGTTACCCACTCTACGGAGAAGGCGTCTTATTTTTGACACCCCTAATCAGTACGGTAGAAGCATTTTCGGACGCAGCCCACCAAACCTAGCTGGCTAGCAGCTTGCTAATAAAAGTTAGCTTGCTAGTCATTAGCCGTTTCTTCCCCTCGCCGTTACACAAGGCCTTACCATCAAGATTATGTACGGCAGACTTCCCGCGTTCACCACCATATCTTAACTACAGTAAACGCACTACATATTAAGTAATAACTTAAGCTCAGTACTCACGTTGAGAGTTTTCTTGTCCAAAATAAAACTCCGGGCCATAACTCCCTGAGTTGCACAGCCCGACCCAAGTTCCCTTTGATTTTGGCCAAAATGTCACTGGATTCATTGTCTAGTTTATCAGCATAAGGAAGGAGTTTGTTGTAGACAATTTCTTTTTGAGGAACGAAACCCACTGCTTCGACCTGACCCTTTTTCATATTACGATTCCCAAAAATATCCTCTCCTCTTCTGACTTGTGGGTCTGTTGGCTTTAGTCCTTGACAAGTTCCCTTGGCAAAACCTTTTATTGACAAATCCGCTGCTCCAGTTCCCTCATCTGAAATTCTCGATTTCTTTGTAGAATGTCACGCAGACATTAGCATGAGCAAGTTGCTAGTTCGTTTGCTCACTGTTTTTGTGACCTCCCGTGTCGCATACGTAACATTAGCTTCAGTCACCCACATATAGTACTCTCCCTTCACTCTTTGGACACATTACGGCATACACACTCACACCCCTCACATACACACCGGCGGCGGATAGAACGGCCCCTAGGAGGATATAAATAGCGCCCCCTGTGGTGCCTGTTTGTCAGTGCACCTGGAGATAACACGTAGCGTTCAAACGGTTTGTATTAACTCGGGAGGTGCAGACTACAGATTCATAACTCTTTATGCCCGTTACGTAGTTATACCGGTACAACATGACAAAGCCACATCTGGTGCACTAAATGTGCAAGAAATGTTAAATAAAATAAAGAATTAAAAGATATTACATTTTAGTTAAGGTTGCAAAGTTTAGTCCACAGATTCACAGGGGTAAATTACAGGGATGCAGGATTACAACTCCCCAATAATTAAAACTGGTCAGTACAATCCCCTCCAAAATAATAATATCGTGGCAAACGAGAAGGAGGTTTGTGTTTTGCAGGAATAAAACATACTTTTAATTTAAAAAATCCCTAAAATAAGTGTTTTGTTAGTGGCTGTAATGAGATCACATCAATCCTCTTTGGTTCTTTCTCTGTGCAGTGACCCAGTGCACTACTATTCCTATTTCTAGTGTTATCAGGACACTTTCTAATGACTTGATTGAGTTTAATTAGTGTGTGTCCTCACCTTTCACGTCCTGCTTACAGTATTTAGTGTCTGTATATTTTGGTGGACAATGAATTGCTCTGCTCTAGTGTTTTCAAAATACTTTCAAAATAATAAATTATAAAATACCTTCTTAATTGTTTATTTCCTGCATTCCACTATGTTAAAACATACAAACTAAATACAGTGGTATGAAGAAATGAAAGCAAAGGTGCCTTGTCAGTTTTTTTTCCATTATTTTGTCATTATAGCACATCATATTTTCCTAGAATCTTCCAATCATGCTTTTGATTTGTGTGCTGATTTAACAGCAGCAATGATAATAGTGTCAATCTGCTCTTCCAAAATGTTGCAATTTTTGTGATTTAACCATTTTTGCACTGACACTATTCTAACATGTCTTTTCTAACATCAAACCTCCATCATCATCAGATGCCATCCAAGGTCTTACAACTAAGACTCATCATCCTATAAGGCAGGTCAGACCTGAGAATGCCCAAAAGAAATGTGGAGCCACTGGATTTGGGCCAAATGTCTGGTTTAATCTCAAGCAAACATCCTGTATCTCTTTAAGCCAAATAGAAATGCCATGTTCTTGTCAACCTATCACATTTGCTTGCCTGTCCCCTACCACCCAATCAGCCTATTTGCCAGGAGGGTCAGATAGTTCTAGGAAAGTAGATTTATCCTCCTACATCTCAGGTATTGTTAATGAGATCCTGGATTAACCAGCATGTACAAGGCAACCTGCTTCAGTTTGAGCAGACAGACAATGGTACACCTAAATGATCTGTACCTATAAAGACATAAACTTTCATGGGCTTGGAACATTTCTAAAAAATATATATGCATTCTACATGGTTAGCAAATGTAATTATATATTTGACACCTGCTCTATCTGAGCACACCTCCAGTTGGAATAACCATATATTTTTATAGATTGAGGTTATTTCATTGTAGTTTAGTTCTCATTATTATTCCTTTGTAGATGTTTGCAGAGATATAGACTTATGACATGATATGCTCTCAATCCCTAAACACAGACAACATGCACCTCCTTGACCAGGAGACCCACTCAGTCCTTATAAATCACATTAGAGGACATTTTTAGCCTTGATGTTGATTGGCTCATGTGACATGTTAATCTCTTTCAACCCAGTGAAACAAGGCCTTCACCTTCACCTTCACTGCTAAGATACTTAGACAACACTGTCCTCTAGAGGGCAATGTGAGAAGGAATTTCTGACTTGACAGTTACAAGCACAAAAGATTTTTTTTTTTTTATGGAATGTGTCAGGAAAATCTGCCAATGTTTATCACTACCATCCTAAACCATTACTCTACCACCACAAATTAGAAAATATTAGACATTACAGTTGATCAAATATAAGCACCTGTTAAACATTAATGTCCATAAAAAGTAATTTAAACAGCCGGAAATTGTAGCAAAAGTAGTAAATTGTTTAACTCTTCTTTCAGTAAATTAATGTAGCCTTTTCTAAAACAATAAATTCTGTATAAAAAGTTAAAACACAATGCACAGTTGTCCCACCAGAGCTCTGAAGGCATTTTCTGGGCAATTAGTGGCCTATGATTCAGACACTTACAGCTTTTCCTAACTCTTTATCAATAGACAAGGGTATTTAATGTAGATAAATGGACATTAATGTATATAGAGACATTCTAAATCATGGTTATTGTCTGTCTGCATAAACAGATGTACTGTTAAACAGATGTGAACAATGTATGTACATGAACGTGATTTTAGTTGGTACACAGGGATATCACCTAAACAGCATGATGTTTAGTTTAGTTTGTGGTTTTGGGAAGTTTGTGTTGTTTTGTGGGAAGTGAGTTACATGAGACGTTACGGGAATCTTGGTGGAAAGCTCCCCTTCCCCCAATTTTCCATTGATTCTAAAATTATTCCATGGCTCATAAAGAGACTGCAGGTAGGGCAGAATTCATATTTAACTCTTTCAGTGAGAGAGATTTTAAGTTTTTTTTGGAAATGTGCTGAAAATATTGATACTTTATGTTTTTGTCCACATAAATGTATTCATGAAAATGAAAACACTGCCCATTACCTGATGTAACTACTACTAAAGATGTCTTTTTTATTACTGCAATACATAACATCATCCATGTGGGGGCAGTAAAAGTATTTCTAGAGTTAATACAAACCACAGTTTCTCACCTACAGATTTCCCATTACTTTTTTTATATGTTAAGACAAAATTAGAGACTGAAATCAAATAGTACTATAAGTAGTTCATTTAACCACTGCACACTGTACTTGGTTTACCATTCCTTTTGCTCAACTAGATCACCTAGAAAACCTTCTTCTAGATAATTTTAAGCTTTCCTGAATAACATACTCTTCTTGTTAACCCAGTCTGGTCACTCTTTACTATATAGTTAAGAATGAGCTTTGTCCTTTTAATAAGTATCTTATGACTCATTCTTTAAAAAGAGAGAAAAGACTTAATGAGTTGTATTCCACTGGATTATTTTCTTTCATGAGTTGCCCTTTCCACATGGAAAATAAAGAAATTCCTGAATCTTCTCAGCCACAACGCAAACTGTCAGAAGTAGACTTGAAGATGGAAAAATGAGCACACACTTTCAGTCTGCTTTCAACCTTAAAGCTGCGCTGCATCACTCCTTCAGTGTGCCTCTCATTTCCTAAAATCTTCCATAAATATACAGGCTATTGTGTGTTCTAGTAGTTTTCTCTTCCTTGGCTATGTCTTGAATCTCCATGTCTAATGTGTCATTAGAAAATGTGTGATTGAACTTGCCATGCCTGTCTCTCAGCACTGGCAGTGTGGTGGAGCATGGCAGAGCCAGGAGTACAATTTCTGGTGCCAGGGCAGGGTGACCTAAGTGCGAAAAGGAGAGTAGGACGCCTGAGAACGGCTGCTGACGGCCTTCTGGGATTCCCAGTGGTGTAAACCTCTCTTATGAGTTTTTACTGGACATGGTTCAGTTGGAAGCAAACTTTTATACTGGCCATTAATCATGCCCACACATAAATTTCAACATATTACACTTATGCATCTTGGTTCCATGACATGACATTTAGGGCTAAGTAGATGGCCAACTGTTTTCACTTAAGCTGCACCACAAATGCAGTCTGATTCAAATGCCCAAACTGGCCAGTCATCACAAACAAACTAACAAAACCACAACGGTGTCCTGTAGATGAAGAGGACTTGCAAGGAATCTTCTCACAGTGATTTTGACTGATTTTTAACTGTGGCATGTATACACAGAAACTGTGTATGTTTTTAACATTTTATGCCAAATATACTACTTTTATAATACATCCCATTTGATAGTCGAACACTTTCTGTTTCCATCATGTATTAAAAAGTAAAATACATTAAAATAAAAATATATTCTTTTTTATATAATAAATTTCCATTCCAAATACGAAGAATGTACTGAAATGTATTTCATGCAGAAGTCACCATTTTTATCTGCCATGATAAAACAAAATATAAAAAAGGGGTAAGGATTATAAGAAAAAGGGAAGCTGTTCATCATCCAAATGTCACCCATCCATCCGATCAAAGTTTAATGACACTTAAGTGTTGAGAATGAAAATGGTCCTTCTGGTGGCTCCAGCTCTTTTGGAAACATTAGATGTGTGACATGATCTCACTCATGGGTCTAACAAAAGAGGTTCTTAACCTAATTTTTCTGATCATGATATTAACATGCAGGCTGCCCCAAAGTAATTTCATTACTAATTTTTGTGGATTACAAAAAGTTGACCAGGTATACATTTCTATCATTGCTATAAGCAAAAATACTAGCCCATGAATGAGACATGCTTTTTCACAAATTAGTAATTGTATAGCAACTATTTGTTTCAGAAATGTATTAAGTGCTTAGACGGATGGAAATATTTGGTGGCCTAGTGGCTGAATATAAACCAAGAAGTCATGAAGTTGAGTCTGGAACAGGCCCATATGTGAGACAGAGGAGGCATAGTAGAGTAGTAACAATAGTCAGGGTTTTCCGGTGAATCTTTTTCAACCCTATCCTCTGATATTGGTCACTGTAATTTCTCCTCATGGAAGACATTTGCATTGAGCTATAACTCTGACCAACATTTTCCTCATCAATCTCCCTTTTATTCTGTCCTTTCTCGAAGGTCATATAAGATTGCAGCCTAGTTTGATCCTGCCTATTTTCTGTCCTGGGGTGTGAGGTTTAATACCTGCCTGTCTCGGCTGTACCACTCCATTATCAAGTTCCTGTTGTTTATTTTAGTGCACTAAGAGTCATGTATTACCACAGATTCACACCCTTTAAGACCTTTTTTCACCTGTGTAGTGTTTTTATCCTCAATGTCAACACCTGTATTTAAATTTACTTACAATAACGTCTACAGGTGAGCAGTTGCACTTTGTTAAAATATGTATTATTTTGAGTACTTTGTATCTGAATTGAGTATTACATATTGAGTCTTGAATATAAAAATAACTACCCTAATAAAATTCGACTTATAGCAGTGACAAATTGTTACATTTTGCACACTATTATTTTATGCAGTGACAGAAAAAAAACATTTTTTCAACATAATTCTTTGCAGTCTTACTTAAGAATAAGTTTTAGGTGTGTAAACAATCTGATTCTTGGGTAAATTCTAGGGATGCACCGATCGATCGGCCAGCGATCGGAATCGGCCGATTTTTGGCCTGATCGGTGATCGGCCGATCACTCACACGTATTGCCGATTTCAAACCGATCATGCGCGTGCGCATTACTTGCAGCACAGCCACGCGCGCATTCAGGCAGCGTTCACATGTACGCTCAACGGAGGCGTTTCTCATTCACTTTGAATGGGGTGACATCGCGCGGCGACGAAATGAATTTTGGGTGCGTGAGTATGACGTCACATCAACGCCAAACTAGAGCGCGCAAAATGGCTTGCCGCAAAAGTCGCGCGCGCAAATGTGAAACTGGAGAGCACAAAGTTAAGAGTCGAGCGCGCGGTTGTGATAATACTGCGCGCGAACTGTATTTTTCCTGTCGATGTGTTAAATGTCCTCGTGCGCGAAGTAGATTACCGACGAGCGGCTTTTTTGCTCGAGTGAGATTTCTGCGCGCGCGGTTTGAAAGGGGGCGGGTTTTGGCAGTTTGGGGGCGGGGTTTTGGCAGCTTCTGTCTGCGAATCCTATTGGCCGATGGCTCCTGGTCTTGTGATTGACTGCACACTACAGACAGTTTTTACAGAAAAACCAAAGATGACGTAGAAAGAGGAACGGCGACAGGTAGATTAAACACAAGTTATAGTTTATCAACCTTATAATTACAATTTAATAGTTAGGTCTTACACGTTTAATAAGCACGCAATCAATGGCTCCCCTCGCCCACTTGTCTGTCCCCGATTCAACATAAACACAGATGCACAAGTCATCACAAGATGACCACTAGATGATCAGCCGTTTTCCATAGTTGAGGATACAGGCTTCAAAAATCTGATAAATCACCTCTGCCCAAAATACACAATGCCAAGTAGACGTTACTTTTCCGAGTTACCGGAGTTGTTACATTTTACATTTTACAAGTTACATTTTATTCATTTAAATTTGTAAAGAAATCTTTATGAAAATAAAGCATTATATTAAAGAAAATTAGATTTTTGTTTGTATTTGCTGTAGAGCTGCCACTATTATATGTCACTGTTATAAAAGTAACTAGTAAACAGGGAAAGTAACTACCGCGTTACATGAAAAAAGTTGAAACCCATTTTTTTGTGTTGATGTCGTCGACTATTCGCAGCAGCTCTAATTTTCTGTTATCTGGGAAAAAATTGGTATCGTAAAAATCAGTATCGGCCGATCACACTTACAAAAAAATCGGTGATCAGAATCGGCCAAGAAAATTGCAATCAGTGCATCCCTAGTAAATTCCTATAAACCCAATAACAGTGTATCATGGTCCTATGTCATTTTACATATCTAAGGATAAATATTCTGCTTCTCATTAAAGGTAAAGGTTAATAGGTATGTGCTCAATTGAGTAATATTGTAGAATTCACAAGAAGACCCATTGACTACTTTTATACTGTCTGCCAGGGTCATTTCCCCAAATCCTGAAAAGATACTTAATTATTGAAATATTTCTCTTGGCTTACTAAAAGCTTCAAACTTTAAACTCTTCCCAAAACTCTGCTGTTCCCCTGGAGTATGTTTATAGCTTTGTTTGGTGAAGCGTATTCTCTCATGAGGTAATACAAGGCATTAGACTTGGCAGTGAAGGCTATGGAAAATAGATATCAGAAAATGGTAACACTTTCCACACTTCAGTTATATGTTCAGTGGTCCACAGTGTTACATAAACCACCAGCAAAAACTCATTAGCATGGAGGCACTTGAAGAGAGATAAAATCGGTGAACAACTGCAGCTGGTTTGAGCTCAACTTTTTATATCTAGGAACCTCAAACTCAAGGTTCATCACTTTTACACATCAGCAGATGAATAAAACTTCTAACAGGAAATACAACTGGAGAAAATGGTAACCTTTTTTCCCCCCTGCATTTTAATTTATGTCAGTATCCAAAGTATGTCCTTTTCATCCCGTCTTAAAGCGAAAACTTGGATTACCAAAGCTTTAGATGACCCACAATAAACACATTTCTAAATGAAAACACACCAAGGAAGTAGCTTTCTGTTAAATGTTCGAGGAATTCTCAGGCTGTTTGAAAATTCTGAGCTGATTATTTATATGGAAATTATCTGAATATAAATGAAGTTGTCCAGAGGTTTGTGGAAGGGTTTGCTTTCAGTTATGTAATTGCTGGGACACGCAAGATCCCTAACTTCTTATTATTCATATAAAAATTTTACTCAGCCTATAAAAATGGCATTTATAAAGTATACAGTGATATATATTCTGATAATGTGGAACATAATAATGATGAATGCTTTTGAAACACAGAGTTCAAAGGCTGGCTGTGTGAAAACTTTAGTTTCACATCTGTAAAGTCCATTCATTTCCCTTATTTCCTACATTATCCAAAATGGAAAAATATCTAGCTGTCCTCCATATTTTAAAAATAAAAAGCTCTAATTCCTATTTCCCCGTGCAATCTGGCTTATCAAAATGATCGATGGACTCCTTGTGAACTAATATTTCATAAGATGTTTTGAATACTGTGGAAAGAAGAACCATAGTAACAAAACAGTAGACACATGGCAGAAGTCAACTAATGAAGGCAATTCAAAGACTTGAAACCATAACTTTTCTCTGCTCGGGTACAAATGTTCCTGAACCTGGGAGAGTCCAGAGAAATTAAAAGCAACAAAAAAGGAGGCTTGCGTTAACAGATGGTACTGGAAAGTGAATGTAGGGTTAGACCACAGTGTCAGCACATTCTTCCTCACAGGCCGTATATTAACAACACCACCCATCCCTATTTCCTTGGTAGAGTCACAGGCTCCTTCTGATGACCTGTTATGGCTGAGGTATATCCATTAGACTGGCACTATGTCCTCAGGTGAACCATGGTGTCCTGTGCATCCACACCTACATTTGACATACACTAGTTTTATGGTGTGTTTAGGGCATCCTCTCACAGTTAAAAATTCCTTCTAACTGCTGATCAAAGACATGTCTGTACTACAAGATTAAATTATTCAGATGATGTAGCAACATTTGTACATGTAAAATCTTTAAAAATATGTCAAAAAATTGAAACGTTTTTTCTTATCCAATGGGAAGTAATCATTCACATGACAACTGACAGAATCACTTTCCAGCAAAAAAAAATCCTAACAAAAAAAAGAAAAACAAGAAAAAAATCTAAAGAGTAAAAAATATTGATATGACATTTTGTGTTATGTGATATTCTTAATCATGTCATATATAAAGTAGTTGCTGCTGGTTGGTGTAGTGATGTATTTCATCTTTGCAGATTCCGTCTTGTACTTCACAACATAAGCACAGACTTTCTGACTGGGGGTCAGTGGATGCCGACTGGATCTCCAGATATCTTACAACTGCCAAATAGTTTTGTTTATATAGCACATACATTGGCCTGTAACTTGACAGTGTAAACAACACTGCATACAACTTGGATAATAAGCCAGGCATCAACTCTGAAATTGTCTAAAATGGCAGTGCATCAGTGCTAACACATCATTTGATCATTCTTTCATGTGCTCCATTTATCCACACACCTCCTATTTATCTCTACCCAACATCCACCAGCTGACCTAGTTCCTTAAGCCTTTTAGGGCTCTTGTTTTACTAATCACATCAAATGCCCAAGTTAACAAGAGTCACTACGTCATCCCTTTTGTCCTCCATCTTTCCTGCTTCTGATAATGATCTGAAGTTAAAATGCTCTGAACTGCATTTTTCTCAGTGTCTGTAACATTTAACATTTTCAGAGTCAAATTGCCCTTGGTGTGATTATGGAAACAAAAATGATAACCCTGGTATGAAGGCATATCTTGGCAAGTTGGTTAAAGTATGTTATTATGCTTAATAAAGGCTGCCTTCCACCCACAGCCTAGCTTATGATTTATACCTCTGAAATTGTGTTGTGGTCTGTCGCACAGCCTCACCCTGCCATTATCCTACATTGCTAGATACTACACAAGACACATGCCAGGAAATATTATCTGAACACATGTGTATGTTGAATATTAAAACATAGGCCACATGTGGTAAGTTAATAGATAAATGAATGGCTACATGATTCTAAATTTAGGGACCTTGAGAGTAATCCCAAATTATCTCATTGCCCCAAAGTTGTAATGAGAGGATGTGAAAGAGTTCTGGATTAGATATCTAAAAGTGACAAGTAAAAAGGAACTCAAAACTCCTGTTACAGCTATTTAGAGCTGTGTGAGAACAAATAAATTACTTCATTTATGTCTGACACTTAAAGCCAGTTGTTCCAAGTTTTATTGGTCTTAGTTTAAGGCAAAAAGCTGTGCAAACACAACATATGTTTGTTTAGTATGCTTGTTGAGAAAGGAGTACTCTCTGCTATTACTTTTTTTAAAAATAATTTAAAAGAGGATTATAGCACTTAACCTATGTTAGTCATTTTCATGTTCAGACAGCAATATTGCTTCTCATTACATTACACACTATGAATTGCCATAGTCAGAAACAAAGCCAAGTCAAAGACTACCCACGTTGCATGCAGGAAATCCGACCAGAGAACTATCAAATCAAGTCTCACATGATGTTTCCTGTTTCTCCCATTTGCCCAGAGCTAGGCATGGGTGTTTTGAGGTATTTTATGAGCCTATTGTCTACTTCCCTGGAATTATTTCCAGATAACCCATTTGTTTTTTAGCTGCCAGACCTGTGCAGTTCAAAAGAAGCACTGAGACGAAAAATCTCTGTTGTACATACAGATATATACATATGTCTTAAGGGTCTGGTTCTCTATTGCAGTTAAGGGACCCACATGTCTCCTACTTACGTTTTAGCCAACTGCTAATTCGCTTAATTGAGCATGGCTCAATTGTACATGGAGGCTTTGAGATCTACAAGAACTTTATTTGGACAGGTGTTAAGAAAACATTTCCCTACTTGTATGAATTTACTGTATTTTGTCATGCCATCGGATTTTTCTCAAACAGTATTACTGTAGCAGCACTTTGTGAATATAAAACTTTCATCCATTTTATGAACTGAAGCCCTTGTTAGCTGCAACTGTGACAACAGTCTTTTCTGATTGCTAATGAGTGTTCTGATTTGCAGAATGAACCTTCATCCAGTATTTTGTTCCTCTGAATTGATACCAGACTGCAGCATTGTCAGACACATGCACCAATAATTACAAATTTAGACACAGGGAATTTATAGCAGCCTTGGTTGCTGGAAATGTACTGTAATAAATTAATATTGTATCATTATTTATGTGCCATACATTACTCATATGATGGAAACATCTTAATGTCCGCCTCTTAATGTCTACTTTTCCTGTGTGTGTCCTAGAAGCATTGTATAGTTATCTGTATTGACTCCCGTATTGAGTTTTAAAAAAAGGGTCTTTTTGAAGGCCTTTTGTGTTTGTAATGTTTGTAATTATAATATATAGCTATAGCTCTTATTATTAATTGTGGGAGTTTCCATGGCAGGGAACATCATCTCCAAAAAATCTATTGAGACCAGATAGTTCCAGTTCCATCAAGAGAACTCTCCTTGAACCAGCACACTTCCCATCCAATATTTCACAACACAATAGCGCCGGAAGCAAAATACCATTCCATTGTTTCCATATCATATGTTTTAAGCAGCTGTGTTGATTAGTGATGTGTGACCACAGATGTTCACAGCTACTGCAGCTCTGGATGGATGTAGAAGTCTGTCGGGATTCACGGGTGAACTGCTGTTAAGGACAGTATTTGCAAACAACTTTGATAAAAGAGGGCAATTTTTCACAGATGCAAAGATAGACAGTAGCACTGGGATGACAGAGCAATTACATCACCTCCATCTAAAGACACCATGAATCTGACCGAATTCTCTGTTATAATTTGTAATTCTTCTCAGTGTGGTTTTCTGAAAATGCAGTCAAACTCATTTGTGACATTCACCACTCTCCGCCAGTCTCAAACGGCAGTAGCCTTCATGGAAAGCAAAGAAAGATGAGCAGTGCTGTAATGTTTGTGATATGTTATCCCAGCGTCAGATCCAGGGGTGATGCTGTGTTCAGGGGAGCCAAAATGGAAAACACCTGCAGCAATCTTGGTGATTCTCCGTCTGGTAGAAAAGTCTCAACATCTGGTTTAATCTGAACTTGACGGAGATGGGGGATCATTCTTAATGCCCTGTCCACTCTCTTCTCCCCCCCTTTCACTTTTTCCTTATTTGAATATCATATGGAACATTCCTTTCCCACTCTCGATGAGGACAGAAAAAACCCTGTCTGGATTCCTCCAAAGCAGCAGCAGTGATTGATAGAGATGTAGCTGTTTTCATCTTAAAATGTTGGACAAAACAAACAGCCATAAATCCTCCAGTGAGCATGTGGGGAGACAGTGGCCCAGGAGAAACCAGGGAAGAGCTCAGTGAAAACTTTATGGCAGCAACAACATTAATGGCTTTGGATGGTTTCAGTGGCTCTGTGAAATCAGACTCAAAGTGCTGACGCCAGCAAATGGTGATTTCATTCATCTCCCATGATAGACTGATTAATCTTTAAGTGTTACCTTCACCCACAACGCAGTATGGCATAAAAAATTATTTAAGCAATGGTGTGACTATGATGTTAGAAGTCAATCAAGTTAATTAAGAACAGGTTAAATTTTCAGGTTAGAATCTATGCAGACCATTTTTGTTTCGTGTCATTAGCATGGAAAGTCTTTGAGAAGACTAAAACTTTTTTACATACCAATAAGCTTTGGGTATGCCTATAAATCTCTTACACCTGGCTATGCTTTTGATAAAACCTCCTATAGCAGTTCAATGTACCTCAGAGTTGCAGAGCCACATCAAAATAACTTTGTCTTTAAAAGTCTTACTCTGGTCCTCCTTGCTGACTGAAATAGACTGTAAAAATATAAAATAAAAACATTTGTTTTAGTAAATGTACAAAGAAGGCACCCATACACATCTTAGTATCTACTCTTAAGGTTCACCTGAGACTAGGTTCACTTCAGAGAACAATAATCTTCCTTGCAAAGCTTTGGTTAAATATTCACTGCATGGTATATCAAAACTGAAATGAAAAAAAAAGTATCCAGAGTTTATATACTTTATTGTAGGTGCGACATGGAGACCATGGGGAATCCAGACCCTTTCATCCATTTTGGACGCTTCATGATGTCCTAAACCCTGTGAATGTATAACAAATTTGACTTAATCCTCTGTTTGAATTTAGACCAACAGTCCTTTAGATTCCTTTAGGCTATTGTATCTGTTTCACAAATATGTGCTACTTATGTCCTTCTCCAGTATCAAACTGGGCAGTCAAAGTTCATAATTTTGATTAAATTGCGACATTTTTATTCTAACATTAAAATAACCTCCATCACCTAATAGAGACCTGGCACTCCCGTTTCATGACTTGATGTAAATGTGTGAGAGGGAAGCATGTGCAGCCAAGTTCAGAGGAAATGTTGGCCTGCTCCAAGGCCTGTTCTCAGTAGCCTCTCTGCTTCCTCAGGAGATCTCTTTTAATGATTTCTCCCATCAAAGCCTGGCTCATACTGGCTGTGTGGAAATTCTTTGGCATGAAAAAAGACTTTTGTGATTACTTCATAAATCTTTATCCAGCGCAACGAGTAAACAGAGTTACGATGATTTTAACCAAAACTCTTGGAGCAGACAGAGACAATGGCCTATGAGTTTCATTAAGTCATTCCTTTGTTTTACGCTCAACATAAACGGAACAGTCCCAAAAACATCTTCATCTCTAAAATATGACTTGAGGATAAATCTTTGATAATTGTCCTGCATGTAATTGTGGTTTAGGTAATTAGGCAGATTTAATAATGTTTTTAATAAAGAAGGATGGTTGAAATTGCAATAAAGAACAGTTCATGCAATGCTTTGTACACATAAACATGGCTGACTTATTTGTTCCTCAAACTCAATGGGCCAATTTCTCAGTCAAGTATTAAGCCTAGTCCTACACTAGCTTTGAGTTTGAATGGTAAATCTCCATTGGTATACAATTTAGACAAAGACTAGGCTTAATCCATGAGAAAGAAACCAGCCCAATGTGTATTGCTTGCCTTTCAAATAACATACAAGTCTGCTTAATGATTAACTATATTTTACTAATAACAAATACTTCTTTAAATTTAGCTAAATATAAAAAAGTCAAATGCGAGTGTGATTGTGTGAGTGTGCCCTGCAGCGTGTGGGCACCTGCCCAAGGTTATTCCCGGGATAGGCTCCGGTCCCCCTGCAACCCCAGTTGGGATTAAGTGGTTCAGATAATGAATGAATGAATGAATGAATTTAAAAAACAAGTGTTTACACAAGGGCTCTAGTTATCATAAACACCCCCGTGATCCAGGCTCGTCTGCCCTAGGGTTGCTACGCAAGGGTTGAGGGAGCTGTGTCTTTCTTGCCACAGTTCCTGTGGGAATCCAGAAGGGAGGAGCCCGTGGTTCCCGCAGTGAAGGATGTTGCCTATGTGTTTCTCGCTGCGATGGTCGCTGCTTTATGGTTACTGCGGTCAGGGGCGGATTAATGCACAGACTAGATATGACTGAAGCCTAGGGTCCCCCACATGTGCCTGCCTGACAGGGGACCCCCGATTGGCTAGTAAAAATAATCAATTCATTAAAATCAGCCTGGTGGGTGGGGCTAAGAGAAAATGTAGCCTAGGGGCCTATGTAAACATTAATCTGCCCCTGACTGCAGTTATGTGTTTCCTGCGATGACGTTCATCACTTTTCTGTGTCCGGTGATGATGGGCGTACTTTGAACATTCCCTCGGCAACTGAGCCACAAATTCATTTCAAGCAGAAATCGTAGCCTGCTTTCGAGTTCTAGTAGTGACTACCTCTGCCTTCGTATTTCCTGTGGCTCCACCTCCAGTTCTTGCAGCGATAGACGTCGATTCTCAGTTCCTACACCAACAGGTTTGGTCACTAGAGGTCGGATTTTTTCGTGTTTACCGTTCTCTTTTAGGTTTGTCTATCCTGACGTGTTACCATCATTCCCATCAAGGATTAGCTAACTACAAGGAGCGACTACTGACTTGAACTATTCAGATGTAACTACTTCAACACATTGTTACAAAAGAAAAAAATATTTTTCTGCATATTCTCAACTGATTATCTGATTGGTGTAGAATTGGCATCTAATGGGGTGCCATGCCCGGTTGGCATACACAGTGTCACAGTGCACTTTTGGCAGCTGTGAGATGGAGTCAGAGGGTGGGGTCTACTTTGGCACAAATGGAAGCAAGTTAGCTAACCACTGTAATAAAACTGCAGCCAGGCTGCAGCTTAGCTACTTTTAATAAGTAGCTTGTAACTTTCCCCAAAATTGTGTGTGCTTTACATGTGTATGTGTGTATTAAAGCCTAGCTCTTTTCCCGATCTTTCATGGAGGAGATTTGTGTCTGTGTTTGTGTTGGTTTAGTTTTTGTTCTTTTATTATTAAAACTTCAGTTAAACCTCAAACCTACACCCTGGTTTCATCCTTCTTGCTTTTCCATTTGCTGACACAAGCATTCAGAAATCTTGACAAATTTTGTTATTCACAATTTAAGACTTTAAGCAACTGAGTAGGATGTGTATTAGTACTGAAGTGAGCAACAGGAAAATACAGCATGGAAAGATAACATAAAGCCAAAAAAAAAAACCCAGACCACATTTCATGGAGGAGGCCTCTCTCATTATAAAGATACATAAGCGAGTGAACTTGATTAGTTTTGCTTCAGAGTTGAGTGTCATTTCGGTTGGCTGTTGGCTGACAGCATCTGTCATGTTGGTTCATGTTCTAAAAGAAGTCCTGTTTGACTGGGAGCTGGGACATGCAGCATGTTAAAGCAATCAAGCTCACGACCTAGACCTGGCCACTGCTTGAGGGAGAGAGGAGGTGGGATGTCTCTCTCTCTTAAGGCTTCTCCTGAACTTCAGGATTAGGGGCAGAAAAGCAGAAATTGCCCATGCATTCCCATCATGCACATCTGGCAAAAGCAACAATGACACAGAGTCACTGACCATATTCTTTAGTAATTGTTGACACAAAAATGCTGATTTCTGTGCTGTGTGCAGATGTCTTTTTTTGTCAAGTGACTGATCTTTGAAATCTCATTCAAAACCTTAATTTAATTTAAATACATACCTAAAATAAAGAAATAACATAAATAGTATATAAGTATTACATACTAAGCACTCATTCATCTGATATTATGTTGGTTCATATCTATTTAATGATTCAAGTTTGCTGTGGCAATTCATTGTTTTTTTGCTTTAATGAGAAGTACACAATGAAACACAAACAAGATGGAAGTCATTAAATCTATGCCTATTGAAACCAGTGCTGGAGAGTTAAGCGTGGAAAGCATGTTCCATTTGCTGGACCGAAAGCAAAGAGCCCCCTGGCATTAGACTGAGGAGTCCTCCTTGAAAAGTCATTATGATTCATGCTGATCAGAGGGGGAGTCCCTGTTGGGCAAAAAGTGCTGATATAACTGTTGTCTCCTTCTGTATAAACCTGAAAAATAAAAATCCATTTTAGACCAAATGGACTCTTTGCTAAGATAATATTCCCACCAGAGCCTTCTGGCTCTTCAGTGGAGAATAATGCTTCTGAGGGTTCTAGAGGAAAGGGAAATCAATGTAGTTTAGTTGATGTTGAAACAAAAAACACTCTTTTTCTATTTGGGGACAAAGAAATTTTTGCCTTACATGTTCTATTAATCTTTGTCAGGGGAAATGGACAGTAATATCAAATAATGTTCAGGTACTGGTTGCACCTACTTCTTTATATCCTTAACTGAAATGACTGTGTTGCCTACTTCATTTATGTCTGTAATTTTAGGTGTGATTGATGTGAGAGTGTCTATGATGTACTCTTGAATTTATGCAAATTGCAAAAAGGCATTTCTTATCAAAGTATATGACTAAAAGTATACTTTGCATTTCTTTGTGTCTAGGAGTCAAACTCAGTTTAATGCCAAATAAAACTAGCCTATTATTTTATGACCCTTCAGTATGCTTTAGCAATCACAAAATCTTTGCAGATGCATATGAAAAGTTCAGGGTTTTATAACAGTGCTTTGAAAATGTCTTAAAAGCAAAATACCTTATGATCATGCATGACTAAAATGTTCTTAAAATGTTTTTAAAGTTCAAGTATTTTCAAAGTGCATAGGCTGTAATCATCACTATTATCATGACTAGATTGCATTGATTTAAGATAAGAACAATTTAGCTGTTGGATCTACATGTTGCCATAAAAATATTTTAACTGATTAAACAACTATTCTCTTCACAAGTGGATCAAGGATAAAATGTCTATTATACAGGTTGGATTGGAGCTGTGACCAGTTGGCCTTGAATACGATTCATCTCTGATTTGACCGTGGCTAGAAAACAGTTCTTTGATACAGCTGCAGGAATGTCTTTTCCTTCATTTTTTTACTTCAAACATCTGGATGACCAAATGAAATAATCAAATTTATGACGACATGGACCTAAACCACATAGTGTTTCTACAGATACGCATATGTCTTCTGCAGCTCTCAGATTTAGAAAGCACACACATTGAGTGTTGTCTAATGTATAACAAAAAGATAAGATCAAATAATTTTTTCTTCAGTAGATTTCAAGAAAGCGTTAGTCAAATAAATACAAACTGTAGTGGAATCTGTCTCATTTTCCAAACCCTCTTCACAAATGTAATTAACATATCTTGAGATGACCACCCATGATCTCCCACACAAGGAGTGTCTAAAAAAGCCCGTCAACCTTGTCTGGGTCAGATGGACAGGGGGCTCTCTGTAAAGTATGAGAACTGGCATACATGTTATTCAACCCATCTTACAAATCCTTTTGTTGCAGTGACATATGTTACCAGTCTTGAAGGAAGCAGGTTTATCCCTCTGTCTTCTTGTAAACTCTGCTCTGCTGTCTTCTTAACAGCAGAGACTTCATGCAGGACTAGAACTATGACAAAACAATTCATCATTGTGACAGACTATATATATTTATATAAAAATGTAATAAAAATTAAAATATTAACAACTATAAATTACAAAATAACTAACGTTGCAGAAAAAAAATCATATCTAAACTCAATATTTGAGGAGTCATCATCAGCCAACATTTATCGTATATAGTATAGTCTTTACTACTTATGATAGCCTGGACAGAATAAGATTTATTGTTGTTTAGAACTGAAAAAGTGATACATTCATTCCTTACTGTATATGAAATAATAGAAGATGAATAAAAAAAATCACTCCAGTTGTGATAATTCACTGTTTGAGTTTCAGAATAATCCTTTGAAACATGGAAATGTGTGTGATGTATCTAAGTGAATAGCACATTTCATCAAAAAGGCATTAACCTTCTAACTGTCCATATCGTTTGACTGAGGGGCTCATAATTCATGATTAGAATCTTGTGTATATTAATAATCCATGAGAAACTTTGGTTCTAATTAGGCACATGAAAAGGAAAGTCTAGTCACTACATGTGGGATAACTGAGAACCTGGTACGTGTGTTTGCTCTTCTCCTCTGCTTGAAGAGTCTAGCCTGAGCCAAGGAGCACAGCTGCATAAACCCCACAGCTGCCATTCTTTCTTCTGTCTCTTTCTCATGGAAACATCCTTTAAATGGTGCTATAGCCTCTCTAATTCTCTCTGAAATTTCTTCAGTTGGAAGGTCAGATTCTGCACATATTGTCTCATTTACTAAGGTCTGAACTTCTGCTCCAGGTGAAAGCAAATATTATATGCAATAAGAGTGATGCTGTTAATGGACTCGAAAACATGAGGTGAAAAAGTGATAACGGTTCTGGCAGTCCATGTCCATATCCATGGTATCCAGGCAAACCCCAGACTCCTGTGTGTTAGACTAGTGCTAGACGAATGTGTTAGAGTTCACTGGGCCATGGTGAAGTAGTGGCTCCATTTTCAGCAGAGTATTAAAAGCTCTGAAGGGAATGCTGTCAATCCAAAAAAGTCTGTCTGTGGGGAGCTGGGCACTGCCACAGGAAGCAGCTGCTTATTATGGGATATGGAGGCTGATCTAATGTTTGGCTCAAGCAGACACACTTCAGTGAGTTGGAACTTTTTTTCTAATAAGGGCTCAGTGGAGCGATGGGTAGAGTTTATTTCTTTTCGTCTCTCTTACCCTGTTGCTGTGTATATGTAAATGTGTGGAGCCTTTGTACTATCAATCAGTTTATGTAAGTTGGCTTGTGTGATTTGTAGCATATATAGCATTTGAAAATCACTCCTTTCTCCATAGCCGTTTTTCACTTTCCAAATGTGCCTATATCACTATTCCCACTGTGGGTGAGTCAGGGTCTGAAGGCTATGACTCACCATCTCCAGCCTTTTCTCCACAGGAATGTGCCTCTGCCTCCCTGTAAATCAGAATCTACATCTGGTCGAACTGATGTATCCACTCTCCCCATCTCATCAGGGCAACTGTTCCCTTTGAGACACCTCCACTCTAATTCCACAACTCTAATTCAATCCAGACATTTCACCTTGTTCTCTTTTTCACCTTGCTCCCTCTTCTCAACTCCGCAGGGCCCCAGGAGTCAACTTGCTTCCCATTAAGTGACTACCTAAACCAAAGTGAGGGACACTTAAGTGTTACAGCCCCTTATTATTTGGCTATTTTCACTCATCCTCTCCAATCTCACACAGTAAACACATGGAAACTTGCTGGCGTTTTTATAGACGGGAGCCAGGCGAACAAACGGAACCAGACTCATCTCTCTGAGCACAGCAAGCAAACAGAAAACAGATCAAGCCTAAATGGATCAGTCAGTCTGTTTGTGAGAGGAAGAACTCTTTTGCATGCAGGTTCGTCCGCAGTCTGCCTTGATCTGATATCCTCTTTTTTGGCTAAAGCTTTCCTTTGAGAGCTGGTATGGGATGAGAACGGTGAGAGACTTGACCATGCTGGAGGCTGAGCTCCAATACCAATATAGAGAGTCATGTCTGGGTTTGGTTAGTTCCAATTATCCCAATTCAAGCAGTCTCAACAGAGGAGTTGAGGAGAGAAGGAAAGAGTCCAAGGGAAATACTCTCCCCAACTAATATTTTTGTTGTGGAAAAGTTTCACACACACTGGAGAAAGGGAATAAGGTTTGTCTAGGCCAACCCTAAAGGAAAAAGGGAAAACAGCTTATCTCATATTTGTCTTTCATGAAGTTCTGTAAATAGTGCCCTTAGAGCCTTTCTTCATGAGTTTACAATGAAGGCTCTTAAATAGGCAAAAAAAACTTCCTAAATATTTCCTTTGGTCATAAGATGAGTTCACTGCCTTTCCCCAAACAAATAGTATCTGCCATCATGACCTGAAACAATGTGCCAACAGGAATCAGAGGTTGTGCTTAGGGTCATCTGGTTAACATTCCTTCAGAAAGAAAGCTATCAACAAATGATTCTATCACATTTGAACGCAATATTTGAAACCTTTTTCTGTCAAATGTTGAGAAATAAACTGTCAAATCAGAGCCAGTTGCAAGATCTGTTTTGAGAATTTTCTCATTTTTAATATGTTAAATATGTTACCATGGAGTTGTTGATGGATCAGAATTTTTAAGGCCGTGATGAAAGACAGTTTGCTAAACTATAATAAAACGTTGTGTGACCAATATAAAATATATTGTAACTCAACACGAATGATGGTAGTGACTGATGCCTCCTATGTATGATGGTAAGATCTTATCAAGTAACTGCATTGTCTACAGAATACTGAAGGGTATGTTGTAGGTCATATTCCTCCTGAGTAAACTAGTTTAATAAGTTATTTTAGAGATTTTTGTGATTTAATATGAATGGAATCAGCATATGACATTTTTCATTTCAGTTACTTGCTTCTGAATTGAATCTATTTGGAGAGATAGGCAGAATTAGACTTTTTTTAATATATGACATTTTTCATGCACATTAAAGCCATACAAGGAAAATGCTATAAGAAAATGATTTATCCCTAAATAAAATAATTTAATTTAAGAGGATAAAATGCTCATTTTAAAATAAATGTATATAAAGAGTGGAATATTCTGTAATGTATGATTTATGAGTTTTAAGTAACATATGTAAATGCTCCAACTGATAAGATCCTGAGCTACAAATGAACCATATTACATCTTGTATCACTTACATTGAGACAGGATTTCAGGCCAAACTAGAGTTTTCAAGAAAAGTTATTAACTGATGAACTTGCCATGCCTCTTTTACTTTGCAGTAGGTACAACATTTAATTATGGGCATCCTTTTGTGACATTTACAAGAATGGAATCTGAAAACAATTCAAGAAGGTAAAGCCCAAACTATTAGCTGTTAACATAATAGGCAAACAAAATATACATTATTTGTCATCAAGTTCATCATATAAGCACAAAGGCCATGACCTATAAATCCCTGGAGCTAATAAAAGCTACAAGAGTGAAATCAACCAAAATGTCGGAGGGGCTCTGTCTGTTATATAATTTGATGTATTAAATCAGTATAGAAAAAAGTCCAAAGTATTGTTTACAAAAGAAAATTATAAATGATGAGCCATATTTATGAAATGGCCCTTGTCTAGCAGAGATTAAGAAGCACAAGATGCTGTACCTAGGTAAGTTTCAAATAGTCTTACACATTTTAGGAAAAATGAAAAATTGCATCAATTCAACATAGCAGATTTTGTCAAAATCATCAAGAATGATCATACTCACTTGTTTTATTTTCCATTAAGCCAAAGTGTGGAGATGAATGAATAATTTTAGTTTATCTGACACACAGAATTCTTTTGAAACTGAATGAAATACGAAGTCACTACTGCCTGTTATGTCGATCAGTATTGCATGTTTTCCTTTCAAGTTGCTTGGAATGAGATCCTAAAAAAGACAAAACAATCTTCCAAAAGAAGTTCCCAGAAGTATAGCTTTTGCTAAGAATTCTTGTCATTTATTTTTCATTGATGGTGTAGTCCAAGAACAAAAAGTAACTCAGAAACTGAAGTCATTAATCTACATTTAAAGTTCATTTTACTTTCCAGTAAACTGGACTTCCATAGAAAAACTACTGCATCAACAGTAAGCATATAAGATACATCATGGGTCAGTTGGTAGCAGTAAGGAAGTTGGCACTGTGATCAGAAGGTTCAAGTTCCAGACCGGTAAAGGTACCACTGAGGTAATCATGAGCATAGTGCCGTCACCAAGCACTGCTCCCCGGGCACTGTCCAAAAAAGCTGCCTAGTGCTCAAATGTTGAGGTCACGTTTCGTTGTGGTGCACTATGTGCTCTTAAAAAAACAGGATTAAAGTTCTGAATGTAGTACAAATATTTCACACAGCGGCTTGGCATCTATGAACTCCTTGATGACATATCCAGCAAGTCTTCCTTTAAATATTTTTGCTAATTGGACATTGGCAATAGATGACAAATTATAGACGCCATTGTGTTGCTGTGTTTTGTGACATAAACAAACAATCGCTTCTTATATAGTGGTGAATTAAGTGGGCAGAAGACATGCTTAATTCCCTGTCATTTTGTAAACTAACTGAAAAAACACGGTTCCTCAAATGTTTTGTTCTGTCTAAAATGTGTAATATCACAAAAAATCACTTTAGCTAAAATCCTGCATTTGCCTAACAAGTTATGGGACTCTATCACCACTACATTAGCAACATCTAGAAAAAAAATGTAAAAAATGTGTGTCCAAACTTTAAAGTAAAATGCAAAAAGACATTAATTAAAATAACAAACATTTGAAAAACACATTAAGAAAATGGGAGATCTGAGGCTTACTGTGCCATACACTTTCCTGAATACTTTCCACAGTAATGAGAATCAGATCTAAGAAATGGAGAAGCCCATGAATGATGAATGAGATCTGTCAGACCTTCTGCTCCAGTTCTTAATATATAACTACCAAGCAACATAAATCAGCAGTTGAATCTGGTGGTGTATCATGTATCTTTTAAAAAGGATTTGTCATATTTAATTGTATTTTCTCATAGCCACTGCCAAAGTGTAGCAACAGGTTTTCAGCATACTGCAGGTCATTGACGCAAATGCTGAATAACATAATCATCATTTTAAACATCCACAGGATATTTAATAAACAGCAATCAAAATGATGATGAACATGTGTGTACACAAGACAATGTCAGAATAAGAACATTCAACTGTAAATTAGATTCTATAAAGGTTGCTTATGTTCACCCAGGGGGGAGACAATCATTTTGTCTTCTAATAAGACACTTGGGAAGTTGGGTAATTCAGTGCAAAACATGATGCAATGTTCTGCTTATTTATTTGGTCAATGATCACCATCCAACCTCCTAAGTCAATCCAGATCTGTTATGGTTTATTTTACATTCTTTGTGATGCACAAATGCACACCATCTGTCTCCATGTTGTGTCATATCAAGCTATGAACTTTCGACATGAACCGTTTGATATTTTTGTGCAACCATTTATCATCAAATGCCTAGGTTTGATAAATCTTTTCTATCCTTGACAGGCAATAGGAAGGTTAGCAGAGCATTCTGTAACATATATCTGAAAAGGTGACTTAAAAAACAGACCTAATCTACAAAGTAGATGCTATGTGCACATAGGGGAACAAAGTAATAAAGAGCATTCATACATATTTGTTAAAAGTGTTAAAATCAACTAAGGCCCCAAATATAAACACAGAAAACGTTTAACATATAACAGCATGTTAAAGACCAGCACTATATGAATTAAGAGTAATACTGTCAAACATAAAAAGGTTTCTAACACTTGTTTGTAACACTATTTACTAGATTGTTTACTGACTTGATTCTTGATTGATTTTATGATATTTCAGATAGCATTTTCCAAGGATAGTCATATTTCTTTACATTCCTGTTTGATCTATGCTGATGTTAAGACCCCCCTTGGGTATTTCCAGTTGGCTCTGTGGGCTCAGTTAAATCTTGAGACAAACTTCAAGCATAGCCTTTAAACACATTTGATAAAAGTAAAACCCTGACACTACATGGATTAAATGGATATCATCAAGCATGAAAACTTTCTAGCGCCTATATGAAACACCATTTACCATTGAGTTTATATCAAATTAATGGTTGTAATAACCCCTTTCCACTAAAATTTTTGTCTATTTCCAGTTGTGACATGAGCTCATTTTACACAATCAATTTAAAGACAATCTTTTTGCAGAGCATTCAAACTAATTTGATAAAAGTGATGTTACCTTTAAGACCTGACTATGTAAATTGAAAATGATTTTCCAAACGTAGGAAAACTTTATAGCACTTATAGCACAGCTTGAGGCAAACTTCCAACAGAAAATTCAACCAAAACACGTCCAACACTATATAGACAAAAAATATATATATATTTTTTGCAAACACATGAAAACATCATGTCATCAGTCCATTCTCACAGCAGTTCTCAGGGTGACTTCGTTTCATGCATGATACTATTTTATTTCAGATGCCTTTTTCCTTTGATCGTTATATTCCTTGGTTAACTATCATAGGGCTATATACCCCTAGATGTATTCCATTACATTCCTGTCGGGTCTGTAACCCCCTCGTATAGCCCCAGTTGGGACCGTGAGCTCATTTCAAGCCCGAGGCAAACTTCCTGGCAAGTGCATTAACGGATAGAATCTGTCAAAAAGTAGAAAGAACCGACAAAATAGCAGTTGCAGTCCTTTCAGTTCCCTCAAACCGCCCCCCGCCCCACCACCTCTTTCCCCAAAACTCCTCCTTGAAGCCCCACATGCGCGCCGCCGATAAAACCTGATTTCACCAAGCTGGAGGTCCAAGGTGGAGCGCGTCGCTCTGCTTTTACTGAAGCATCGATCCGAATTCCAACCTTGAGGTGCAGACATTATTCACCTCAACGCAAGACGACATCACTTAAAGGGAACGAGTGATTGACAGGATCCGTTCGAGTTTGGGGTCGCGTGCGCAACTCGCACAAACAGCGAAGTCGGAGCGCGTGGAGTCCGTTGGACCCCGGCTTTACGCACGCGAGTTTCTGCGCTCTTTTGGCGATTTCACCGCTGCACAATCGATTCATGACAAGACTGGACATCCATTTTGCTCTTTTGTAAGGAATCTAGCATTCTGGGATTTTTATTCGTAGTCCTAGGACTGCGTCTTTGGTTCAGGTAAGAAGGGATGTGCTCGAGTTTTATAATAATTAACTTTAATCATTTTCACTGTATCACTTTTTTACTGTTTAGGCCTTAAGTAATGTTCTTGGGTTTTTTTTAATCCAAATATTTAGGAACATAAGATTTCATAATTTGGTAAGTTTTAAGATACTTGGAATTCGCAGGACGTTGTTAATTATGTACAATATTAAGGTGTCACTTGTCACATTTTAACCCAAAATAAGTGTATTGTTTTCTTTTTGTGATGCATTAAACCCTAATTTCATCACTCACCAAGTTTTGGGATATGGTGAAGGTTCTCAAGAACAGACAGACTAAAACCAATTTGCACCTTTATTTAAGACAAGTTAAAAAGCTGTAAGATTTGCAAAAAAAGTTAAACCATATGTGTGTTTTGTTAGGAATCATGATTCTCCGAGGATGTCAGTTGGGTCTAGCCCTTTTGTTTCTGTGTGCCTCTGCCTTAGAATCAGGTAATTTTGCAACATACACATTCATTTTCACATATACTTTGTATATGTTCCAATCTCATACATATACATTTCACATGTCTCATGCAGATGGACATGTAGATGGACAGGTGGAGGATGAGACTGTTTTTGACATGTTTGAAACCAGCGGCATCACACAGAAAACCATTGGGGTGAAGCTTTTCCGAGGCCTGGACTCAGATTCTCCAGCATATCGCTTCATCCGGTTTGACCACCTGCCCTCGGTCAGCTCCAAGACGCTGCAGCAGCTTCTCCTGCAAATACAGAATAACGAGGGTTTCATTTTGACAGCCACACTGCGGCAGGACCGCACATCCCGAGGCACCATCCTGGCCCTGGAGGGCCCAGGGGAGCGGAGGCAGTTCGAGATTGTGTCCGACGGTCGAACAAACACCTTGGATTTGGTGTATTGGTGGGCCGATGGCTCTCGCAATGTGATCTCATTCGAGGATGTGGACCTGTCCGACTCACAGTGGAAAAACATCACACTTCACGTTCATGGGGAAACGGCCACACTGTATGTGGGTTGCACGCTGATTGACAGCTTCATTCTTGATGAGCCTTTTTATGACCATCTGAGTGCCCCTGGGGGGAGGATGTTTGTGGCCAAAGGATCCAATCGGGAGAGTCATTTTAGGGTGAGGGCATTGCACCACTCACATGCTATTTATATGCATGCTAGACATACAAAAGGATTAGACTCTTAAAAACAACAATTGAATTATATTTTATATTTTACACTTACATTGAGATACAATTACAGTTACAGTCTCCTTTGGGGTTAAGGATTTTGCTCAGGGCGATAGGTTGAATAGAGCTGGTATAAATAGTCAGCAAGTCCTAATATCAAATAATGTATTTTCAGTTATCAGCTCAACAATTACATTGCTTAACATTACAATCACTTATGTAGAGAGACTTACGTATATTGCCCAGGGATAGGGCCAGTGGTGGTAGTCAAAGTCAAAGTTAAAGTAAACTTTTTGGTAGTGATGGAAGAACGATAGAGCCATACTTGAACAGAATGGACAGAAGCATATCATTTCAGTGTACCATGTCATTTACATACTAGACAAAAATATGACACATATGACAAGATCCATATAGATTGTATTGTTGCTATAAAGAGTACAGGTGCAATACGTAATATTGTTTGTGTTTCTTTTAGGGCTTATTGCAAAATGTGCGGTTTATTTTTGACACCTCTCTTGAGGACGTATTGGAGAGTCAGGGATGCGAGCTGGCAAATCCAGGTGGGTTTTTAGGCTTATGCACTCTTTTTGTACACTTCTACATTTGCCTCCATTGTGAAGCTGATGCTCAGCCGATCTAACAAATGACAAATGGCACATTAATGATGTTTGGATCAGAAGCGCTTGTCACTACGACACAGTAATAAACTAAAGCTCTAGGGTGCCAAAGTATTGAAATGAATTAGTAGAATCAGATGTGTGACAGAAAAAAGCAATGTGCAGTACAGAGTTGTGGAGGCCCAAGACTAACTGAAGAACCATGCAATATGGTAATCTGAAGAAAAGACAGAGGGGGAAAAATCCATAGCAGTCCAAAAGTCTGTCCCTCATGATCATGGAAGGTTTTTAGCACTTGGCAGCTAGCTTTGAAAAATAAATATACTGAGTGGAACTCTCACTTACAGAGCTGTGTGCTCTGATCCAGACACAAACATACCATCCACACTGAAGAAATGATAAGTGAGAGGTTAGCTTTTAGCAAAATACTTTCTAATTTTGTGTGTGTGTATGTGTGTGGGTGTGTAGGGAGGCTCACTTTATCTGTGCATGCCACTAGCTGATCAGCCTTGGGGGCAAGATGACAATTTAAGGTCAAGGTTGGTATGTGAAAGTTTGTTTGTCTTGGTACAGATGCACAATGTCAATAAGCATGCAAATTTGCTTGACACTGAGAACCAAGGTTCTCACAGTTACAAAAGGTTACCTAAAACACACCTGGAAATGTAGCATTTTGATACGTTTCCATTCCATTCCATTTTAAAATGCCGACTTTATATTGTTCATCTTAAAATACATGTTGAATTAGGACATATTCACCCTGTATACATGCAGAGACAGAAAGTCTAGTCATTTATTTTTTAAAATCATAGTTAAATTACAAAGTGGAATTCACATTTTCAGAGGTAATTTGAGCAAATCTGTGCTTTCATCAATGATTTTACTGTGATTAGAACAGAGAGGTCACTTGCGAGGTCATGTAACAAAAAGCAGCACGGGCAGAAATGAGAGGTCAAGCTAAGACGCACACACACACACGCATACACACAAATTCAGTCTGCTAAACAGTCAGTAGGGATTTGAATGAGTTCAGCAGACACAGAATTGAAGTGTGAAAAAAATTGCTGGCTCAAGAAACTGCATAACAGGCCAACATGCTCTCTTGATTTAGAGACCCTTTGGCATGTCTCGTGGACCAGTGGACTCCCTACTGCAAACTGATAGTCATTCAAATTTCATTTGAAACTAGTTGCTAATCCAAATTGCTTTGTCCATAGATTTTGGACCTTAAATTATTCTGTGGTTTTAGGCTACTGTTGCATTTGTAACATCATTAAAGATTTCAAAATGTTACTGACAGTTCCAAATGCAGCTAGAACAGGCTATGTTTCAGTTTTACTGCAGTTAGAGGGCAGTGTTTCATTTGGTAAAAGAGCTACTGTAAAAATAACTTCAAACAGTGAAGCTTTATTTAATTCTATCAGATAAAATCTGCGAGCCACTTTGTCAGCTCTGTTTTCTCACTGTTAAAATCCAAAAGATCTGTTCTGTGTGGCAAGAGTTTTATCAGTGTCAGATGTGAGGCATGTTGTGAAAGGTCCGAAAGAGATGGGAGAAAAGGAGTAGGGTGGAGAGAAAGGCATTGAGAACTGGAGGAGAGAGGAGGAGAGAGATCGAGCGAGAAGGAGTGAGAGAAGGATAGACAGAGAGAGAGGAACTAAAGAAAAAACTATGGGTGTTGGAGAATTTCTTCTGGGATTACATAGCATTTCAAAGTAATGTGTTAATTATAATCAATTATTATCAGTATGCTTTGTTGTGTGTCAAGGGAAACTTTTTAAAGTAGTGTGCAGTAGGTGGGCTACCTCAAAATACTGCCAAGCCCATATTTTTACAGCCACAATTTTCTTTTTAAAGTGCTTAAAATAACTTTAAAAATGCCCCCCTTTCATATATGTGACTGGGAAATGCTGGAGTAGGCTTATGGGCTGTCACAAATCTTCTGTGTGCACTGTGTGACATCACAGACCCCCTGGAATTAGAGCCCTAGATTCATCTGACTCCTTGGAAAAATGTTCAAGCATCTAAGTGTAATGAGGGTTTATTACAAACAGTTTTAGGCATCATGCTGAGGGCCTCACCACTTTTCCAGTCTGCCTCTGCTTCCACGTTCGCCAACAGCCGTACACACTTTTACTGTTAGCATGGGGTTGCAGGGTGGGATGGTTCACTGCCTTGCCGTCCCCAGGGCCTTTGCTGTAGGAACCGAGCACATGGCATCCTGTGGCTCTAACTTCCTGCTTGTCAAATTTACGTATGCCTCAACTCTGCATATAAGATTTCCAGAGGATATTTCCTGTTGGGTTAGAACTACATTCTGAATGTTGTGTTATGTAGGGACTATTGTATTGTATAATCCCTTTATGAAGCTATAGGGCCAAGAAATCTTCATCTCTTAACCCCCCAAACACTCATTCCCTTTCTTCCAGATCACTAAATTTGGGGTTTTCTTTGGAAAAAATATATTATTGTAAGGCAGATTTTGCATCAGTGTCTGAGATCAGCCCTTTCTATATGAATTGTGATTTACATATTACAACCCTTTGCTTCTGAATCCGATATTTGAAATTATACAGCAGTCCACTCAAGTGGAAACAATGCATTATAGGGTTAAATTGTCATGCAGAGAATTACAAGTGTGTATGAGATGACTGTGCTCAGTTTTTCAGCTCTAATTCTTCATTTGCTGAAAGCATCACACTTTGTCCTTCCCTCTGTGGGCAGAGGAGGTGAATACAGTGAGTGAGAGTGCCGAGATGGAAAACGTGGCATCCTCCATTGCCACAAACCTCATTGGCCCGAACACAGACCCACCAGCAACCAGCTCCTCAGAAATGATGTGCGAGCGTTCCTGTGAGGAATTAGCCAACCTCTTTGAGGAGCTGAAGGGCCTCCGTGTCGTCGTTAGCAACCTCATCGATGGCTTGCAGAAAGTGGTGAGTCTCTCAGCACTTCCATTATTAAAACTGAATCAAGTGTTACACATGAATCGAGACAGCAGCCAGGTCAGCGTGCTGGTTTTGCAAACCATGTTGAGAACTCTACTGAGGGCAATTTTTCACTGTTTCCGTTTGCTTAAACTGGGTAATTGTGCCATAATTGGGGTCTACCCACATACCTGTGGAAAGAATGTTTACGCAGTAAATCACAACTTTTTATGCCCTTTCTTGGTTTTGTAGAAATTAAAGCCTACTGGATGGCAGCATGCTGCCATGAGTGTACGTCTAGATATGTTTGCGTTTATGGAACCACAACATAGGAACAGGGGCCCCTTTGGTCCATGCAGACCATGTGGAGCCTCATGTATGTGTTTTTTTTAACTGGGTTACAGACGGAAGAGAATACTGCAATGCGGAATGCTCTCAACAAGATGCAGGACCCAGTGGAGCAGAGTATGTGCTGGCAGGATGGGCGACTTTTTGAGAATAAGGAGGACTGGATCGTAGACAGCTGCACCAAATGCACATGCCAGGAAGGGAAAGTGGTGTGTAGGCAGATTACCTGCCCTCCTGTCTCTTGTGCCAGTCCATCCTTCATCGATGGGGAGTGCTGCCCAGTTTGTCTACGTGAGTGCTTCTCAAACTACGATCAATTCTCCCTTACTCAAATGTTGTTTTTCATCAAGTTGATATCTTCCAAAACTGCAAAACTGTGTAATATTTCTATGGTTAGCGATGGACAGTGAAGATGGCTGGTCTCCGTGGTCAGAGTGGACACAATGTACGGTGACCTGTGGCAGTGGAACTCAGCAAAGAGGCCGATCGTGTGATGACACCAGCAACAAATGCTCTGGCCCCTCAATCCAGACTCGGAGGTGCAGCCTGGGAAAATGTGACCGCAGAGGTATGATTTTTTATAATGCCTGTTAGAAGTCTTTTACAAATGCATTGAGACAAATGTTGAGACCCTGTGTGTTCAGTACGGCAGGATGGGGGCTGGAGCTTGTGGTCTCCCTGGTCCTCCTGCTCGGTGACTTGTGGGGAGGGGGTGATCACTCGCATACGCCACTGCAACTCGCCTGTTCCTCAGAGAGGAGGCAAAGACTGTGAAGGAGAAGGAAGAGAGACACAAAGTTGCCAGGCGGAACCCTGCCCAAGTGAGTATGGTGGCCCAAAGATGACAAATTTAACAAGCTCAATCACACACAGGCTTATTTAAAAACATATCTTATCAATTCCATGACGTCCAAAGCTAAGCAGAGAGAGAGACAGAGAGAAAGAAAGCAAGAGAGAGAGTGATGTCATTCTTTCCAAGGCTTATATTATCATTAGGGCTCGGGGTACACACAACTATTGCACTGGCAACTCTTACCACAAGGGATTATGGGTAAGACTCTCATGACACGCCCAATAAATGAGATTGTCCGAAGACATACAAGAGGCAACTGTGCTCAACTGGAAAGAAAGTAGCTCCTCTGGCATGGATCTCTGAAGACTTAAGATATGGGCAACCTCTAGATGGATATTTAGTTTCAGCTGGAGGGCCAAGGGAAGGCAGGACTGTGTGCACAGCCATTTGCTGATTTATTTGCATGTGTAGAAACTCTGGGCGCATTACCATATGTGACTCTGCATGGCAAAACCAGTCACTTGTTGCAACAGAGGTTTCCGAGAAAAATGACCGCTTATGTTGCATGGGGTAAAACTTTGGATTTTTTGTTTTTAGTGTTTTGAAACAGTGGAAGGTCTGTACTGTACTGTTGTGAATAAATTTCGCTGAAAAACTTATCCTTTCCATCCTAAAAACATGACTTTCTTGAGGTGAGGAATTCAATTCCAGCAGAATGTTAAAAGTTTCTGTTTTGACCGCTCTACTTCAATATTTACGGTAAATCCACTGGTTGACTAGCCTGAAGATATTTCTCCGGAATCCATCTCCGTCTCCCAAGTTCAGTTAACCTAACGCAGGTAGGCTATCCGTGTGGCTGTGAATGCAGCATAGGCTACCGTAAATGCAAACATAGCTGCGACCGCACCAAGCGTCTGTGAGTGCTACGTCGATAGTCAACTTCAAAGGCAGATTTCTCTGTTCTCACTTGGCGTGACAGGAGAAACCTGACTCCTTTGAATGTTGATATCTCAGTCATATGTCGTCCGATTCATTCCATATAGGTATTGTTTTGAAGGTTGATTTATGAAAACATAATAACTCAATTTTGAAAATGTGCGACAAGCAACTGATTTTGCCGTGCAGAGTCACATATTAGAGCTCTTATGTAATGCAATATAGAATATTTTGAGAAGAAACTGAATTATAGATTTCAAATGTGCGTAAAAAAGGAAGACATTTAATACTCATTTTGCCTTTCAATATTGTCTTATGGCCTTTGATACTAAACTGAAATATTACTTTGGTGTCTCTTGTTTAATAGGTTTTATTTTGCATTCTTCCAATCACTCCATTTACTCAAACAGAACAAAGAGAACATAAAACTAAATGGCAAACAGGGCAAAAACATTTTACCAAATAACAAACAGATGGCTAGTCGGACAAAATGTGCACACCAGAGGACTGAAGCAAAACAAAATTAATTCATCACATGAACTTTGCTTTCCTGAGGTCACACTATAGATATCCTGAGCTAAGATCTAAAAACTGGTGCTTTGGTGTTAATGGTAAAGCTCTTTGTAACTAAGGATTCCCCCTTTATCCATGCAGTTGATGGTGGCTGGGGCCCGTGGTCACCTTGGGCAACTTGCTCAGCTACTTGTGGAGGTGGTCTGAAGAGTCGCGCAAGGGAGTGTAACAGCCCAACTCCACAGCATGGAGGCAGGAAATGTATGGGAGATGACATTGAGAATGAAGTCTGCAACAAGCTGGAGTGCCCCGTCGGTAAGCACCAACCACACATTAAAGTAGAGAGCCACAGGGCACTGTGGATTACACACAAATATTTTCACAGTAATGGGACAGTGGTAGGTATAGTACTTAAAACCTCATGACCATAAGAAATCCTTATGAGGACTTATGTGGCTTTTACTTTTTGAGTATTTTGGTTGCAATATGAAAACACAGTGCAGCGATGGTAAAAACAACATTCCCATGCTTGGCACATTAATCTAGAAATTATATGACATGTGGTTGAATGTGTGTCGAAATAGGTATTTTTACAACTACAGAAATGTCAAAGCCAGTCAGGTTTTATCCCTTTTATGGTATTATTTTATAACAATGTGCTCTCAGCATCTCCAGAAGGTGATCTTGATTGCTCTCTTAGCATTTGAAAATTCACCAGATAAAAACTGTAAAATTTTAAACAGTCATTTGAGCTGTGTTGGCCGATTCTTTCAGATGGCTGTTTGTCCAACCCCTGCTTTGCTGGAGTGGAGTGCAGCACTGCTCCTGATGGCTCCTGGGAGTGTGGGCCTTGCCCTCCAGGCTATCGTGGCAATGGAACCTCCTGCGAAGATGTGAATGAGGTAAGTAACTTGATAGGAGACAAATTAAATCCAGAATTGAAACCAGTTTCACTTTCATGACCTTTATGCCTTTTTCTTTGCAACTGTGGGCACTAACCATCCCCCCTCCCCATTTTTGTGGGTTGAATGCAGTGTAATATGGTGTCTGATGTGTGCCATAAGTTGAGTGGGCTGCAGCAGTGTGTGAATACAGATCCTGGATTCCACTGTCTGCCCTGCCCCCCTCGTTACAAAGGCAATCAGCCCTACGGCATGGGAGTGGAGTCAGCTAAAACCAACAAACAGGTCAGTCTCAGGGACTCAGCTCTCATACCACTTAGCCTTCATTTTCTCAAAAACCCGTAACAGAGTCCTGGTGTTAGATGTTAAGATATGCAATTCTTACTCTATCTTTTTTCTAATGAAAAGGTGTGCGAACCTTATAACCCCTGCAAGGACAACACCCACAGCTGCCATAAAAATGCTGAATGCATTTTCCTCAGCCACATCATTGAGCCTATGTATAAATGTGAGTGCAGAGTTGGGTACGCTGGGGATGGCATTGTCTGCGGAGAGGACTTTGATTTGGATGGATGGCCCAATCAGGATTTAGTGTGTAAAGAAAATGCTACGTACCACTGCAAAAAGGTACAATGTTAATCACTTTCACCAGGCTATTACAGTCCGCAATGTCACAGTAGGCCTGAAAAATCAAAACACATTTTGGTATTACACCTGAGAACTGTGAAATGAAATGTAATTTGATAAATTTGTATGAAACACAAACAGGGAAAAATAATTGAACCGAGTCCCTACTGTAATTAATCATGTATTTCGCTTAAAAATTAATTTATTTCAAAGCAGAACATTTTTAGAAAACAACACTTTGCTTTTTAACTGTATATTTAGTTTAATCTCCCTCTTGTGTGTATTAAAACAAAATGTACTGAGAGAACACAGACAGCCAACGAAAGAATTAGAATTAGAATTACATAAATCCTCACTTGTGGGGAATAATTACTGCATTATGTAATAAAATACCCTGCAGAGAAAATGACCTCAGTCTGCAAGACGTCACATATAAAGCAGTTTATGACATAGCGGATTTGATCGTATGAAAGCCGGAAGTGAATAAACAAAAACAGAAATTGTTTAAATTTTATAGGCCTAGATTTGGATAATAGAAGTCAGCCAGTGTTTTTAAGTGGAAACTAATCAAAATAACTTATAACTGCAGGACAACTGCCCCATGCTTCCCAACTCTGGCCAAGAAGACTTTGACAATGATGGACAAGGAGACGCCTGCGATAAGGATGATGACAATGATGAAATTGTGGATGAAAGGGTCAGTGTTACTTAAATACCAAAAATTGTGATAAAACATTATTGTGCGCTTCATATAAACTCATTTACCATTTCCCCCTCAGGACAACTGTCCCCTCATGTACAACCCTCGGCAGTACGACTACGATAAGGATGCAGTGGGTGATCGGTGTGATAACTGCCCATATGAGCACAACCCTGCTCAGACAGACACAGACAATAATGGGGAAGGAGATGCCTGTTCAGTTGATATGGATGGAGATGGTACAAGACATGATGTGCTCCTAAAACAACCATGACCATGACCATGACCCACATTGACTTGTGTTTTATATATGTTGATGCTGATAAAAATTTCTACCTTGTCATGATTTTTAGAGATCTTAAATGAGAAGGACAACTGCCCACTCGTCTATAACACTGACCAGAAGGACACTGATTTGGATGGTGTTGGAGATCAGTGTGACAACTGTCCCCTGATTCATAACCCACAGCAGGTCTGGATGGGGTTGGCTGGGTTTCAGTAAGGTTCAATGTTTTTAGTTAGATCTACGGAAACCTGTTTTCTAATTTAACTCTCTTGTTCTTGTAGACTGATGTAGACAATGATCTGATTGGAGACCAGTGTGATAACAACCAGGATATAGACGAGGACGGCCATCAGAACAACATGGATAACTGCCCCTACATTGCCAATGCTAACCAAGCAGACCATGACAATGATGGCAAAGGAGATGTTTGTGACCATGATGATGACAATGATGGAATTCCTGATGACCGGGACAACTGCAGGCTGGTGTCTAACACAGATCAGCTTGACTCAGATGGTTAGGGCAAGATAAAGCACAGCTCTACTCTCTTTGCACATACTGTATGTGAAATGAGCCATTTTTGTTTTATATGTTGATTACCCTTGTTAAGTCAAGCACTAGAAGGGTCAATTTGAACTGCAACATAACAGGAGGCTTAACAATGATGTATAAAGTACCTCAAAAGCATGCTTAATTAAAAGTATATTCCTTACAGAAATAACTTAAAAGTAAAAGTGGCCGATTAGAATAGAATCTGATATCAACAGTACTTGCTTATTAAATGTATTTTAAAAGTACATCAGTTTTATTTAAACAGATGCTTCTTCTTCTATAATTGTATAGGGGAAAGGGAAAGAGAAAATGCAATTTGATAATATTGATTATATGCAGGAAAAGTACAAAGTACTCAAAATAATACAGTGGTGAAAGGCTCAAATCCAAGCAGTATACACCACAGATTTTAATGTTACTTTTCGGGGTCCCGGTTTTGTGTGCTATTCTACATTGTGGCCAACAAGAATGTCCTCAGCCCTTGGCCTCTGTCAGAAAGCAAGAGCTACTGGTAAGATTGCGAAAGAAAGATCGCCTGGGGCAAAACGATCTGATTTGTGGTATGAGGAGTTGAAGCCTAATGTGTAGATTCTGCAGATCTTCAGGGAGCTATGGAGACATCAGACATATTTCTTCTGGAATGTTCCTCTGGGCCCCCTGTACCTGTTTATCTCAGTGCAAAATCCTGCCTTCAGTTACGTGGAGTGCAAACCTGAATTATTTTGGTCCTTCTTCATGTTTCCTATAAAGGTCATCCAAGGTCCTGTCTCATAAAAAATGAAAAATCAAAGAGAAAGCATGATAAGAGGAACAATATGAGACACATAAATTTTTAATGGCTGAATAGTTGTTGTACCTAATCCTTGTGTTTTGTGCCTGGCGTGGTCTTGCTGTGTTTTATGAGATATTTTAGATAGGAATATAACAGTTCTATGTGGGATTCAATAAATGTCTATGAATTACAATAGTCTAACAGAGGAATAACCACAGTCTAGTATAATATGATATAAAGTGACAATGGATTTAGCTTTCTTACGTAAAGCACTTCTTATTTATAAAGTGGGATGAAATTAGCCTTGGCATAGAAGCGTGTTCCTTTTAGTTGTCATCACGTGTTTTGTTGCTCATGACACAGCTTGAAAAGATTCTCTTGGCTGTACAAGATGAGTTTAAAGCTTTGGAAACAAAATTTTCCATGGTATGGAAATGAATGCGTTTCTCGGTTGCCGAGAACTGCACTAATGTGGCACGGGTTGATCAAATGACTGACTGCTATTATTTTTTAGTGCTCAGTATGTTTTCAATTTATTTTTGTTTTTCACTGAAAATTCACAGTAAATCACTGAATTTTTTTTGCTGCAATGTGAATTATTGCTAGTTGATAATTCACTGGCCACTGTAAACTGTCTTTCTGAACATCAGGAAGTGATAGATGTTTCTTGTATTTTTTCAGGTGATGGACGTGGTGATGCCTGCAAAGATGACTTTGACAATGACAACATTCCTGACCTCTATGATGCATGCCCCGAGAACAGTGCCATCAGTGTCACAGACTTCAGAAAGTTTCAGATGGTGCACTTGGATCCAAAGGGAACCATTCAGATTGACCCAAACTGGGTGGTCAGAAATCAGGGCAAAGAGCTGGTACAGACTGCTAACTCTGACCCTGGCATTGCAGTTGGTAGGCAAACTGCATCACATAGCTAAAATGCATTTATGACCATACCGCTTTACATAAATGGTATTTTTTCATGTCCACTTATTATGACAGGCTTTGATGAGTTTAGTTCTGTGGACTTCAGTGGAACTTTCTATGTGAACACGGACCGTGATGACGACTATGCAGGCTTTGTGTTTGGCTATCAGTCCAGTCGACGCTTCTATGTGGTAATGTGGAAACAGATAACGCAAACTTACTGGGAAGACAAGCCATCAAAGGCCTTTGGAATCTCTGGGGTGTCCCTTAAAGTGGTCAACTCCAGCACAGGAACAGGGGAAAACCTACGCAATGCCCTATGGCACACAGGCAACACCAAAGACCAGGTGGGATTTTACTTCCTCCACTGGCCTTCTAGAGGTTCTAGAAATTAAATTGTTGGATAAACTGAATAAGTTAGAATTGGTATGCAATGAACAAAGAAGGAAAAGTCACTGACCTCTGGAGAATTTTGAGACTGAATTTGCAGACTGTGATCTAATCTAATGTAGATCATTCCAGCAGGTTGTATTAAACACTGTTACATATCATATATATGAATGTTTCCAATGCTCTTCCAAAATTGCGAATCTGATGTTTTCCTCACCTCTTTCCCATATTTGCACATAAGATAAACTTTTTGTGTGTGTATCATTCAGGTACGAACTCTTTGGCATGATCCAAAGAACATTGGCTGGAAAGACTACACTGCTTACCGCTGGCACCTCATCCACAGGCCCAAGACTGGATTCATTAGGTACTTGCTTGCATGTTTTTCTTTAGAAAGGATCCATAAAAACTCCTCATAACCCCCTTTAAAGTACATTACTTTGAGGCATAACTGAATTTTTGTGTAAAAACTACATGAACTACATTTGTTTTTTCTAAATGAAAAGCATTAGATTAGCTCAATTTAATTTCTGAATTAGGGACTAATAGAGACCATTTTATCAAAAAATGTAATCCACCTAATTGAACAATCTAAATGTAGGACCTATTACAGCATGACCCACTTTTGGACACTTGTTTTGTGTTTTAGATGGAAAAAATGAAAAAAAGTTTTTTTTTTCTTCTGTCTTATCTTTGTTCAGGGTTGTAGTGTATGAAGGAAAGCAGATCATGGCAGACTCAGGGCCAGTCTATGACAAGACATTTGCCGGTGGCAGACTTGGGTTATTTGTCTTTTCTCAAGAGCTTGTCTTCTTCTCTGACCTCAAATATGAATGCAGAGGTAAGATTCCATTACTGAAATCCTATTAAGGTAAATATATGTTAAGTGTAGTTTCGTTAGTTAATTAATATGGCATTTTCCATTTGCAGATGCCTGATTTTGCTACAGAAACATCTTTTGCTATTGACTTCAATCTAAACTTCAAATGCAGAAGAACAGTTTCAAACCAATACAATGATTTATATTGCAGACTAAAGCATTACAGGAAAGTATTCCAAGACATTCTCCAGCATCGTTCTACTTCAGTGGAATACACATGTTCAACACTTAAGTGTCTTCGACAATGCACCTGAATCTCACTGTGCTTACGACCACATACAACCATCCTACCACTGACAAATTTTGACATTCTATTTAGTACAGCAGCATGTGGTTTAACATGCAGCCTGATTCTGGAAACTAGTGCAGAAAGATGAAATCATCATGCAATAATATGACAGCTTTGCACAGATACTCTCAATAATATCGAATTGAGTCCTGCCTTCTTGACATAAATGATTTGAATATAATATTTGTAGTCATATAGTCTTTTTGTATGTCATGTTTTTTAAGTCATTTTGACTTGCTTTCAAGTGTTGATTGGAGATGTATGATATTCAGAATAATACTTCTATTACTGTAACTTATTTTCTGTTGTTTTTGCCTTTCGTGCAAGTTACGGATTAACAGTTTCTTTGTTTTGCATATGGCAGTGATTGTAAATACTTATTTATTTGTTCACACTGACACATTTTAACATCTGAAATGTAAAAAAAATAAGCCTTTCAATTGTATTTGTGTTCAATTGTTAGTAGAAATCAAGGTGTCTCAGTTACAAATCATATCCTATTTGACATACACTTGTGAACTAAAAACCTTTTCCTGCAGTTACACTGAATTAGATAAGTTGTTTCAAATTTTTGCATGTCAGTTTGCATAATTTCCTTTACTTTTTCTGTTCAGAATAAATTAAAGTTGGTGTGAAAATAGTTTCCTTGGTTTGTAGGCAAAATCAACTTGAAGAGTGTTTATTTTAAGCAAGGACATGCCAGGTGGAACTGTAATGAGTTTGTTAAGAAGGCTAGCAAACAGCTTTTGTAGTACTTTGCATAAACTTAGTTTCTCTGGTTAAGCAGACTGGGCAGTTTTGTTGTGATAGGAGAAATGATTATTTCAGTGCTTAGTAGAGCTGAAACGATTATTCGAATAATTCGATTACAAAAAATGGTCGAGGCAATTTTTCTAGAATCGAAGCTTCGTTTAAGTCATTTAAATCGCTACAGCATAGCCGCTTGTGTTTCACACAGACGCTTATTAATGACGCACAATATTTTCAGTGGCGCATCAAGGCGGGAATAGATCCCTCTGTATGTGAACGTATTTGTGAGACATTCCGTGCACAAAAACAGAAGTAAATGCATAAAAACGCATAAATGACATTTTTTGCGATGTAAACACGCACGCTGTTCGTAAGCGCCATTACTCGCTAAAACGCGCCGTTTCCGTCAAAACGTCCCCTTTATTACGGACAAAACGCATATTTTAGCTGATAAATAACCACAACAACCAGCGTTCCACTCACAATACAGACATTTATTGAGATTTTCCCATCGATTTTTTTCATAGTTTGTTCTGGAACACGCTGAACGCTTTATTGTGACGCGGCTTCGAGGCGTGCGCAGGGGATTGTGGGAAATGCAGTTCTCTTCCAGAAAGGCCAAAAGCAACTCATTTTATTGGTCAAATTGGTTCAAAATGACCCTTGAACTTCACGTTTCTTCATTTTCAATTGAATATAACAACATAAAGCGTATACAACTAACTTCTACTCACAGTAGAATAAGCCTAATAACAAATGTATTGTCATTTTTATTTACATTTTTTTTTATCCGATTACTCGATTAATCGATAAAATAATCGATAGATTACTCGATTACAAAAATAGTCATTTGTTGCAGCCCTAGTGCTAGAAGAAAGGCAAGCCAGAAAATCTAAGTCAAAGTTCAAAGTATGCATAAATCAAAGTTGGCTTTATGCACCACTTTTATAAGGACAAAGACTGGACTCACAAGACGAAAATGGACAATATGTTGAAAGTTTACTTGCTGGTGTATGAGCACCACAAACTACAGATCATGAAAGGTTAATGGTATGATTCGGCAACATTACCTAAAACTTGCATATAATGTTATTGACATATGAAATCATTTAAATAATTAAAAATTGTGTTTTAGTTTGATCAAATACCAAGCTTTGAATCATAATAAATCACTCTTTTAAACTTATAAGAAAAACTACAATTGATCAGATTATACAATAAAAGAAAGAACATCTTGACTAATGCATTGTCTCTTCTGTATGTGCCTTTACACTCCCAAAACAGTTACCAACCCGCAAATTCATGTATAGGATAACATGCCAGCTCATTTACATTGTATAGCTTGCTGTTAATTGTTGTTTTCTATGTAGCAAAAACATTTTGTTGTTTCAGACTTTTTTTCACCTTCATTCATTTTCTGTACAATTCAGGCACTCACAAACATGAGGATTGAACACAGTGAAATGTGTTAATAAAGTTTTATTCACAAATTATATTCCAATTTCTTGTTTTATTTTAATATTTTCTCAACATGAACACTGTTGTAAAGTGAGCCAGTATAGACATTAATTCCTAACAACCTTAGTAGCTACACAATGTACCAGAACCCCCAGTAATGCTCTAAAGGCAGTAGAAACTAAGTCCAATGGCAAATTGAAAAGATTGTGATAAAAGATATTGATAGAAACATGCTGTCAACTTCAAATTCCTTTGCATAAGCCCTCTCTTGATAATTTATACACTGAAGACAGTTATTACACACCAGACAGAGTTTCAAGACAAGTTATATAACATTCTGGATTCTTCGCTTGTTCTTTGACCTTCATCTAAAGTGAAGGAATCTTGAGATGAAGACTTGTGATAAAATGCTTATGATCTCTCAAGGAATCTTCGGCTATAAATGTTGCTCACCCGTGAAAGAACTGGGGCTACGTGAAGCAATCTACTCTTTTAGAGTAATTGTGTAAATACCAATGGTAATGCATTAAAGAAGTCTTTGTGTCTTGTTCTAGATGTGTCTTTTTAGGGACAATGTGATGGAATTAATCCTTTGTAAGACTGTGAAAAAATGTACTCTGAAAGTACGCCCAATTTTCACAAGTTTCAGATGTGGCAATGTGATCTTTGAGGAATCCAGAGGCTGGTGTGGTAGCACTTTATGTGTGTGTGTGTGGTGTGTGTGTGTGTGTGTGTGTGTGGAGCTGGCACAACAGTGTAATTAAGAGCTAATTAAGAGGAAGTGCGTTCTTAAATCTAACAGTCACAGCACATTGCATGAGGCAAACAAGACTGGGGTTTACTCACACATGCAAACCATACACACTCTGTAATTTCTTTTATTTTATGAACATTGTGAAGTGCTCTGCAAAGCAAAAGGTCACTCTTTGGACAAAACTCTTTAGCATAGTGAAATTCTGTGCAATTAAATATATGGCACTGAGCTGAGTCTTTGAACGCAGACAAAAAACACAATTCAAATGTCTCACTTTTCATTAAGAGGAAATTGAACAGGGCCTCTCCTGAGGAAGGGCTGTCGTTTTATACATAGTTCAGCGTCCAAGCTTCGGCCCAGCTTTACAGTGTACAGATCCCAACCCTGCAACTAGGTACTCTACTGGGATGTAGGGAAAGAGAGAACAGAACCAGCTATTACATTTAATCCTTTATCCTTAGAATCTAACAAAAGAGCTAATGTTTCATCAGTTCACTTGATTTGTGCCCCAGTACGACCAAACTGAAGGCCTAAGAGTCTGCAGAACATAACGTTCTTGACTTTCATGTGAAATTGTGTAAGCCAACAACACTTGAGCTCCACTTAGTCTGATATAAACCCCTGCGTTTGCAAGTGATTTTGGTAGTACAACATAAGCAGTTGAACCTTTCCAGTACAGAGTCGATATGCCAGGTCCTTTCATGTGTTTTTTTTTAATATTTCATGTGTTAAATATTTTTATATTAAAATTATAAAAGAGCTCAGTGGATGTGGATTTCAAAGACATAAAAATATACAAATAATTTAGCCATGTGCAAAGTTCATTTAGTAAGATATCCTTTTTAATCAATTTGTTGGAGTGCAGTGGGACAAGCCTTTGGAGGCCACATGGAAAAGAAAATGTTTTCCATTTCAATGAGTCTCCTCAGGCCTCCTCAGTAACACCAGATGGACATCCCCACTATGGCCAAGTGGGGCCATGTGCTCATAAAAATGGATTTTCCTGACATTAAGAACAAGTTTGAGGTTTACATGCAACCGTGTCCTCTGTTTAGGCCTACACTGCTAAAGAGCGAGTTTATTACATAAGAAGTAAAAAGGATTGCATGTGACATTCATTATCCCTTAATTTAATGACCTCATCACCTGGCCAAAACACCCCTAAACTGCATTTTTGTTCAGGTTTTATATGGACAAAAAGATCCCACAGCTAAGAGTCAAGATGTTTCTTTAATGGGATTCCACATCCTAGTGACAACATGCCAGCAATGATCTCATCATGAACATTTGCTCACACACTAATTGGTCATGTTAGGTTTGGCCATCGATACTCTCTCAGCAGCATGCTAAGCAGGATGAACTTGTTTTCTTGCATACAGCCATAGTGCTGCCATGGAACTTCAGAACTCACATTCATACTGAAGGAAGAGACCCCTTAATCATGACAAACATTTTCATAGCATGGCCATAATGAACAGCTTGTCCTATACACACCAACTGAGAAAGAGGAGCTGGACTGTCCAGTTAACTGCTGTCTTCTCATTTATCACCCATCTCACAGGCCTAAAGTAATTCATCATACTCTTGTATTTACTAATTCACCAGCATATTTGTGATTTGGTCTGCTGCTAATAAACTGAGTTTCTTGCATTTTCACAGGTCATGAAAATGTACCTCACATTACTGCTGCCAGCTGGACAGTTCAGTGACCTAGAAATGTCAAAGAGTTTTGCTGATCCACAGATATAAATCCATGTGTTCAAAACTATTCACCAAAAAGTGGAAAGGCAAGGAGCAATCATAGTTAATTACCGCCATTAATCACACTTTTGCAGACGGCAGGACTAAAGAGAATTTCTGGGAGAATTTGAGGACAGAGAGAGAAAAAAGGGATGTGATGGAATGAGTATGACTATGTCTTCGTTTCATCCAAGAGCCAAAAACATTGAGTTCCTATGCATCACCATTCTGAAACATCTGCCACATGAGTTGGGTGTGTTGAAAATGGATCCAGAATCTTCCTTGATTTGTCTTTATTTTGTTATGTGGCAAACCATATAATAACATTATAGTCACATAAGGAATCTTTTGTTAAACATCCTTTTAAAAAATATCTCCTTTTTACCATGATAAGCAGTTTGAGCAACACATTTAAATGTTTCATACACATGCACAGTTCACGTTTTCAGAAATAAGGTAATTTGTGCATAATTTAAAACAGCTGCAGCTTGCACTTTAGTACCCGTACCTGACAAGGACTCTGGGTTAACACATGGAAAATGAATGCTTAATTTAGCTCTTGACAAATAAAGGTGTAAGCCATGCGTAAAGGTGACATGCTGCTGGTGTAGCGTTTGATGTCAGCATAAATCACTTACTGCAAATGGTGACATGAACCTGACCTCCTAACAATGTAGCCAATACAAGCAGCTAACTCTGGTGCATTTTGTCAGCATTGCTTTTTAATAGGCATAGACAAATATATGTAGGTGTGACCAGCTGGTGATCTATGTTTGGTGACACACCACAATGATGTTATTACTTCCAAGAACTTGACCAATATTTAAAACACAAAACTTTAATTTTATATGTGACTGATATGGCAATATTGTGAAATGTACCAAGCGTAACTCTTCCTATTTATTTGGGCTTGGGACCGGCACAAGGAAATACACCATGTGTAATATACTTGTGTGTGTCCCAAATGACTGGGTTACGTAGTGATGGAATAAAAGAGTAATTATATTCCACCAGGTATAGAGTACCCAAAAGCCATACTAAGTAGAAGTAAAGATTCCTTACTGTTAAGTTCATATGTGTAAACAGTGAGGGACAAAGCAAGATGTCAGTACAAGTATTAAGAAAAACAAAAAAGTAACCAGGCATATTCCTGAAACAAACACAAACCAAAACTGCAGAACAGGAACCATAAACTCTGGAATGTGGGGCAGAATACATTATGGCAAACAAACCGAAGACAAAGACAGGGGACAGGCATAAAAAGGTGGCCACAGGTCATGGGTCAGACAGTGACAGAATCTCCTTCTCAACAGTTCCGGATGTGAATAAAGTGGGAAATATACTGCTGTAACCTACACCTGCATATCCATACAAAGTTGCTTTGTTAACATTTGTGCTGATATATTGAGTATTGTAATCTGTGTTTACAACTTTACACCAGGGGACAGTCATCTGTTACCCCAAACAAAGATGTCTTTGGTTGAATTATCAAATATAATTATCAAATTTATTACACATAATTCTTTATAGTTTTTGTTAATGTCATAATCAGTTTATGGTATTCCATAACAGAGCTACAGGAAACAACCGAACAAAAAAAAGAGAAATAATAGGAAACAACGGAACAGATAATGAATGAATGAACGAAGGGGTACTATTCATGTTTTTCTAGAGAGTTTTAAATCTTGATCCTACTGAGATGGCACCATAAAAGGATAAGATGAAAATCACGGAAATGCCTCAGTTAAATTGGTTCCGACATCGCCCACAGGCAGGGCCAGATTAACATAGTGTGGGGCCCCTGGGCAACTACACCTGAAATATTGTAAATAATACAGTACTACAGTATATTAACTTTCACCTTTCAGCGTTTATAACCTTCTCTGAATCAAAAAGGGCTTTCAGAATTCCAATTTCTCACTATTTGTGTTAAAAAGACACAACATTTCATAGTTTCTTTAGTAATGTGCACATGAAAACTGAATGTTCAGCAAAATACACAGTGTTGAATCAATATATTCAGTGTTTAAGCCGAGCTTGACATAAAAAAATTCTGCAAAACCTATTCTCATTGCAGTAATTTTGCCATGTGGGCATACAGGTACGTAAGTTAGATTTTTTCCAACGGTGATGTAGCAATCCCAAAAAAGGTCTCAGCAGAAGAGGAGATAAATCAGCAGAAATAATGCAGGACTTATCCCTCAGAGGAGTTCACAGCATACAGCATCCTCCTGCTGGCTCTGAGAAGCCTAGGGCCGGCTTAAGTGCCCCTGTGGGGTGGACCTGTCGGCAGGGATGACTATTCCAGATGCTTCTGTCCAGCAGAGACAGTGAAACCGTTGTCATCTGTGAGCTCTTTTTCTTTCCTCTGGTTCGGATGAGAAACTCCCTGCGAAAACTGGCTTGTTATGGGACTAGCTCGAGCCAGGAAACTGCGCTTGCTCTCAAAGTGGAACACGTGCGGTGGCATGTATGTGCTGCATGTGGTACCAATCAATGACATGCACCGAAAAACGCAACTGAAAGTGCACACACTGTGTGTCATTCCTGGCCAAAACACGCACCCTGACAAATGATCGGACTGCCTGTGGGAGACGTGGCGTCAGGGCACCTCGGAAGGCAACACTGAAAAACAAACCAGGCTTGATGGCAGATGGATCCTTGTCATATGCTCAGCCCAGCAATATAGGAATTTCAGCATGAAAACAACTGGAAAACTCAGGATGTTCAGCAAAACTGCCAGTCGACTACAACCACAACTGGATTGATAGAGGGTAAGAGGCCTTGGCTGTGGCAAATGAAAAGACGCTAGGCAGTGAAAGCGACTGAAAGGGTGGATGGGTGCTTTGATCCGTGTCATTACCTCATGTCAAATGAATGAAAAATAAAGGAAAATAGGGTGTTTCTTTTCTGCAAAGAGGACATCTAATCCCTGTCAGTCGGTCATATCAAAAGCAGAAAGACAAATGTGGTGTAGCGTGACTGTAACACTGGAAAATGTGGATCGTTTTTCAGACGGTGATAGATGGTCCTTTTTGGGGGGACATCAGGGGTTTTTCAGGACATATGCTTAGCAATGCACATATGCATTAATTTTCTTTAATACAATTAAAAATGTCAAAGAAATTCTCATGTGAATTGCATTCGTTCTGTATTTATTGTGTTGCTTGTTGCACCTTTCGTCCTATTGAATGTAATGTTCAGTGTTACTATATGTTGCACCGGGGCCATGGGGAAACGCTGTCTCATCACATTTTGTACATGTATAAAGTGACTGATGACAATAAAGTACCTTGAAACCTTGAGCTGCAGATTTTATACTGCAACTGCAATAACTCCTTTCATACCAAATTTTCAAATAATCATATATTCAAGAATTTTGGAAGGCCTATTGCAGTTAAAACTAGAGTATGAGATCAGTGTGATTAGCATCTCACTGATCTCATAAAATATTTTTTGCACATTAATTATTTAGAAAAAATATACTGGTCCATTTGTTTCCCATTCTTCCATGTGCTGCACATGCGTTCATATTTTATTCTACAGCTCCCTCTAGTGTAATTGAAATGAAACGATGAATCTTACAAAATACAGATTTAATCAAATCTTTCTGGACCTCCAGTGACCCCCACACAGGTTATTTTGGCATTAATCTGCCACCAGCACATTTGACTCAATCATGGAGGGAGGAATATATAAACTATTAAGTTTAAAAACTGTTGTAGCAAGGGAAACACAAGTTGTTTTAAATCTATTTGTCAAATGGACAGTATAAAACTTAAAAATAATGTAGTGTTTTTTACAGCCATAATTGAACTACTTTTCTTGTAAGCAAAAGCGTAAGAGCAATTAATTTACATTTATGTCCACCTGTACTCTGAGCAACAAAAACAATCGGTACCTTGACTGCCTGAGCACTTCTCACTGTGAACAGGCCAGGATTCTCATGTGTCACTTTCCCATCCAGAAATAGCCAAAGGTGGGTGCAAAACAATCTATAATGGGTAATCTCAGACCACTTGGCCACTGTCCAACATCCAGAATGAAGAGACTGTATTCATGAAGTGGTGCAGTGGAAAGAGCAGAATGGGCAGAATTTGCTTCTGCAACAGACTGTGTGCTGGAAGACTTGGCCTGTGTGGCTTGCAAGGACAAGAAAATGACCCCTCCCATGTACATGCAGACGTGTCTGTCTGCCTGCCTGTCTGTTTTTGGTGCATGCTTGAAGTAAACTCCACACAGAGAGGCCCTAGGCCGTCCCAGGACCTTCTTGCTGTGAGGCGGCAGCGCTAACCACTGCCCCACCGTGCTGCCCTAGCTACTTATATCAATCTATTTATAATATATTCTTAGTAAAGTGTTGTAGTCATTAAGCAGAAAAAGAGGACCTCTAAACAATCAGTGATTTTAATTTTAGCCAGACCAAACACTTCTGCCTGTAGAGGGGGACAGAAACAAGAAATTAGTTTTGAAGTAATAACACTGTTTACAATTGCATAAGTTTAACGTGGTTCTTATGGTGTTAGTACACTTACATCTTCAGGCATTTTTCTTTTTCTAAGCAAATTGTTACATATAATTTGCAAATTGTGCTTTCACATTACACTCATCTTATTTTCACTTGTTTCACTTGTCTCATTGTTAAAACACTTAAATTGCTGTTACCATGTCAAGTACATTTTGTCTGGATGGATGATAACTCTACCAGATGTAGTCAGAGCCTTTTTAACTATGCACAAAAATCCACACTATAATATTGCAAAATACAAAAATGCTCCATGATGTGCAACACAAAATGCAACACAGTGAGAGTAAGACAATATAGCGATGGTGGTGGTGGGGATGATGTATGGGTTGGTAATAGCATTGAGGGCTGAGCAACATAATAATGTTATAATTATAGTATAGATCAGATAAAAACGTTTTCATATAGGAATTATATAAAATCAAAAAGAGGAAGGCTGAATGGCAAATACAAGCTATCGAGATGATGAAAGCAGACATGGTTTTAGTTAACTATTTTTCCCCTGTTGTAATATTAGAAGAAATGATACAGTCTTAGACATTTTAGAGGTTTTGCTGACAACAACTTGGACAATCATGAAAACTTTCTGCACCAAACCTGTTTTCATATCTGAGCTCCACCAGGGTGGAGTCAAAGTTGTGGCTACGAGACTCATGCAATAACTTGCGGAAGGGGAAATTAATGATGATGAGTTAAGAGACGTGGCTGACTGCCAGTGAAGCAAGAGGTTTGGCCTACCGTGATAAGAAATGTACACACTAGATGCTGTTATAGATCCCTTTGGTGTTTTGGCTAGATGAATGTGCAGTGTTTTGGAGATACAAAAAGTCTATATTTTGAGCCAAATTAAACTATCAAGGGTTTTCTAGGAAGATTCTCTTTTATGTTCGCTAATACCTACAACAAAAAAATTACCCAACTAAAATAACTGCCAAAAGAAAAGGTTTAGAGCTAATATTTAGATTGGACACATCATATTTTTTGCTTTTTAGCCACAGCCATAGTCGCACACATGTCGCACACATGTCAGTGTTGCAGGGCTCCAATAAAAACAAACAAACATATATATATATATATATATGTACAT